>CM077150.1:172707101-172865036 GCA_039583875.1 Platanthera guangdongensis | reverse complement strand
ATGTTCCTGGTCAGTGATTTCTTACATTGCATGGTAGAAAGGAGAAAGAGAATTGTGCCCTGTACGAAAAAATTATTAGTCAGATATTCTTATTGCCATAATCATTGAAATGAACACAAAGGATATGTGTTTGCTTAAGCATAAAAACGCTTTAAATCATCTCCATTCCAAGTATGGGGGACATCTTCATCGTCATAAGTTTGTAGTTGATATGCTCCATTTCTCAGGACTTTCTTAATGATGAATGGTCCATTCTAATTCGGGTTCAGCTTGCCCACTAAACTAGTTCTTGCGGCTGCATCTAATTTTTTCAAGACGAGATCTCCCACTGAAAAATTCTTGATCCTTATTTTCTTATAAAAAATATCTGGCCATTCTTCGTTTGACTTCCTCTTGCCTGACGGAGGCTTCATCTCACATTTCTTCAATTTGATCCAAGCTATGCCTCATATTCTTGTCGTTAATCTCAAGCCAGTCTTCCCAACTTTGCCTGGCCAGTAAGACCCTAGGAGTCGGAACCTCAAATTCCATTGGGATGAGAGCCTCTGAACCGTGAGATAGCTTGAAAGGAGTTTCTCTGGTAGTTATGGAAGGGGTTGTTCTGAGGGTCCACAGAACTGAAGGAAGCTCCTCTGCCCAGTTGCCCCTCAGATTCTGCTCTTTATTTTTTTAGCAAATTATGTATCTATTTATTTGCAGCTTCTACCTGACCATTGCTTCTGGGATGATGAACTTGACGAGAACCGCAAGCTCTATTGCCGACATGTGATTGCTCTTTACAAAGTTCTTCATTCTACATTGTTGAACATGCGGCGCCATTATCCGTTTAATTATTGCCATCGAAAACCCAAGCCTGCAAATTATCACCCCCACAAAAGTTTTTGTCAACCTGGTTGTTTCCCCCTTTGTCTTGTGCCTTGGCTTCAATCCATTTGTGAAGTAATTAATCATAACCAAGATAAAGCGTCGCTGTCCGCTTCGCCATGGGAAATGGCCGGAGGAGGTCCATTACCCCAAACTACGAAAGGCCAGGGCGTGGTGATTGAACCAAGTTGCTGCGATGATTTGAGTTGAAGCGGAGCAAATTTTGGCATTGGGCACACTTCGTTGCATAGGATTCAGAATCTTTTTCTTTGTGGGCCAGAAGTATCCTTGCCAAAATATTCTTCTTTCCAAAGTTCTGGCCCCTGAATGGCAGCCACACACTCCAGAGTGAATTTCTCGGTGCACCCACATGAACTTCTTCTTCAAATACGCATCTCGCCAATGGGGAGAGGAAAGTCTTTCTATAGAGAATTCCGGAGATAAGCTTGTAGTTGGATGCTTTCATTCTGAATCTTCTCTTATCTTTCAAAGCCTGTGGTAATTCTCCTGTTGAGAGATATGATTTGAATGAGTCTATCCAGGAGGGGAGTTTTCTATTTGCATTAATTCTCCTTCTTCGTAGCAGGGTAAAAAGCTCAGAAGCAGGTAAAATACTCTTGAAACATACTCAATAGTGAACCTCTTAAACTTTCCAATCTCCGCTTTTACCACCATTAATTATTTCTTCATAGTAGGTTCTTTGGTTTGAAAATTCCCTAATACTTGGGATGCCACTACTAGCGAGTTGGTTTTAACATGCGCATAGTCTATTCCCAACTCTTTTGCAAACCGCGGGCCCGCTAAAAGTGCTTTATATTCTGCTTGGTTATTGGTGGTTGGAAAGAGAACCTTATGGCCTGCTTTAATTTTACCCTGTTTGGGTTAATGAGGACTACTCCCGCTCCCGAGGAGTTTTTGCCTGAAGCACCATCTCTGTAGATTGTCCATGCTAGCGGGGATTGATCGGCTTGATTAGGATTAGACTCAGTTGTGTCTATTAAAAAATCTGCTAATACTTGCGCTTTGATAACCGTTCAAGGTACATATGAAATATCAAACTCACTGAGTTCAATTGCCCATTTTGCTAGTCTTCCAGAATGCTCTGGTTTTCAAGGATACTTTTTATTGGCTGATATGTAATCACCCTGATTGAGTGCGCTTGGAAGTATGGTCGAAGACTTCTGGCAGATATTACTAATGCTAGTGCGGGCTTTCAAGGATTGGATACCTGGTTTCAGCATTCTTCAATATGTGGCTGACGTAATATACCAGATATTGCCTTCTCCCTTCCTCTCTAACAAGGACTGAGCTTTTCAAGGATTGGATACTGGTTCTGAGCACTCTTTGGTCCATTCAAATTTGGACCCTCCACGAAGAGTTTTGAAGAACGAGGCACTCTTATCCCCTACTCTAGAAATAAATCTCCCAAGGCATGCTAGCCTTCCCCGTAATTGTTGAACTTCTTTAGGGGAGCGAGTTGATGGCATGTTGAGGATTGCTTTAACCTTATCTGGGTTAGGGGCAAGCCCTTCAGGGGTAAGGAGATGACCCAGGTATTTTCCTTTATTTTCTCCAAAGATACATTTCAACGGATTTAATCTCATGTTATACCTCCATAAAGTAGTGAAAGTTTCTGTGAGGTCTTGCAAATGCAAAACAAGTTTTTACTTTTAATAAGGAGTCATGACATATACTTCAAGATTCCTTCCTTTTTGTTTTCCCAACACAAAGTCCATCATGCGTTGATAGGTAGCGCCTGCGTTTTTTAATCCGAAGGGCATTACTAGATAACAGTAATAACCATTATTTGTGATAAAAGATTATGGGGGATTCAGGCTTATGCATCCTAATCTGGTGATAACCAGAAAATTCATATAAAAACTCATAAAAGGATATCCAACCGCAGAATCTACTAAAGCATCTATTCGAGGCAGCAGATAGCAATATTTGGGGCATGCATTATTTAACCTTTAAAGTCAACACACATCGTCCAATTTCCTCCTGGCTTCCTTACCATTACAACGTTTGATACCCAATTCGGGTATTAGAATTCACGAATGAACTTAGCCTTTAGAAGCTTCACACCTCTTCCTTGATTGGCTCCGCTAGCTTCGTCGCAACTCCTGCTTCTTTTGTTGAACAGGTTTGAAGTCGGGAGAAATGTTGAGGTGATGGAAGGCTACATCAGGATCCACTCCTGGCATGTCTTCTACAGCCTAGGCGAAAACATCCAGATTCTTCAATAAGCAAGCGATCAACTCTTCTTTTTCTTCGTCGGGGAACTCTGAGTTGATTGTAAGTCTTTTCTCTTCATCCGCACAATTGAGATTCCTTGGTTGCTTGAGCAGGCTCCAAGTGAATCCCCTCCTGGATTTCTTCCTGATCTCCGACCCTCCTTGGGTAGCCTTTTTCTTCTGAGGCGACGACTAGAGTTGCCTGGGGAGGCATTTGCTCGATCATGTTGAATTTTTTGACATAGCACTCTCGCACCTCCCTTGTGTTGCTTCTAACCCGGTATTGCTTTCCTCCTGCTGTGAACTTGATTGCCAAATGATAGGTGAAAACTATTGCCCGATATTCATTAAGGAGGGGTCTTCCAAAGATGGCGCAATAACTGATGGCCGCATCAACTATTACAAATGTGATAAGCTTTGTCTCTCCCCCGAGCGTTACAGAGACTGTAACGCTTCCTTCAATTCCTTCTTTTCGCTCGTGGAGCCATACAGTGGCCCTTTGCTGGAGAGCAAAGTCTTTCCAGACCTTAGGACCTCATAAGCACTTTTGAATATAAGATTGACCAAACTTCCGGTGTCAACTAAAATTCTCGGACTATGTAGTCTCAATGATTGCTCTAATCACGATCTTGTCGTTGAATGGGTTGGCCGTCTTCGAGAGATCGTCTGGACCAAAAGTAACGATTTCCCTTGGTGGAGCTGTGGAATTCATAGCTACTTCATTTCGTAAGATCTTTGCCAAAGAAGACTTCCTGCTTGATTCTGCACCTACTCCTCCGTGGATGCAAAGGAGATCACCGAGGACGCCTATGTCGTCTGCGTCGATGCTTTCTCCAATCTTGATGTTGCCATAGTATCCCACTTTCTCAATGTCTTCATTTTTCCAGAAGACCTCGGCAACCTCCTTTCCTTTAGAGGTGGACGGCTTGTTGAGGCTTCTTTTACTCTGAGTCCATTCATTTTCCCTATGGCAAGTAGTCTCTCCACAAGATATCGGAGAGCTCTGCAATCCTCAGTTGGGTGCCCTTTCTCCTTGTGGAATGCACAAAAAAATATCCGAGTTTCGGGCTTTTTCCTTCCGCCTTCTGGAATTCTTTCTTTAACCTCACTCTTTTTCTACAGGATCTGGAGAACTTCATCTACTGTCACACACCATAACAGCGAGCTCTTCTATAGGACCGTGGCTTTGCTGATCAACTGAGAATGAGCCATCCTGAATTTGAAGGACCGGAAGGATCTGAGGAGCCACAGGAGCAGTGGTATGTCCAGCGGTGGTTTCTTCTCATTGAACTGTTGATGATTTTGGTAAGGCCGCTTGTGCGGAAATTTTCTTCCCATGTGTGTCGGATGCTGATACTCTGGTAAAGGGGGTCTGGATGTTCGATCACTTGCAGAGAATTTGTGGTGTCCCTCCTTTCGGCCTTTGTCGTTAAGTTGGATACGTATGAAGGGTTGGCACTCTCTCCTTCAATGAAGCTGTTAGCCAAGGCTATCAGATCCTGGAAGTGTGGGCCGGTTCTTTGGTGGTTGCTTCAAACTTTAACGACCCTTCTTGAGTCCATTGATTAGGGCGATCTTATAGAACTCGGAATCCACATTCTTGACCCCCAGTTTCTCCTTCTGGAAGCGATCCACAAACTGTGCTACCGACTCATTGTCTGCTTGCGGGATCTTGAAGAGGGCAGCTGGCCCACTCTTCCTCTTCCTGGAAGTGGCAAACCTTAGCAGGAGCTCTTGGCGTAGCTCGGCAAAATTAGCGATGGATCCGGGATATAGTTCATGAAACCATTCTCGAGCCTGGTCGTCGAAAGTGGTTACTAAGAACTTGCACTTTAAACCATCTAACAAGCACCTAATTGCTACAACATCTTCAAAGGCCTGGAGATGAGTGACCGGGTCTATTTCTCCAGTGTAAAATCTGATGCGAGGTTCTCTGAAGTTATTAGAGCCAGCTCCTGGCGGATCTTATCAACAAAAGGGGACTCCCTGGTTTGAGCTACAACAGAAATCACAGGAGGCCGCCCGACCTAGTCATACTCGGTAAAGTTAAGCCTGCGGGCTGGAGTCCCTCTGGCTACTTCGCGGAAAAATCCATAAGTGGAGCGAGCTCGTCGGTCTGCGGCCTCGGTGGAACTGCGGGCTGGATTGGCGCGCTGGCTGGCGGTGGCGTCGCAGCAGGCGCTAGGTGGACTAGGGTTTGGCGGACTGCCTCATCCGCGAATGCCGCTCTAGGCTGATCGAGTCGCTGAGTAAGTGCAACCAGGGCCTTGCTGATTGCATCGAGGTGCCGGTCGGTCTCTCTCCGGGACTGTTCGGCCTCTCTCTGGCATCGGTCAAGTGCATCCCGTAGGTCATTGGAGGTGCTTGAGCGACTTGAATGGGCACGATAATGAGAAGATCGGTGATCTGACATCTCGGTCCGCGAGTTTCAACGATAGCTTGGATCTGAAAGCCGCGTGTTGATGTTGATGCAGAAAATGCACCCTCAAATTCCGACAAAAAGGAAAAAAGAGAGAAGGAACCAGCAAGCAACAGTTTACTAATGGCACAAGGAAAAATGGTGATCAAGACAGATTCGAGACCGCAAAGCCCGATATCTAAGTCCGCAGCTTTCATTAAATGGTCCTCTGGACTCGAGTCAGTGTGCTCTGGGAGCACCACCTCCCCCCTATTTATAGGATGGGGCCTGCCCAAACGGGCAGGGCTAACATAACTGGCTGCCCGGGGTACAGGAGAACCGGGAAATGGTGATGGGAAGCCAAAAGGAAAGAACACGCCAGTCTGCGCAAAAGGGGCGGACTGGGCTCGCGGGCTGAAGCTTCCATCTGCTGCTGCTAGGCGCGATCCTGCTGGAGGACGGCAGCCTGGCGGGCTTATCTTTGAGTTCGCCTAAAGAGCTATCCTGGGAGTAGTTCACCTGGGCATGCCGAGCTGGGCGGACAGAGCCCTAAGTCCGCCGCCGCGGTGGATTATCATTGAGACTTGTTGAATGTCGGCGCTTTGCCGATCTGGGCGGACTGCTAAACTGAGTTCGCCGTTAATGTGTCTGGACCTTGCACGTGTTGCAGACTTTGGGGTTAACAAATGCATGAGTTCTTTATTCTCCTTTAAAATAATGTGTGTGTCATCATGTAAACTTTAACTTAACATGCGTGCTTATGTGATGATATGCTATGTAAGCTGTGTTATGTAATCTAAAAAGGCCTTAATGCATGTATGAGCGGCATACACATGAAATGTTATGCATCCCATACTACATAACATCGCATGTAATGAGAAAAGAAAACGTGCTAATGGGCACCCATGTGGTGATGGTTATGCATCCCACACTACATAACTGTCACATGTTGCCTCCTATGGTGGATGCATATACAAACACATATTATGCATCCCAGACTACATAATATGCTCTGTATACTTATATTCATACTATGAGTGTACTTTCGATGCTTTGGTTAAGACGTACTGATGACACATCGGTATGTGTATGCAAATGAAAGCAGGGAAACAAACTAAACAAGTTTGGCTACTTCGACCAACTTGTCAAACCAACTTCCCTCTGATACCAACTGTCACAACCCGCATTTTTCACCGGCAAATAAGTATATCATAGTAAGGGAAAAATGCGCGTCATGATGCCACGTTAGCATGGGATAATGCGGACGCTAAGGCAAAACTCCAACTTAACCATGAAGAACGGTTCTTTAAGTTATTTAGAGTTAAAATCAATTTAAGTATAACGAATAATCTTATCCCTCAGCTTAGTGGATCATCTAGTCCACAAGAATAAAAGTTAAACGTTGCGGAAAAATACTTCATTTATCGGAATAGGCATCCTACAAGAGCTTAGAGGTTCCCAAAGGACACCTCAAGGTATGCAGGTTCTAAGTTTATAATAACAATAAAAGTAGATTTGTACGGTCGTTAAATATAGTGACTTAACATTCTAGCAGCGTGCAATGCACTAGGTAATAATAGTAGTTTTATTTTATACTTGAAATTACCCCCCATGCATTTTAGCATAAAACATCCCAGAGAGCAAGTATGACAAACACACCGAAAGAAAGCTAAGTAGCTAGCAAGTATCCAAAAATAACATAACAATCCTGTGGGCGTCAACAAGCTGACACGATCCCATAAAAGTAAAGTATGTCTGAACTAGTGAATAAAGAAAAACAACAAACTAGCTCACTACGGTGAGGCAAAGAACACTGCCAACAATGCTGCTCAGAAACTCCAAAACCAACACGGTTACCAGCTACAGCTCTGAACCAGAGGCATTCAAAAGACAGAACACTTCAGCAAGAATGTATAATAAATGGCGGAAAGTAAGACAAAAGTAAACAAAGTCGAGGGGTACCAACCCAAGACCAAAGGAAAATACTTAATTAAAGCACAACAGAAATGTACAAAATCAAAAAGGAAACACTTACGTGAAGCGTCACGTACCACAAAAGCACCCCAAATGCACAAAACTATAAGGCGAAAAGGTAATGATTAAATCATCCAGAAAAGAAACAAACCCCTACTAGCCTCCTATAGTCAACTCCACCAAACAATCAAAAATGGGCAGGGTGGTCAACTCAGCTGGACACAACCCCAAAGACAATTATCCATCTAAATGCGGGGGAGACTAAACACTCCAACATTCACTACAAATGCCCCAAACACCCAGTAGAGTTCCACGAGGTACTAATAAAGGAAACAAACACTACGGAGGTGGTTTCATCCACTAACTCCTACAATCAAGAAAATCCTACAAAAATATATCTTAGGACTGGGCACATCGGATTCTACTCTACATTTCTAGATTAAGAAGTGTGTTAACCCCTCAGTCCGTAACACCTACAAGATACCTAGACCCTGTTTCATTTTCCGCGGACTCAATTCGCCAGTCTGCCCAGCTCGGCAAAGCAGCAGTAATCGGCCACCCCAAGGTTGATCCCCCAACGGCGGACTCAATGCTCCGTTCGTCTGATTCGACATGCCTTTAGTTCTCGACTGATTCTACTTCGACGGACGCAGTGTCCAGTCCGCCCAGGCCGTCGTCCTCCAGCAGGATCGCGCCTAGTAGCAGCAGCTGGAAGCTCCATTTCGCGAGCCCAGTCCGCCACTTTTGCGCGGACTGGCGTGTTCTTTCTTTTTGCTTCCTGTCACTGCTGCCTGGTTCTCCTGTACCCCGGGCAGTCAGTTATTTTAGCCCTGTCCGTTTGGGCAGGGCCCCATCCTATAAATAGGGGGGAGGTGGTGCACCCAAGACACGCTGACTCGTGCCCAGGAGCCTACTTGTTAAAGGCTGCGGACTCGAATTTCATGCTTTGCGGACTCCATCTTGCTCAGCTCTTGCCTCCTCTTCTTTTCCTTCACTTGTAATCAAACCCTCCTTTAGTAAAAAAAAGCCCGTCACCAGAAAGGCATTCAGGCCGCGACGGGCGAAGTCTGTTGTTGTCGGGGCTCACGCCACTGCTATTATTCTTGCCCTCGTCTGCTTAGTAGATTACTACTTGCAATCTCTCTTTTCCTTCTATTCCCCTATGCTCGAACTATTAGCTGGTAGTGCTCGACCCCCTTCACATTTTTGTGCATCAACAGTTAACACACGACCTTCAGATTCGAGTAGTATTTCAAATACAGCGGACAAACATGTCAGAACACCGAGTTCTCTACTCCGACCGCTCCAGCTCTTCAGAGGATTCACTTTGGGATTCAATCGAGCAAGCCCGCTTTCAAGCCAAGCAATCCCGCAGGTAGACTAACCAGCGTCTCGATACGATCAGCCAAGCCCTGCTTGTGTTAATCCAGCTACTTGCTCCCCAGGCTGCAGAGAGCCTACGAACTCGCTAGTCTGCCAGAGTCCAGCTCGCCGAACTCCACTTCGGCAATCTCCAGTCACCCCTCGCCATCCTGCCCAGTCCGCCGCCCCTCTGCGCCCTCAGGAGGAGCAGTTTGCCTCATTCATGAATTTTTTTAGAGAAGCAGCCTGGGGCTCTCCTACCCGCCAGCTCCATTTTGCTGATCGCCAGTCCGCCAAGCCCGCGGACTCCCCAGTTTCAGTCCGCCCTTTCTACCCTGTTGAGTTCGAGACTCCGTCTCCCTTCGTCGATCGAATCCGATGGGAGTCGGCTCCAAGCAACTTCAGGGAACCTCGCCTTCATTCTATTCAGGGGGATACTGATCCAGTCACTCACCTCCAAGCGTTCGAAGTGGCAGTTGCGCTGAGATGCCTCTCCGATGCCATTAAGTGCAAACTTTTGGTTACCACTCTCGAAGGACAGGCGAGAGAGTGGTTTTATGAGCTACCTTCAGGCACAATTTCTTCCTTCGCTGAGCTTCGCAGCGAATCCTTGCTGAGGTTTGCTACCTCAAGAAAGAGAAAAGATGGACCAGCCGCTCTCTTCGAAATCAAGCAAAGGGACAGCGAATCAGTTGCACGATTCATTGATCGCTTCTAAAAAGAGATTCAAGGGGTAAGGAATGTGAACCCCGACTACTACAAGGTTGCCTTGATTCATGGCCTTTGGGAAGGCCCCTTGAAATTTAAAGAAACCACAATGGCACCAGAAACATGCCAGGAGTTGATCGTCATGGTTAACCGCTTCATTGAAGGCAAGAACGCCAACCCCACGTATGTTTCATCCCTGATAGCTAAGGCTGAAGGAAGGGATGCATCCGGCTCTTCTTCTCACAGCAAGCCCCCTCGCCCAGATTTCCAGCCTCCTTCTTAAAGGGGCCGGAATTTCCGCCGCAAGAAACCCTTTCTCGGCCATCAAGAGTTTCAAGATCAGAGATTGTCGTTGGCCACCACTCCTGCAATACCGCTGCAAGCGCTTCCCATCATTCAGTAAGAAGCCCTTCCTGCTCCGAGTCGGTGTGATACTAACTCCGTGGAGGAGTTTGTAGGTCTGGATCTTGACGAAGTCATCCAGATCCTTCAGAAGAAATCGAAAGAGAAGAAACAAGGGCATCAGAGAGAGTGGAGGCCAAGAAACAACGCGCATTTCTGTCAGTTCCACAAAGAGAAGGGTCACTTGACCGAAGATTGCAAAGCCCTTCGTCTATTAATAGGGAAATTGCTTATTGAGGGCAAAATTGATTTGACCAAGAAAGACTCTTCTTCAAAGCCGTCCACTTCCAAAGGCAAGGAAGTAGCTGAAGCTTATCAAGAATGTGTGGAGGTAGAGGACGAAGGCCGTCTGGGGCCAATCAACGTTTCGGTTGAATGCTTCGATGCAGATGATGAAGGAGTCCTGTGATGACTCTTCTTTATTCACGGTGGGACAGGAACCGAGTCTACTCGGAAGTCCTTAATCTCAAGGGTCACTCGAGCAGAGGTGGCCTCTTCCTCTTCCACTGCTCCACCGAGCGAGGTCATCACTTTTGTCCAAGCTGATCTACCCCAAATAGCAAATCCATTCGATGATGTAGTTGTGATTAAGGCTGTTATTGGGGATTTCACGGTTGATAGGATTCTTATTAATACTGGAAGCTCGGTCAACCTGTTGTTTAAATCAACCTTTGAGGCCCTGAAGACTCGAAATCCTCTGCTTTCCACCAAAGGGCCACTCTACGGATTCTCTGGGGAGAGAAAAGATGTTGAAGGAAGAGACACCCTGCCAGAAAAACTTGGAGGGGCAACCAAGCAAGTTCAGTTCATAGTGGTTGATTCTCCCAGTAACTATCACACCATCTTCGAGAGACCTTTGTTGAACAAGTATCAAGCGGTGGTCTCAACTTACCACCTCGCAATCAAGTTTTTTGTCGATGGACAGATGTGCTGGGTCAGGAGTGACCCAAGGAGAGCAAGGGAGTGCTATGTTCGCACTGTTAACATGGTTGATGTCAGTGCTTCCATTGCTCCAGCAGTAGCTGCAGAAGACTCTCGAAGTTCAGAAACTGCTACGAAAGTAGGAGGTCACCTGGAACCTGCCCAGGTGATGCAAGGAGTCCCCATTGCTGAGGGGGAGGAGGAAAGCTCTCCATCAACTCGGAGTTGACTGAAGATCAGAAGGCCGAGCTGATCTCCTACTTGTTGAAGAACGTGGATGTCTTCGCCTGATTAGCAGAGGACATGCCAGGCGTGGATCCGGATGTTGCTTGCCACCACCTTAATATTGATCCCAACTTCAAGCCTGTCCAACAGAAGATAAGAGATATAGCAACGAAGCTTGCTGAACCAATAAGAGAGGAAGTCACGAATCTCCTCAAGGCAAATTTCATTAGTGAAATTCAATACCCAGCCTGGATATCCAATGTTTAATGGTTAAAAAATAAGGAGGGAAGTGGCGCATGTGTGTAGACTTTACAAAACATAATAAAGCATGCCGCAAAGATTGTTACCCCTTGCCTCGAATAGATTCTTTAGTTGATTCTACGGTAGGGTACTCCTTTATGAGTTTTTTAGATGCATTTTCTGGTTATCACCAAATAAAAATGCATAAACCTGACGTTCCTCATACGTCATTCATTACCAATGATGGTTGCTACTATTACCTTGTGATGCCCTTTGGGCCTAAAAATGCTGGGGCAACCTACCAACGCATGATGGACCGTGTATTTAAGCAACAGAAAGGAAGAAACCTAGAAGTATACGTAGACGACCTCTTGATTAAGAGTAAGACTTTTTCGCTGCATTTGCAAGATCTAGCAGAGACGTTCACTACTCTGTGTAGATATGAAATGAAGCTCAACCCATTGAAGTGCAACTTTGGGGCGAGTAAGGGGAAGTTCCTTCGCCATCTCCTTACTCCAGAGGGACTTGCCCCAATCCAGAGAAAGTAAAAGCTATTCTTGACATGCCTCCCCCCTCCCCCCCCCCCCCAGCCCGTTCACCTAAGGAAGTTCAGCAGTTAGGGGGGAGGTTAGCAGGTCTTGCGAGGTTCCTCTCTCGGGTTGGAGACAAGAGTGCTCCTTTCTCTAAAACTCTTCGAGGAGCGTCCAAGTTCAAATGTACAGAAGAGTGTTCTCAGGCCTTCGAGCAATTAAAGAAGCAGCTGACTTCAACAACTCTGCTCCAGAGTCCCCGGTCAGGGGAGATGCTTTTCATATACTTAGGAGTTTGCCCTGAGGCAGTCAGCTCTGTTCTCCTTCGAGAAGAGAGCAGGAAATAGTTTCCGATTTCTTATGTTAGACATATTCTGAAAAGTGCAGAGACACGGTATCCGATTCTGGAAAAGTTAGCCTTGGCACTAGTCATGTCAGCTCGAAGACTCCGTCCGTATTTCCAAGCGCACTCAATTCAAGTTGCTACTGATCAACCTTTGAAAATGTGTTGGAGAAACCGGAGCATTCTGGCAGATTAGCCAAATGGGCAATAGAATTGAGTGAATTTGAAATTTCTTATGTGCCCAAGATAGCCATCAAAGCCCAAGTTCTAGCAGACTTCCTGATTGACACAGCAGAGTCCAGTTCTGATCAAGCAGAAAGGTCTCCTTTGGCTTGGACCATCTATGTTGATGGTGCCTCAGGAAGATATTCTTCTGGAGGAGGAGTGGTTTTGATCAACCCAAACAGCATCAAGCTGGAGTAAGCCATCAAGTTCTATTTTCCAGTGACCAATAACCAAGCCGAGTATGAAGCTTTGATAGCAAGCTTGAGACTTGCAAGAGAACTCGGAATTGATCATGTTCATATCAAGACTGATTCTCTGGTGATGGCGTCACAAGTCCTTGGTAACTTTGAGACAAGAGAGTCAATCTTGAAAAAGTATCTTGCTCTATTGAAAATAGAAGTCGACAAATTCAAAAGCTTTACCATTGAGCACATCCCTAGAACCGAAAATGAGGAGGCAGATATTCTTGCCAAGTATGGACTGCCATCAGGAGGAACAACTTCCGAACTCTTCCGCCCGGCAGTGGAGGAAGGAGAGTTGATGCAGGTTAATCAACGTCCCTCCTGGATGGACCCATTCATTATTTATCTGTCAACATGGGACTTTCATCATTCAATCAAAGATCAGAAAATGTTCAGAATAAAAGCAGCTCACTATTACTTAGTGGCAGGAATCCTCTACAGAAAAAAATTCCTCTCTGCCATGGCCAGATGTGCTTCAGAAGAAGAAGCTCCTGTTGTGTTAACCCCGAAATCGGCAATCCATCCCAAGGGACCCAGCTCGCTCATCGCGGCCTACCCCGGGTTCCGCCTGGAGGCCGTGATGCCCTAGGTTGGGCGGACAGAACTCTCTGTCCTCTCAGGCCGCGCGACCTGCACGGTCTCAGCGGTCTGATCCCCCAGGACGCGTGCCTTCCCTTGGTCGACAGGGTACGCGGACTGCTTCCGCAGTCCGCCTCTGCAGGCCACCCCCTTTTTCAGCTTAACCGCGAGAATGTATCTGTAGGTCCCTCTCTGCCGGACTCAACTTCATATCCGCCCAGGCCGGCAACAGGTCGCATATCCCTTCACCCAGCCGCATGGGCAGCCGACTCCTCCAGTCCGCCTACAGAGCGCGGACTCCAACTCCGGCTACCCGCCAATACTAGCAGCAGTCAAAGTTCCTCGCGAGCTGGGCGGACTAGAAGTGCAGTCGAGACTTCCAGTCCGCCTTCATTGGTGAAGCCCAGCAGCCTCAACAGCCAGTCTCTCCATCTCCAGCATAAGCGGACTCAACTTTGCAGCAGTCGCGGACTCGGCGGACTTGGCGGATGCTCTATGCAGTCCGCCCTTCCCTTCGCCAGCATCAGCTTCTCGGCAGCAGTACCAACTTCCTCCTCAGTCCGCAGGCCTTGTTGGAACACCCTATTACTAATTTGGGTCAGGATCACTATGTCTCTAGGAACCTTTGTTTGACCTACTGTATAGCTTAATAGGTCAATTAGAATTGAGTCTAAGGGTTAGAAGTCTAGGATTGGAAGCTGCCCTGAAGACCAAGTTTTTTTGTCTAGAGACTAAGTCTGATCGTCGAGCTCAGCACGACGATTCGTAGAACTCCGGTCGACGATCGTCTAGCTCAACTTTGATAGATCGTCGAACTCCATTGGACGATCGCTGAGCTCAACTTCAGAATATCGTCGAACTCCATTCGACGATCGGTGAGCTCAGTTCGACGATTTTGACTCTGCTTTGGATCCTTATCTCTGAGCTCAGTTCGACGATCTTTGAGCTCAGATCGACGATTATTTTGCTGCTTAAGTTTTTCAGTTCGCTGAGCTCAGCTCGGCGATAGCAGAGCTCAGTTCGACGATTTCAGATAACTTCCAGAATTCAAATTCAAATCAGACAGGAGTTATTCTGCAATTAATTCAGAAGATTTGCTAGCCGTTTTCATTTACTTCTGGACCAAGTTTCAAGGGATTTTTCAAGGAATAATTCTGTGGACTTTCCTCTAGAAGAGATTATGCAATTAAGGATGCAATCAATGCAGGCCAACGGCTATCTTTGACAGAGAATGATATTCTATTCCGAAAACAGAGAATAAAATACAGAATATTTTTGAATCAATAGAGAAAAACAAGAAGAGGACACACAATACAGAATACAGAGACTCACTCAAAAACTTCTGTCAAAAAGAATTCTGAAGAACACTCATCAAGAGATCAAGCTTTCAAAAATCTTCTGATCTCTTCATCTTTCAAAGTGTTCAAGGCCAACATCAATTCAAGACTCCAGACACTCAATATTTCAGCTTGCTGAAATCATCTATTGCTGGAGATCTACCTTTGAAGGCCTATCACCCTCAAGCAAAGCTTTTCTTCCTGAAAATTTCAAGGATTCAGGGGAGCTTTGACATCAATCCACATAGTCTTCTCAGTTGTTTGAGAAAGAGAAGACTGTCATCACTCTCTCACCCCCACTCTGTAAAGGGTTTCTCAAACTCCCTTCAAAAGTTTGAATCTGGTTTTGAGCACCTTGTCAAAAGCTCATTGGTGGCAAGACACCTGATCAAAAAATCTGCTTTGGTTTTTGAGCACCTTATCAAAAGCTCATTGGTGCCCAGGACACCTGATCAACTCATCCTGCAGTGGATTCCTACCTAGGGTGGTAGAAGAGTGGATGTACCCAAGTTTGGGGAACCACTATATTTCCTTGTGTCCTCTGGTTCTGCTTGTTTACTTTTTGTTTTTGGCCTTGATTTGTTTGTGCTTAGTTTTTGCATAGCTTAGTTCTGTGATTAGATTTATATTTGCTTCCCTGCTCACACATAGTACAACAATTGTTGTAAAAGCTTTTAAAAAGTTTTAAAACATCATATACTCTATTCACCCCCCTCTAGAGTATATCAGATCTAGTTGCACTTTCAATTGGTATCAGAGCCAGGTTGGTTAAACATACCATACCTGATTGGTTGTACAGGCTAACACCTGAACCCCAAGATCCTAAACTAGATCTGTTTTTCTTTTGTATTTTATTATTAGATCTTGTGTGCACAAATCATGGCCAAAAACAAAGATTATGCTAGCACCAGACCTCCAGTGTGCAATTTTCCAAGTTTGGACTTTGGAAGGCAAGGATTAGACTTTACATGAACTCCATTGATGAAGATATTTTTAATTCTGTTTTGACAGTGTGTCCAAGACCCCCAGAGAGCACAAGTACAAATGCTGTTCCACCTCCATCAGGAACAGATGTTGACATCAAAAAGTGGAAAGTAGCTGATGCCAAGGCTATGAACATCCTAGCCCAGACAATGTCAGATGACATTTTTCAAAAGGTAGTTGAATGTAATTCAGCCAAGGAAATCTGGGATAGACTCTCAGAAATAGTCTCAGGCTCAGCTGATGAAAGAAAGGACAGAAGATCCCATCTCATCTCTCAATATGAGAACTTCAAGAAGGGAGAGAATGAGTCAGTGGGAGACATGTATAACAGACTGAGTCTAATTGTCAGTGAACTAAGGACATAGACAAAGAGATCTCTCTGACAAAACTTAATGACAAGATCCTAATGTGCTTCCCCAGCACTTGGGATTCAAGAATCTGGCCAATCAAAGATGCCAGAAGTCTAAATGAGATCACCACTGAAACTTTGTTGGGTAAGCTCAAGTCTTATGAGCTGCTCATCAAGAATAGAGAGGAAGAACAGAAGGGTGCTTCACCAGCCACAAGAAAGGAGAAGACCATAACATTCAAGGCAACTGAGGATCTGCCTGAAGATAAAGCTACAGGCAATGATGAACTTCTCAGCCTGTTGGCCAAAAGATTCTACAAGATGGGCAGAAAGGACTTCAGAAGAAGATCATACAAGGAGCAGGATAAGCCAAGGTATGACAAGTCCACTGGCAATAACAAAGACATTATTTGCTTTGGTTGCAGGAAACCAGGGCATATAGTTCCCGACTGTCCAGAGAACAAGAATAAGGACAGAAGGGACAGAAAAGAAAGAAGAAAGGAGAAGGACCCCAAAAGGAATGGAAGTGGCAAACCTTCTTCAAGCAGGAATAAGCATACAAGAAAAGGGTTTGTTGCTGAATCCTAGAGTGAGACTGAAGAGGAGTCAGAAGACTCATCCAGCTCCAGTGATGATAAGGATGATGCAAAAGAAAAGGAGTTCTGCATGATGGTAATCAATACCTCACAACACAATTCAGAGGAAGAAGAGTCAGAGTCAGACTCAGAGACTCAACCTGAAGAAGATCAGGTAATTAGTTCTTTTGATTTTAGTTCAGAAGATTTTAAATCTGAATTTAAAGCACTGTGTTTAGACCTACTAAAGTCTGAGAAAGAGATTATCTCTCTCAGAAATCAATTATCTGAACAAAATGTTTTAAAGTCAGAAAACCTCAAACTCTCTCAGGAGTTGGAGAACTGTAGGGAACAGATAGCTACACTGAAAAGTGAGCTCTCTGAGGCCAAGAAGCTTGAATAATCCCTTAATGGGAGAAGCATCAAGCTGATGGACATCACAAGCACAGTGAACTCTAGATTCAACAGTACACTGGGCTTGGGTGCTTCATCCAGCCAACCTATAGTCCTAACAACTCCCATCAAGTTATTTCTAGCAAGGGAAAGGGAGTTGTAGAGGTTGCTAGGAAAAATTCTGATCTGCCTCAGAAAACCAAGTCCCAGCAAAAATCGTCGAACGGAGATCGACGATCGCCGAATGAAGATCGACGATCGCCGAACGCAGCTCGACGACCTCAGGAAAAATCGTCGAACGCAGATCGACGATCTCAGCCAAAGTCGTCAAACGCAGGTCGACGATCCCATATACCTGACCTCAGCCATAGTCGACCGTCGAACGGAGCTCGACGATCTGACCCAAGATCGTCGAACGCAGCTCCAAGATCGTCGAACAGAGGTCAGAGCTCTGGAAACATTTTCAAAGGCAAATCAAAATTGAATCATAAGGGCTCTTCATCCCAAACCTTTAACCCTTATACTGAATGGATTATACCTCCAAGGAGATATCATCCTGAAGGATATAAGAGTCAGCCAGGGATGTCTTTCATTTCAGAATTCAGAGGTTATCAACCTAGGCCCAAGGTAAACTGGGTCAAAAACAAGTGAATTGTTTTATGTGCAGGTGAAGACCTATCCAACATCTAACCAGCAATGGAACTTGGATAGTGGGTGCTCTAAGCACATGACAGGGAATAAGGACAACCTCACTTCCTTTAGAGCCAAGCTTGGACCCAAAGTTATCTTTGGTGATTCCAACTTTGGACAAACTAAGGGATATGGTGCAGTACAGATTGGATCAGTAACCTTCAAGAAGGTAGCATATGTGGAAGGACTGAAGCACAACCTAATCAGCATCAGTCAGCTATGTGATGAAGGCTAACCAGGTGACCTTCAGCAAAACCTTATGCAAAATCAAGTCAGAGGACAACACAACAGTGTTGACAGGTATAAGGAAAGGTAACATCTACTTAGTAGATTTTCTTTCAACTGGTATAGATATCTGCTTGTTTAATTCATTCTGTAGACCAAATGTTTTATGGCATAAAGACTAGACACCTAAACCTTAGAACTATTGCTAGGCTATCCAAGGACAACCTTGTTAGAGGACTACCTTCTGGCCCCTACAAGAAGGAAGGACTATGCAAGGCTTGTCAATTAGGCAAGCAAACTAAAAACAGTTTTAAGTCACTTAATAAGAGTGATTCACCTAGGATATTGTATCTGTTACACATGGATCTATTTGGACCCATCACAGTACAAAGCCTAGGAGGGAAATCCTATACTTTAGTAATTGTAGATGACTTCTCTAGATTCACTTGGGTGTTCTTTCTAAGGAAGAAGTCTGATAACTTTAAGTGTCTGACAGAGTTTCTCAAATGTATACAGATTGAGTTCAATACTCACATTGCCCTGATCAGAAGTGATCATGGGACAGAGTTTGATTCTCTTCTTATGCAGAGTTCTGTCAGAGTGAAGGGATCAGGCATACTTTCGCAGCTCCTAGAACTCCTCAACAAAATGGGGTAGCTGAAAGGAAAAATAGAACCCTTATTGAATCTGCCACTACATTGTTGTCAGATGCTCATTTACCTCTATCCTTTTGGGCAGAGGCAGTGAACACCTCCAACTATGTGCTGAACAGAAGTCTGATACATAAACTGAAGGGAAAGACTCCCTATGAATTACTCAAAGGGAAGAAACCTAAAGTTGACTATTTCAGAATTTTTGGTTGTATTTGCTATATTCACAATAATGACAAGAAATACTTAGCAAAATTTCAAGCCAAAGCTGATGAAGGAGTGTTTCTGGGATACTCCATGATCAGCAAGGCCTACAGGGTCTATAATAAATCATCTTGAAAATTGAGGAATCTGTTCACATTTCTTTTGATGAAACTAACATGTCTTTCAAGGAGAAGATTTCTTCTACCATAGAACCTTTGCAGGAACACTCTCTAGTTGAAGATATGAACAAGCTACAGGTTGCTCAAGAGGATGAAAGCAGTGAAGATGAAGGGAATGCTCAACACATTGAAGCTCAACTTGAGGAGCCAGTTGTTGTACCACAAGAGGAAACAACAACACAAGATGGTGAACAAGCAACAACCCCTGTTGATTTGGTAACATCAAGAGACATCCAATTTCCCAAATAATTGGAGAACTCTCAGCTGGTGTGCAAACCAGAAATCAGGTCAACCAAAACCTGTTGCACACCTGCTTCCTTTCTCAAATTGAACCTCAGTCATACAAGATGCAGAGCAAGATCCACACTGGATCATTGCAATGCAAGAGGAGTTGCATCAATTTGACAGGAACAAAGTATGGGAACTAGTGCCAAAGCCTAAGGATCATTCCATTGTTGGAACAAAGTGGGTATTCAGAAATAAACTGGATGATCAAGGAGTAATTATAAGGAACAAGGCAAGGCTAGTTGCTCAGGGATATTCTCAAGAAGAAGGAATTGACTACGACCAGACTTTTGCACCAGTTGCAAGATTGGAAGCCATCGGGATATTTCTAGCTTATGCAGCTCACAAAGGTTTCAAAGTCTATCAAATGGATGTCAAGAGTGCCTTCTTAAATGGATACATCAAAGAGGAAGTTTATGTCAGACAACCTCCAGGTTTTATCTCTCCAACTTATCCTGATTATGTTTTTAGACTGAACAAAGCATTATATGGTCTCAAGCAAGCTCCTAGAGCATGGTATGAGACCCTAGCATGCTTTCTCTTGGAAAATGGTTTTATAAGGGGTAGAGTAGAGCAAACTCTTTTTATTAGAACCCATAAGTCCCATACCCTACTAGTACAAATTTATGTAGACGATATCATTTTTGGTTCTACTGACTCAAATTGTGCAGAAGGTTTTCTAACCTGATGCATTCTAAATTTGAGATGAGTAGCATGGGTGAGCTATCCTTCTTTCTAGGATTACAAGTCAAGCAACATGTTGAAGGCATCTTCATTTCTCAAACCAAATATGCTAATGACTGGTTAAGAAATTTGGTATGTCTGAGGCATTTTGTATGAACACACCCATGCCTACCAATGCTGTATTGGATGCTGATGAACATGGGAAACCTGTTGATCAGACAACATATAGAGCAATGATTGGCTCTTTACTGTATCTTACAGCTAGTAGACCATATATAATGTTTGCTACATGTATATGTGCTAGGTTCCAAGTAAGCCCTAGAGAGTCACACCTAACATTAGTAAGAGGATTCTCAGGTATATTAAAAGTTGTCCAAATCTAGGTCTCTGGTATCCAAAAGATTCAGCATTTGATTTAACTGGATTCTCAGATGCTGATTATGCTGGATGCAGAATTGACAGGAAAAGCACCAGTGGAACTTGTCAGTTCCTTGGTGACAGACTTGTCTCTTGGTTTTGCAAGAAACAAACATCTGTGTCAACTTTAACTGCTGAAGCTGAATATATGGCTGCAGGCACTTGTTGTTCACAAATACTGTGGATTCAAAACCAACTCCTAGACTATGGCTACAACTTAGAGAAGTCAAAAATCTTTTGTGACAATACAAGTGCTATTTCCATAGCTCAAAATCCAGTCCTCCATAGTAGGACAAAACACATAGAGATTAGGCATCACTTCTTAAGGGACATTGTTGAAAAGAATAAAATTGAATTACAGTATATCCCAACTGATTTACAAAGGGAGATATTTTCACCAAGCCTTTGGATGAAAAGAAACACACCTTCTTCCTAAATCAGTTAGGAATGTTAGATGGAGGAAGTCTTAAATAATATCCAAGATTTTGAAAGCAAAAAATTGACCAAGACTAGGCAAAAATTCAGATTTTCTTAGTGACTAGAATTTTCTGATCTCTGAACTGCACTCGACGATTTCCCCACAGATCGTCGAACGGAGGTCGACGATTTCCATAATCGTCGAACTGAGTTCAGCGCCTCTCAGATAGTTATGAACTATCTCCTTCGGTCAACGATCGTCGAACGGCGCTCGACGATTTTGTTCACTGAACGATCGTCGAACGGAGCTCGACGTCTTTCCAGATCGTCGAACGGAGATCGACGATGTTGGAGTCTCTTCAGATTCCTTTAGAAGCCTCGATCGTCGAACCAAGTTCAACGATCTTTCCAATTCTGCGTCGAACCCTAATATAAAACTCATTTTTCGCCGTCGTTCTCTCTTGGGCTTTCAATTTCTCTGCAAGAATCTTCTTCCCTCCAAACAGTCTACACTTGGTCGTTTTGTTTGTTAAGTTTTTGCAGGTACAATGGCCGTATCAGTTGCTATCCTAGCCGCAATGAAGTTTGATGCAGGCTTCGACATTGATCGGGAATCGTTCAACACCACTGATCAAATATTCCAAGACATTCTGAGTTTATTCAAGGATCAAAACTTGTCTGCCCTCATGACCACCAGGATAAAGCTGGCCTCAGATGAAATAAAGGAATGGGTTTATACTGCTCACAATCTCGACAACTCTACTATAGTTGGCTCCATTGCTGGAACTCAGGTACCTCTGACCCCCACAGTTTTAACAGAGGTTTTTGGTTTGAGAAATGGAGAAGAAACTGTTGAATTGTCTGGGGAGGAGTTTTCTGATATACTTGCCAGGATGGGTCATCCAGAGGGAAACCCTAGCAAGTTATTCAAAAGGAACCTGTCTGTTGAATACAGGTTCCTAGCAGATGTTGTAGGAAAAGTGCTACTGGCAAAGCACTCAGCTCATGATACTATCTCCAGACATCAGCTCTGTCTCATGGGAGCTCTGGTAGATAAGAGAAGTTTGAACTAGGGAGAGGTCTTCTTTGACCTAATAAAGAAGAAAATAAATAAAAGCTTTGTAAATTTTGGAAGGATTATTGGAGTCTTCCTGCAGAACAAGTGCCCTACCTTGCTGGTCTCCTCTGGAGTGCACATAAATGCCTCCAAGAGACTCACCTGTGCCCTCTTTGGCAAGTGGGACAGGCAAATCAGCAAGCCAAGCAGGCCTCCTCCAGTGCTCCTTCAGGCACAAGGACTCACAGAGTCACTCTCCCACAGGTCTCTGCTCCTGCAGAAGACCTGGCTGCTGCTGTTGCTGCTTCCTCTCCTCCTCCATTCCAACCCTACCTCTCCATCCACCATTCCAGCTTCATCCCCCATTACCATCTCTAGCCCATCTCCAACCTCAACTCCATCTCCAGACCCAATTCTACCTCCACCAACAGACCACTTCCACCCATTGTTTTCATACCCTCCACCAGATGTCACTTCTTCACCATCCATACCATCTTTCACCCTTCTGGATGACTGCTACATGGATGATTCCCCCTCATCTCCTCCAGAATTACCCTCCTCCTCAACCTCATTCCAAGATCTCCTCCACCACATCATTGACCAACCAACATTCACTCCATCCATATCCATCCCCTTATCCTCCATATCCACCATCCCCACTCCTGAGCCATCCATTCCACTCTCCAGCCCTCCACTTCCAGCATCCTCAGCCATCCCTATTCCATCTACCTCTGCTCCTGCTATTGAGCATGTAGATCTCCCAGCCTTAGCTGACAAGTTGTATGAGCTACTTTCCCCCAGGCTCTCTCTTCTCATGGAGGCCTCCTTAGCTCCTCTACAACAGTCAGTGGCAGCTCTCTCTGCCAGGCTTTCCTGCCTCCTTCCTCAGGCAACACCTCTAGCAGTGTGCCTTGATATAGATGTCTCT
The DNA here is from genome assembly GCA_039583875.1 of Platanthera guangdongensis. NCBI lineage: Eukaryota > Viridiplantae > Streptophyta > Magnoliopsida > Asparagales > Orchidaceae > Platanthera > Platanthera guangdongensis. The sequence continues at coordinate 172,842,415 of CM077150.1, read as the reverse complement.
GCATCTAGGCAGGGGGAGATGCCCTATGAAGCAAGCTTTCTGCTGTTGCTGCTGCTGCTGTTTTTGCTCCTGCTTCTGATGCTGCTGCTGCTGATGTTTTTGTGCCTGCTGCCTCTTCTGCTCCTGCTGCTGTGACTCCTACTGCAGTCTTGGCAATAGACCTAAGGACTTTGCTTTCTGCCTTTGATACTGCATACTTCAGTTATCTCCCAGAGCTAATGCTGTCCAGCCCCCAGAAGATTTGTCCAAGGCACCGTGCCTTTCTCTGGCTGTGACCCCAGCATTATTATCCTCCTTTGTACTCTCAGTAACTGCTGCTGCTGCTGCTGTTGAGAAAGGACTGTTTTTGCTGCTGCTGAAATTCCAACTGCCTCTGATGAGCAGATATCCAAGGATTCTCTGATGACAGAGGCCACTGATTTTGAGCCTGCTGAAGATTTTGTTGATGTTACTGAAGTTGCTGCTGCCATCACTCCTGAAGTTACTGTTGTTGTTTCTGCTTCTCCTTCTGTATCTGCTGCTGAATCTGTTACTGTATCTACTGCTGAATCTGCTATTGTTTTTGCTTTGTCTCTGCTGCTGTCCCTTGCTGCTGCTCCTTCTGCTTCTGCTCATCTGCTGCTCTCAGTTGAAGAAAGAATTGATGAAGAAATAGATGCTGTATATGATGACCAGAGTTCTGAGTCTGATGAATACAAAACAGACTCTAATGATTCAGCTGCCACTATTGCAAGGAAAAGGAAAGCTAGGAGCAAAGCTATGAAAAGGGTTCCTCCTGCAAAAGTAAAGGATGATAATGATATTCCCTATTATATTCTGCATAACTGCCAAATTACTGAACATTGGATGCAGTACTCTAAAAATCAGCTGAAAGCAATGAAGAAGAAGAGAAAGTATGAGAAGGGCTCATCCCAGTTCCAGCACCCTCATCCTCCTCCACCACCTCCTCCTGATGCAGGTGCAGGTGGCACCTCTGCAAGTCAAGCCCCATCTAGAAGCCAGGCTCCCTATCAACCCCATGCCAGATCATACCAAAGGGAAAGCCAGTGTAGGGGTTCTTACTCTAGGAGAGGAGGATACAGGGTAATCAGAGAGATTTTCAGGTTTATTCTAAAGGGCATTCCAGGCAGCACCATACTACAGGGGAGGACATGTTTCAGCTGATACTACTTCTGGTCCATTCCCCTACAAGCTAAGAGAGACAGTGTTTGCTAGGCCTCCTCAAGACAATTCTTCAAACAGGTATGAGCCACCTGTACCATTTGAGGACCCTGAGAAGAATCCAGTTGCTTGGACTGCTAGGATGAAGGAGTGGCTCCATTAGACCAGATAAAGAAAGCCAAAGAACAAGGGCTAGACACTTCCAATATTTCTACAATGTCAGAGCAGAGACAGAAGGAACTAGAGAAATATGCTTCCAGCAAATTCTTTGATGCAGACAGATATATGGAATTGCATCCTGCTGCTGTGGTTCCCAGGACTTCAAAGCAAACTTACTTGGGTGCAGCAGATGATACCAGATCAACAAGGAAGCCCAAAATCCAAACAGAGAAATCAAGATGGTTAAAGGCAAAGAGAAGAAGTGATTTTGTAAGGTGACAATCTTTGGATTTTCTGACTGCTATCTGGATGCCATATGCTATATATATATATATCTCTGTGATGTTTCTGCCATGTCTAGCTGCTGTTGTTTTTATGCTTTTTCTGATTATATGTTGTTATTTGAATTTATAAAGTCTGTAAATAGTAATGCTAACCCAAATAGGGGGAGATTGTTGGAACACCCTATTACTAATTTGGGTCAGGATCACTATGTCTCTAGGAACCTTTGTTTGACCTACTGTATAGCTTAATAGGTCAATTATAATTGAGTCTAAGGGTTAGAAGTCTAGGATTGGAAGCTGCCCTGAAGACCAAGTTTTTCTGTCTGGAGACTAAGTCTGATCGTCGAGCTGAGCACGACGATTCGTCGAACTCCGTTCGACGATCGTCTAGCTTAACTTCAGCAGATCGTCGAACTCCATTCGATGATCGCTGAGCTCAACTTCAGAATATCGTCGAACTCCATTCGACGATCGGTGAGCTCAGTTCGACGATTTTGACTCTGCTTTGGATCCTTATCTCTGAGCTCAGTTCGACGATCTTTGAGCTCAGATCGACGATTATTTTGCTGCTTAAGTTTTTCAGTTCGCTGAGCTCAGCTCGGCGATAGCAGAGCTCAGTTCGACGATTTCAGATAACTTCCAGAATTCAAATTCAAATCAGACAGGAGTTATTCTGCAATTAATTCAGAGATTTGCTAGCCGTTTTCATTTACTTCTGGACCAAGTTTCAAGGGATTTTTCAAGAATAATTCTGTGGACTTTCCTCTAGAAGAGATTATGCAATTAAGGATGCAATCAATGCAGGCCAACGGCTATCTTTGACAGAGAATGATATTCTATTCCGAAAACAGAGAATAAAAGACAGAATGTTTTTGAATCAATAGAGAAAAACAAGAAGAGGACACACAATACAGAGACTCACTCAAAAACTTCTGTCAAAAAGAATTCTGAAGAACACTCATCAAGAGATCAAGCTTTCAAAATCTTCTGATCTCTTCATCTTTCAAAGTGTTCAAGGCCAACATCAATTCAAGACTCCAGACACTCAATATTTCAGCTTGCTGAAATCATCTATTGTTGGAGATCTACCTTTGAAGGCCTATCACCCTCAAGCAAAGCTTTCTTCCTGAAGATTTCAAGGATTCAGGGGAGCTTTGACATCAATCCACATAGTCTTCTCAGTTGTTTGAGAAGAGAAGACTGCCATCACTCTCTTACCCCCACTCTGTAAAGGGTTTCTCAAACTCCCTTCAAAAGTTTGAATCTGGTTTTTGAGCACCTTGTCAAAAGCTCATTGGTGGCAAGACACCTGATCAAAAAATCTGCTTTGGTTTTTTGAGCACCTTATCAAAAGCTCATTGGTGCCCAGGACACCTGATCAACTCATCCTGCAGTGGATTCCTACCTAGGGTGGTAGAATAGTGGATGTACCCAAGTTTGGGGAACCACTATATTTCCTTGTGTCCTCTGGTTCTGCTTGTTTACTTTTTGTTTCTGGCCTAGATTTGTCTGTGCTTAGTTTTTGCATAGCTTAGTTCTGTGATTAGATTTATATTTGCTTCCCTGCTCACACATAGTACAACAATTGTTGTAAAAGCTTTAAAAATTTTTAAAACACCATATACTCTATTCACCCCCCTCTAGAGTATATCAGATCTAGTTGCACTTTCAGGCCTTTCATTGGCTCAGCCAGTAGTAGCAGACTTCTCCCTCAGTCCGCAGTCTTGGTGCGGACTCGGTCAGTGGTGGCGGACCCTTTCCAGCCCGCCAGGCAGCAGGCCCTCCAGAAAGCAGTCCCAGTCTGCATAACCTCGTGAGGACACGCCGGACTCTGCGGGCACTCTCCTGCTGGCACCCCTTGCAGCTCGCTCAGTTTAGCAGCGACGGACTCAGCGGATTCTCCTTACAGTCTGCCGCTTGTCCTCCAGCATCCGCCACTACAGCAGTAGGCGGAAAGCCCCAGCTCAGCAGTGGCGGACTCCGCGAACCCGCATCGCAGTCCGCCACTGAGTCTCCCATTTTGCCGACAGCAGCTCCTGCTTCAGTACCAAGTCCCAGTCCGCGCGCCTGTGGCGGACTCGGCGGACTCCGTCTCCATCTCGCTCAAGCTACCGTCTCCCCGGGGGTAACGTCACCACAGCCGTTACCTCCTCGGGCCTATAAATAGCCCCCCATGCCTCTCATGGAGGGGGGGGGTCTCTCGTAATCGCCAAGGTGCTCACGCCCGAAGTCAGCCAACCAGCCCAGCTCCTGCGGACTCCGTTTCTCAGTCTTCATCCCACTCTGCAACTTAGTCGTGCGGCCTGCCAGCCTGTGGTTATCTAGTCCGCGTGGTCTCCCGTTTCCCTTAACCACGCGGCCTGCCGTCTTCGCTCTTCAGTCCGCGCGGCCTCCTCTGGCATTCTTCTTCCTTAGTCGCCAACTTCCTTCTTGTACTCTTTATTGCTTTGTGGTAAAGGTGTATTAGCAGGTTGTAAATCTCACTTTTAATAAAAGGAAAGCCGGTCGCAAGAGAGGCATTCAGGCCGCGACGGGCGAAGTCGGGTGTTGCTATGGTTCACGGCTCGGCTGTTATTTTTTCTCTCATCCGCTTAGTAGATAACTGCTTGGAGTCTGCCTCTTCTCCCCTCCTTCCTTCCCCCGTGCTCGAACCGTTAGCTGGTGGTGATCGACCCCCTTTGCATTTTCGTGCATCAACAGTTAACACACGGCCTTAAGATCAAGCCATTTTTTGAAGTCTACGGGCAGAATGTCAGATCGCCAGACTGCTCAACCTGACCTTCAACCCGGCAAGGATCCCTTTGGGAAGCAGTCGTGCGGTTAGCACAAGAGACTGACAAAAATTTTCATGTCGTCGGTTTGAAGTTCGCTGTGGTGTACGACGTCTTGGGATCTATTGTCAAGCGGCTAGACTCATAGTCCGCACCAACACGGTCTCCTCCGTCAACTCGGCGCCCGCAGTGGACAATCTGCATATTAATCCACTTGCTTGTCCGCAAAGAGTACAATGCTACCCGCAGCCCTATCCGAGCGCCTACTCGCAAAACCGCCAATTATCCTACTCGCTTGTACAGTCGGCAGACCCTCTGCGAGCTGAAAAACCAGGTCCTCAGTTCGTCGCTTATCCTCCTAATCAGTGAGGACAATGCAAGATACTTCTGCTTCTACGAAAAGGAAAAAGCATGTGTCAGTTTTGTTCCAGGAAAAATAGCATGAAAAGGAGACACTCGCTCATTTCATCAGACGATTTCAGAAGGAGGTTCTTGAAGTTGACGAAGCCAATCCAGAAGTGTACAAAATTGCTCTAATTAAGGGATTAATGGAAGGACCATTCAAGTTCGAAGACACCCTCAAAAAGAAAAAAACATATCAGGAGCTAATCAACCTCGCTGATCAGTACTCTTGTGCTGGGAGAGGCACTTTTGACCGTGTCATGAAAAGCAAAGCAAGTTCCAAGGAATCATCTCAGACTCTATGCCAGAAATCCAAGGACTCTAATCAATATTTTGAATATCACAAAGGAAAGTGTCATTTGACAGAAGATTTTAAAGCTTTAAGCAACTAGTGGAGATGATGATGTAGCAGGGAAAGTTTGGTGATGCCGTCCAAAGGATCTTTACATCCCCCTACGAAGCCTGAGAAGACAAAGCAGCATGGACAACATCTCCGACTTGGAATAAATAGGCTAAAAGGGCCTCATCTTCAATCATGGAAGTAAACGCAAGTGCGCTACTCTGTCTTTATTACCGATTCATTTTCTGAATTTTCTATATCGAATATGTTTTTATTTCATATCGCAAAACTTCATACTAACATCTTTCAAGCGTTTCTCTTTTCTTAACAGCTTGAGAAATAGGGATAACTGACTCCAAGAGACATCGCCGAGTTCAGCGTAAACTTCCCTTAAAACTGTTTCATTGGCGTAACACCACAAAGACCACGTGTTGCGGGGAGATTTCGCACCGTGTAGTGGGAGCCTGCAGGTTCTAGTGCGGTAGGACACTGAATTTCGGATCCGGCTAGTACCTGACCCCACCTCTGCATTATGGAGGGACAGGGTGGGAGTTAAGCTCTACCATGCCACTTTAGGGGATATCGTTACAACTTTGATGATCGCGTGTGGAAAGCACTGCCACGCGCACCTGCCCACCGATCATCTTAATTCGTGACCCTCGGACACTCTTTGGAACCCTCAAGCAGTGCCTGCAGGAGACCCACAGCTAGCTTGATCTTATAGGAAAGCAATGCCACACGCACTACTAGAAAGATCAACTTTGGCTGTACTCTACGCAAGAGCGCAGTGAATCCTTCGCCTCTTTTTGAGCAGGAAACCTTTGTGACCTTGCGAGGAATGCACTGCCACGCGCACCTGCCCGCTTGGTCATCCAATTCTGAAGTGGGTTGATTGCATAACTCCTGTGACCCTGTGAGGAAAGCAATGCTTCATGCACCTGCCCACTGGGTCACATTAGTTATGAATCATTTCTTTTAGCAGACAAAGTTGTGGACTTAAACTAGGGTTCGCTAAGTCCGCAAGCCTTCGGTTTTCAATTCAGCTTGATTTTGCTATGGTCTTCAGCTAATCCGCAAAGCTTGGATTATTCAGTCTGTCGAACCTACTTGGGTGATGTGGATTACAGTTTTTGCGACCCTGCGTGGAAAGCAATGGGCTTCGTGCGCACCTGCCCGCTTGGTCGCTTGAGTTTGTAACCCATCTTTCTCAGGTCAAAAGAAAGATTTTCAATTCAGTTACAGACCGCGCGGGTTAATATATCAGTTTATATTGTCCGGCTTCTATATACCTACATATCAGTTTGTTCTTTATATAATCGTGACGTTGGCCGACCTATTTCCGGCATAAATTATTTGGTTTCTATATACCTACCCGCTCTTATGCAGTTTTGATCACTATTATTCGGTCAGCTTAGTTGCCGACTAGTATGATTAAGTATTTTTGGTTGCCGACTTATGTTATCATATCAGAAGCGCCCTAGCCGCAAACTTATACTTCATTGTTAAGGCTTTTCGGCGGCTAAGGTTCTTAACCATGCGGCTTATTGGTCATAGTTTATGTACAAGTTCGCCCTAGCCGTAATCTTATACTTCAATATCCCATCGGATAACCTTGATTACATCATTAAGGCAAATGGCGGTTTAAACTGTTAGCCTCTATTAAATCGGAAGTTTTGCTGAGACCGCGCAGACTTTAACAAGTAAGAAAAATGAAAAGTGAAATAAGCTGCACGTCAAAGGTGAAGTTTTCCTTTTCTATTTCTATTTCATTGAATGTTACAAAACGTTAATCGCGCGGTTTACAACAAATACCGCCGATTTCTCAAAAAGATCAAAATACAAGTAAAGAATTACAAAGGTCCTAATCGGCCGGCTTGAGTTTTTTAGCCGCAGGAGAACGTGAATCACTGTCATCATCGATGTCGACGGGGGATTCAGAGTACCCGCTGCTGCTAGACGCCGAGCTGCCTGAACCGCTAGAAGTCGCCGACTCTGTCCGCGCGGTCTCGGATTCTTGATCGCCGGTCTCAGACGATGTGCCCCCGCTCCGGCTTCCCTGGCCACCCTCTTCCTCGTCGTCTTCCTCCTCTTCGTCATCTTTCTCGCTGATCTTGTCTTTGCCCTTGATCGCCTTGTAGACGGCGGCCACCTTCTTTTTCATAGTGGGGTAGATATCGGCACAGGTGAAGTCGGTGAAGCCGGCCGCCATGACGCCAAGGTCTCGGAGGCGGTTAAGCACTCCATCAATCCCCTGGACGACCTGTAGGAAGACGTTGTCTTGGAATGTGTGGTTGGCCGGGTCATACATTACCTGCAAAAGAAGCAAAGGTAAGTCGTGCGGTTTAATAGTGCTAACCGCACGAGTAACTGGTGACGACTTACCGCCTCCCTTCCTTTCAGTCGCTTGTTTTCTTCCTCTTGTTCCTCTAACCGCCTCTCCAGGCCGCTCTTTTCTTTCATTAACTGCTTGTAGGCAAGGCCCATAAAGTGGCTTGTCATGAAGCTCCTTGCCCCGACTTGCGAGGCAAGCTGAGGCAGGTCGTCTGCGGGAACTCGGCGCAGCGCCTTTAGGTTGGGCTTACCGTACAGCGCAACGCCAATCGCGTTCACATGGAGGGTTACTCTTCCCTCCCTCAGTAAGGGAGGGCGGTGGAGACCATCACGGACTCGCCATCCGGACTCCACAGCACAGCTGGGTTGCCATGGATGTCCTTCAGGCCGCTGCCCGTTCCCTGCAGCATAAACTCGCCAGAAGAGGCCGACTCCTCCTCCTCCAGAGCCCGCGGTGGCTTGGCCCGCCTGGCTCGTTTCTCTCTTTGGGTGAGAGTCAGGCCGCCAGGGGTCAGCGACTTGTTCTGCGGGACTGCTACAGCAGCTGCAAAGATAAAGACAAAGTCAGTTCATAGGCCGCGTGGCTAAGATTTCAGTTCAGCCGGTTTGGAGCTTACTATCTTCCGCTTCGATTCCGTCTATGGACGACAGCAACGGGATGTAATGATTTACATCAAGCCACTCCCCTTGAAGAAGGTGTAGATGTCCTTCTCCACGCCGTCCAAGCCGCTGCTACCGAAGGCGGTCTCTTCGCGAATTTGTGGGTTGACTGTCAGCAACCACAGGTTTCCCTCGAAGATGAGAAACCGCTCCGACCAGTTGGAGATCTTGTTCGCCAGGTTGACGATATTCAGCCCCATGCAGCCAAAGTACAAATGCCCCCGGAAGATCCTTGACCTGGAGTCTGGGATAGACCTCACGGAGAAGCATTCCCGAAACAGCCTCATAGAAAATCGGACTCTTTCCGACCTTAGGTATGAAATGAAGCTGTATATGGCAGCTATCGAGTTTGGTGGCAGTTGTCCTGGCACAACTCCATAATGGTCGAAGACCGCCACGACCTCCATCATGACCGGAAAGCGAAAGCCGCAGTCAAAGTGGTCGATGGGGATGGTGATCTGATTTGTGTTGGATGTATTAATCCGCTCGTCTTGCAGCGGAAGCCGCGCCACTAGCGGGCTTCCCTGCATGTGTTTCTCTACAAAATCGTCTGCCTCGTCTTTTGTAAGCCGACATTCTTTATGGTCTGCGGAGTGAATGCAGAGGCCGCATCAGTCCTGACCGCAGAGGCCTTGTCAGACCGCAACGACTTAGACTTAGCCCGCATCCTTTCTGTCTTGTGATGAAATCTCCGAGGTCGGCTCTATTTATAGAAAACCTGTGAAAGTACAGTACTCAACGTCAAATCGCAGCTATCCATCACGCCGCGCGACCTAAACCTGCAGAAAATACAGATCAGTGCAGCGGCTAAGCCGCAGTTTAGTTCATCAGTCCGCACGGCTATATCCCTGCACCTGGAATAATTTCATTGCAAATCATGTGGTTATAAAAGTTTCAAGCCGGCGATCTGTTCGCCAAACCGCACAGCTACTTTCCTATACTTAGATTTTCAGAACAAAGCGCAGGCATGGTGATCATAAATACAAACCGTATACGCCGCAAATAGTTCGCAGCAGGGTAAAAATACAACGGTTTACAACAACCAAATTGTCCAACATCCAGCAGAGAAAACATATTACAACATACTAATCAATTATTCACGCGGCTTAGATCGCTCAAGTCGCTCAGCCTTGCTTATTGCCGTCAAGTTTGTCTCGTCCTATTCGAGCGACCTGTTCACCGGTTTGCACAATCGCAACGTACACCTGGCTAACCAGATTATGAGGCGAGTGCAGAGACCGATGAACCCGCGCAGTTTCGCGTTCTACTCTCGCAAATGGGATCATTGGAATCGACTGAAACCCCAGACCGCTTGAAACTGCGGCCTGCCCGGGCGCCGCGAACTCCGGCGGATTTGAAGACTCACCAGAGGCCAGGAGGCCAGTAACCGACAATTTTCCGGAAGTCGGCAGTACAGGACGCGGTTCTTCGTCGGTCTCGGCTGGCAGATCTTGGTCTTCGCTGTCCTCGAGATGTGGAATCTCTTCTCTATCTCCTTCTAGCCGTCCGACCATCAAAAAATACTTCTCTGCCCTCTCCTGCTCCAAGGCGGCCTGCATCTCTGCAATATTATTCTCAGCGGCCTCCAGTGCGGTCTGGAGCATGGCAGTCTCTTGCTCCAGCGCAGACTTCAACTTCGTGGTTCTCCTGCTCCAGCGCGGACGGCAGCCTTGTGGTCTCTTGCTCCAGGATGGTTTGCAACTCTTGGATCCTTTTCTCGGCGGCCTCCTGGGCAACCCGCTTTTCTTCGTCCTTAACCCGCAGAGCTTCGTTGTGCTCGTTCAAAGCCGCTTGTAAGGTGTCGACCTCCTTCTGGAAGTCGGCCTTCTCTTTCTCTCGAACACTTGGCGGCGGCAGCATAGACAACAGAGATGTCAAGTCGCCCGATTTCATCGCGGTCTCCGGTTCACCTGCAGGAGATAAACCGCAGTCAGGATCAGCGGATAATTGCGACCTTCTAGCAAGGGAATTGGTAGGATAAGACCGCCAGTTTAATTTTTATCTTCTTTAGAGCCCGCGTTATGGTTTCTAAACACTGGCCGCCTGAATTGTTCGGGATCTATCCTCTTTAGCTTTTCTTTCCATAGCCGCTCGGCTTCTTTAGCTCGGCTTTTCAGTTAAGTCGTGGTCAGGAAAAAGCTGGCCGGCGGATTTAATATTATATTCGCCCCCTTCTTCCTTGACCGCGACTTGTAGAAGTTATGAATTCGCCTAACTTCCCAGTGTTTACCTTGCAACAATGGAAGTTTGGTCGCCACCGGCTTCTCGGCGATCAGCTTCTTCATCTCCTCCATCTTCTCTCGAAGCTTCAGTTTCTCGGCTCCTTCAGAAGCCATGGAAGCTGGGTCGCCAAGCTGCTCCCCATAGACCTCCACTTCGGGGTGGTCAACCTCCTCAGAGGCCGCTGGAGTCGACAGTAGCGCATCTTGCTGCTGAGGGTCTCCATGCCCTTGAGGAGGTCGCTAAGCGTCTCGCTAGCCGCGGATACATCCTCCGGCTCGTTCGGCTTGAAATCCGGTATGGACGGACTCTCGGGTACCTCCCTCTCGTGCGGCCTATGTTGAAGACTATCCGCACCAGTCTTCACGGAAATATTCCGGTTTCCGGCCCGCATCTTCCTCTTCATCCTTTCCTCAAGGGTCTTGCTCCGTTGCTTCTGCCGTTTGAAGGAGCCAAACACCATTTTGTCCGTTTGTTCTATTCAGCCAAAATATGTCCGGTTTCCAGCACCTTCTCCGGCTCGTTGTCGTCGACAACAACTAGGTCGACCTTGGCCTGCAGTTCGCGCGGCTTGCCAGATTCAACACTTTTCTCCTCCGTCTCACCTATTTTTAAGTGTGGTTCGCCTGATGGAGAGAAAGTCATATCAAAGGATTTGGCAGTTCCTGTTTGTGGTTGAGCAATCTTCGAAACCGCTTCAGGATCTGTTGCGGCCTGTGATGATTCGCCGACGGTCTGCGTCGGCCTCTTTTCAGATCCAGAAGTCGCTGGAGTAACCGGCTTCCCAATCTTCTTCGCAGGCTAGCGGTCAGAGTCATCCGGTTTCTGGCTCCGGCTTTTCTTCTTTTCAGTCGATTTCTTGTCGCGGGCTCACATCAATGACATGACATCCATCTTGTGTATGTCCGCGTAGGTTTGAAAGATTCTGACCGCAAGTGGCGAGTAGCGACCCGTGGCTTGGCAGAGATCTTGAAGAATGTCAAGGGCTGGGGGATTTTATAGACGCCGATAAGGTAGTCGCGGTTTCCAGCTTAGTTCTACATTTTCGAAGTTTTTTCGAAACTTAAAAATGTGCGGAGATTATGTTAAGCCCGGAATCAGCGACCTGTTCGCGCAGCTTTCCAGACCGGGCGCCTGGTCTTTCTAGCCGCCAATTCTCCCAATCCAGGCGGTCTCCATGTCAGGCCGCTGCCAGAGCCGACCCTGCTCAGCGACAAGGCCCAGGACCCAGACCATCATTTAATTGTTAGCGAACACTTGCAAGCCTTCTCCACAGGTACTTGCAAGCTTCTTACATATATATGTTTGCTTCTAACTTTTCTTCCTTGCAGAGATTAGCAAACACTTGCAAGTCTTCTCCACAGGTACTTGCAAGCTTCTTACATATATATGTTTGCTTCTAACTCTTCTCCTTGCAGAGATTAGCAAACACTTGCAAGCCTTCTCCACAGGTACTTGCAAGCTCCTTTCATATATATGTTTGCTTCTAACTCTTCTCCTTGCAGAGATTAGCAAACACTTGCAAGCCTTCTCCACATGTACTTGCAAGTTCCTTTCATATATATTTTTGCTTCTAACTCTTCTCCTTGCAGAGATTAACAAACACTTGCAAGCCTTCTCCACAGGTACTTGCAAGCTCCTTTCATATATATGTTTGCTTCTAACTCTTCTCCTTGCAGAGATTAGCAAACACTTGCAAGCCTTCTCCATAAGTACTTGCAAGCTCCTTTCATATATATGTTTGCTTCTAACTCTTCTCCTTGCAGAGATTAGCAAACACTTGCAAGCCTTCTTCACAGGTACTTGCAAGCTTCTTTCATATATATGTTTGCTTCTAACTCTTCTCCTTGCAGAGATTAGCAAACACTTACAAGCCTTCTCCACAGGTACTTGCGAGCTCCTTTCATATATAGTTTGCTTCTAACTCTTCTCCTTGCAGAGATTAGCAAACACTTGCAAGCCTTCTCCACAGGTACTTGCGAGCTCCTTTCATATATATGTTTGCTTCTAACTCTTCTCCTTGCAGAGATTAGCAAACACTTGCAAGCCTTCTCCACAGGTACTTGCAAGCTCCTTTCATATATATGTTTGCTTCTAACTCTTCTCCTTGCAGAGAATTAGCAAACACTTGCAAGCCTTCTCCACAGGTACTTGCAAGCTCCTTTCATATATATGTTTGCTTCTAACTCTTCTCCTGTGCAGAGAATAGCAAACACTTGCAAGCCTTCTCCACAGTACTTGCAAGCTCCTTTCATATATATGTTTGCTTCTAACTCTTCTTCCTTGCAGAGATTAGCAAACACTTGCAAGCCTTCTCCACATGTACTTGCAAGCTCCTTTCATATATATGTTTGCTTCTAACTCTTCTCCTTGTAGAGATTAGAAAACACTTGCAAGCCTTCTCCACAGGTACTTGCAAGCTCCTTTCATATATATGTTTGCTTCTAACTCTTCTCCTTGCCGAGATTAGCAAACACTTGCAAGCCTTCTCCACAGGTACATGCAAGCTCCTTTCATATATATGTTTGCTTCTAACTCTTCTCCTTGCAGAGATTAGCAAACACTTGCAAGCCTTCTCCACAGGTACTTGCAAGCTTCTTACATATATATGTTTGCTTCTAACTCTTCTCCTTGCAGAGATTAGCAAACACTTGCAAGCCTTCTCCACAGGTACTTGCAAGCTCCTTTCATATATATGTTTGCTTCTAACTCTTCTCCTTGCAGAGATTAGCAAACACTTTCAAGCCTTCTCCACAGATACTTGCAAGCTCCTTTCATATATATGTTTGCTTCTAACTCTTCTCCTTGCAGAGATTAACAAACACTTGCAAGCCTTCTCCACAGGTACTTTCAAGCTTCTTACATATATATGTTTGCTTCTAACTCTTCTCCTTGCAGAGATTAGCAAACACTTGCAAGCCTTCTTCACAGGTACTTTCAAGCTCCTTTCATATATATGTTTGCTTCTAACTCTTCTCCTTGCAGAGATTAGCAAACACTTGCAAGCCTTCTCCATAGGTACTTGCAAGCTCCTTTCATATATATGTTTGCTTCTAACTCTTCTCCTTGCAGAGATTAGCAAACACTTGCAAGCCTTCTCCACAGGTACTTGCAAGCTCCTTTCATATATATGTTTGCTTCTAACTCTTCTCCTTGCAGAGATTAGCAAACACTTGCAAGCCTTCTCCACAGGTACTTGCAAGCTCCTTTCATATATATGTTTGCTTCTAACTCTTCTCCTTGCAGATATTAGCAAACACTTGTAAGCCTTCTCCACGGGTACTTGCAAGCTCTTTTCATATATATGTTTGCTTCTAACTCTTCCCCTTGCAGAGATTAGCAAACACTTGCAAGCCTTCTCCACAGGTACTTGCAAGCTCCTTTCATATATATGTTTGCTTCTAACTCTTCTCCTTGTAGAGATTAGCAAACACTTGCAAGCCTTCTCTCAGGTACTTACAAGTTACTATGCTTCTGTGTTTTTCTTTTTGCTTCCCGTCACCGCTGCCCGGTTCTCCTGTACCCCAGGCAATCGTTATTTTAGCCCTGCCCGTTTGGGCAGGTGATGAATTGTAAATATACGTATTTTTGTGCACATTAATTAGTCATTTTCATTTATTTTCGTCGTTTTTACTTATTTTTGTTCAATAAAATGCTCCTATTCTTGTAAATTTATTACTAACTTGTTTTATTTTATTTTGCAGAAAAATTTCAAAATCTGCCAAAATTGGGCAGTACACGCCCGTGACAATTTGGTCACGCCCGTGACAGGGCCGTGACATTGCATTTCCCGTGAAATCGGACGATTTCTGAAGTACAAGCTTGACACGCCTGGCGACACGCCCGTGTCACCCGACACGGGGCGTGACCCAAGCCCGTGTCCTCTCCTCTCGACACTTTCCGCTCGACGATCGTCGAGTGTCGACACCAACAGTCACGCCCAGCGTCACGCCCGTGACCTAGGGCGTGACTCAATCTCAGCTCAACAATTTCAACTCGACACTTTCCGCTCGACATTCGTCGAGTGTCGACACCAACTGACACGCCCAGAGTCACGCCCGTGACCTGGGGCGTGACCTTTCCAGCTAGCCCGACAAGATGCTGCCGAAGACTTTTGGCGCAACCCGCGCCCGGTTCTACCTCCCCGACACGCCCAGAGTCACGCCCGTGACCTGGGGCGTGACTGCCGCGAACTCAGCCCGAAGTCAACTTTCCTGTCCAATCGCCGGCTGCCTTCATGAATAGTACTGTCACGCCCCCCTACACACCCGTGACCTAGGGCGTGTACTTAGAATTTTTTGCCTATAAATTGCCCATTTTCTGTAAGGTCCAAGGGTTCAGATTTTTGGGCCATTTTAGTGTCTTTTTGTGGGCTGCATCCGTGATTTCTAGAGCTATGTAAGGAGATTTCTCCCTCTTTTCTTTCATGTTTGTTTTTGCTTTAGCATTGTCTTTGTAATAGCTTGTAATAGTTTCCTAAAAATCAATAAAAATGTTAGATTTTCTCTTCATATTTGGCTTTGGAATGAACACTTGTGCCCACTTTCCTTCTCATTTTTATCCTTGGTTTCATCTTTGTTCTTCATTTATGAAATGTGTGTGTGTGTATGAGTGTAATTTATTTACTTTACATGCTTTTAATTTGTCTCATGATAGGTTTTGTTAGAAATTTATGAAATGATGAATTAGCTTTTTCTCTTTTTCTTCATGTCTTCTTTTTATGTTTTCAACATCTTCACTCTTATGAATGTGTAAAAGAGTTACTAAAGTATTCTTGATTTTTTTTACTTAGCTTTATTTTAGGATGCAAATCCTTTTTGTTCTTTCTCTTTTCATTTCAACTTTTTTAGCACTTTTATGAAATCCTAGGAATGAAAATGTTGAAATTTTAATTTTCCAAATACTTTGGTTTTTAATTTGTTTTGAAAAACTTTTGTCTTCTAAAAATTGTAATTTCTTCTTTTTATTTGTTTTTGGCAAAACCTAAGCATGAAAAAGTAAAAGTTTTAATTTTTAGATAACTTTCATTTTGCTTTTAATTTGTGTGAGTGTATGAGAATAATGTTTTGATGCTTTGATTCAAATTGTGTAGAGTGTGTGAGTGTAGGTGTTAAATTTTAATGCTTTCTTTTAATGCTTTCTTTTAATGCTTTGTTCAAATTATGTAGAGTGTGTGAGTGTAGGTGTTAGCTTTATTGCTTTCTTGAAATTCATATGGAGTGTGTGTGTTTGTGTGTATTTATTTCCGCCTACTCGTTAAGAGTTAAATACGCATCGTTTTCATTTTCAGTCCTACTCGTTTGAGTAGGACTTGTTATTTCCTTTCTTTATTTTTTCGCCTACTCACTTGAGTTAAATTGCCGGACTTTATTTCCCGTACTCGTTCGAGTAGGACTTGTAATTTCTTTCTTTATTTTTCCGCCTACTCACTTGAGTTAAATGGACGGAACCTTTATTTCCCTGTAAATATTTGAGAAAGCCATGTAATCGCATTTATTTTCTCCTACTCATTTGAGTAGGACTCGCTTTCATTTTAGTCCTACTCGTTTGAGTAGGACTTGCAATTTTAAGCTTTTATTTCCCGCCCCCACTCGTTTGAGTGGGACTCGCAAATTTTAAATATGCAAATTTCTTTATGTGTAACTTAGTTTCTGTTTAATTTATAATTTGGAGTGTGCGTAAGTTCTTGTTTTAGCTAACTTTTCAGTTTTCTAAATGTTTGTTATTTTTCTTATGTCCCTTCTTATAATCGTTTAGCATTTAATTTCGAACTTGCGCCTCACTAAATTATAAGCCGTCCCCATACCGATGTGTGGCTAATCGCTATTAGCCTCGGCATCGAAGAGCATTGGGACATTTAAAATGATTTCTAATAATTGAAGCTCTTTATTTTCATTTTAATTTAAGGACTTAAGGTTTACCCCGGGTTTACGACGCGTAGGACCACATATCGATGTGTGGGCCCTATTTCCGTAGTCCATATGCTAGCTAGCCGAGAGGCCGTGCATATGGACCGATCGCCCTGGGTAAATAGAGTTGCGTGCATACCCTCGAGAGAGGACAAGCGTAATTCTACCGGATTGGGTTCCCCACCCAATAGCGGGGTTCTTAGCGTAAAGCGGGCGTTAAGAGGAATCCTTCGTCGGACTAACGTTCGGTCGAATAGTCTTAACGTTCAGGTGAGCAATATTCCTAGAGATAAGTGCGCTCACATTTGTGGAACCTCCACGGCCAAGTTGCCTTATTATTAATTTGAAAACTAAGTCCTATAATTATTAAAAATTGTTTTAGTCTTAATCCGATTCGATGCCGAGCGTTAACCCTTCATCGAATATTTTCTAAAACGTTTTTTTTTGCTCCTTTACTTTTTCCGTCTTTACTTTACTAAAAAAATCCACATTACTTTCAGTAAAATAATAGTCCTCCCGGAGGAGTAAGAATAGTCAACACGACCCCGAGAACAATACGACCTCGGTATTCCCCCGAATATCGAGTACTACTTGCGATAGGTGCACTTGCCTACCCGAGCAAGCCCGCGGCGATCGACTCACCGAACCAACCACAGTAAGAGTCTGTTCGCGGGCCCATCAAGTATTTGGCGCCGTTGCCGGGGAATCTCTTTTCGAGTTGCTATTTCGAATTCCGGAGTCTATTACTTTTACTTATTTTCTATAAAAAAACTAAAAACTTTATTTTAAAACAACAAAAAAATAAAAAAAAAAGAAGTTTATTTTGTTTTATTTTTGTTTGGGTGTATGACCCGTGGACAACCCTCCGAGTCTGAAGATTTTGACTTCGACCCTGAGATCGAACGCTCTCTTGCGCGTATCCGATCTCAACGCCGAAATCCTTCTTTAGATCCCGAGGAATCTATCGGAGAACCCACTGTTGTAGTTATGGCCGCGCCTAACCTTCCCCCGACGGCCGAGCGTACTATGTCTTATTACGCCCGGCCTAACCTGGATGATTCTGGGTCGAGTATTGTTCGCCCTGCGGTGGCGAATAATAATTTCGAAATAAAGTCGAGTGTCATTCAAATGGTCCAAAACGCCGTGCAGTTCGATGGACTGCCGGATGAGGACCCGAATGTCCACTTGTCCAATTTCTTGGAGATATGCGACACCTTCAAAATTAATGGCGTCACTGATGACGCCATTCGTTTGCGCTTATTTCCTTTTTCCCTTAAGTCCAAAGCCAAGGCGTGGTTGAATGCCCTCCCGCGAGGATGTATCACCACGTGGGCTGAGTTGACGGAACGGTTCCTAACGAAGTACTTCCCGCCCGCAAAAACTGCAAAGTTGCGGGCGGACATCTCTTCGTTTGTGCAAAACGATCCTGAGTCTCTATACGAGACTTGGGAACGGTTTAAGGAATTCTCCGCCGTTGCCCGCACCACGCGCTGCCAACGTGGTTGCAAGTTCAAATTTTTTATAATGGGCTGAATTTTCAGACGCGTCAAATGATTGACGCGGCTGCCGGGGGTACGCTTAACAACAAAACCCCGAGGCCGCCCAGGCTTTATTCGAAGAGATGGCTATGAATGCCTATCAATGGAACGTCCCGCGGAGACGCCCAAAGCCGGCGGCTGGTCTTTTTGAAGTGGATGCCACTGCTCTCTTGACCCTTCAAGTTGAAAGGTTAACAAAGCAAGTGGCGGAGATGTCTGCTGCCTCCTCCACTCCGCCTTGTTTTATTCCCCTAACGTCTGCGTAGCTGAAGAGTTCGTGGACTTCATGGGAAATTCAGGTCGTCCTCCTTTCAACCCCAACAACAACCCTTATAGTAATAACTATAATCCGGGTTGGAGGAATCACCCCAACTTCTCGTGGAGCAACCCGAATAATGCTCAGCGCCCTCCTATTTCTTATGCGCCCGGATTTCTTCCTCCTCCTCCTCTTCCGAAACCCTCCCGATGGAGGAAATTTTTCGAAGTATATTGCGTCCAACGAGTCAAATATCCGGAACATCACCGGATCGCTAAAAACTCTCGAACAACAGGTTGGACAGCTGGCAAGGATGATGTCCGAGTGCGCGCTCGGGGCACTGCCGGGAAACACGGAGCCCAATCCGCGGGAGAACGCCAACGCTATAACCCTCCGTAGCGGAAAGGAGGTGGTCGATCCAAAACGGACCGACCCTCAGGCACATATTTCACCTCCGACCCCTCTTCCCCTTTCTTCGCTTACGCCGCCTTTACCAATTATAAAAGAAAAAATTATTTTAAACAAGGCTCTTCCATATCCGCATAAGTTAGAAAACGAGCGTCAGGATGCGCAATATGCAAAATTTATTTTATTATTAAAACAGATTCACATTAATGTTCCTTTTTGCGAGGCTATCTCGCAAATGCCCAAATATGCGAAATTTTTAAAAGAACTACTTTCTAATAAACGCAAATTAGAGGATATTTCGCATGTATCTCTCAACGCCGTTTGCTCGGCGGCCCTTACTAATAAATTGCCCACAAAACAAAACGACCCGGGACGGTTTTCCATCCCGTGCCTTTTTGGCGATATATTAGTAAAGTACGCCTTAGCTGATTTAGGGGCTAGCATTAATCTGATGCCGTTCTCGCTCTTTTCACGTTTAGGTTTGGGTACTCCTAGTCCTACGAATATGCGCATCCAATTATCGGATCACTCGGTTAAGTTCCCTATCGGGGTAGTGGAGGACGTCCTTGTCCGAGTCGACAAGTTTACCTTCCCGGTAGACTTCGTCATCTTAGATATCGAGGAGGACGCCGAGGTACCAATAATACTCAGTCGCCCTTTTCTCGCCACCTCCCGCGCACTAATAGATGTTAGTAATGGTAGCCTTCTCCTCCGAGTAGGCGATGATCAGGTTACTTTCTCTATTAATCCCTCGATGGACAATTTGTCATCGAGCGACGATTTCTGCTACTCTTTAGATACCTTTTTTGGAGATCGTTCTTCTCCCGTTTTCGAGTCCGTATTTTTAAACGACGATATTTATGCGCTCGAAAATTTTAAATGCGATGAGGATACTTCTTTAGACTTGCCTTTCGAACCAATTGGTAAGAAAGACATAGGCATTAAACCTCCCTAGAAGAACCGCCCATCCTAGACCTCAAACCCTTACCCGCATCACTCAAATACGTATTTTTGGGAAAAGGCGATACGCTTCCCGTTATCATTTCTTCGAACTTGAGTGATTCGGAGACTTCCGATTTATTGGAAGTTTTATTTAAACATCGCCATGCAATTGCGTGGCAAATCTCTGACTTAAAGGGGATTAGCCCCTCCTTTTGCACCCATAAGATTTTCCTTAACGATAATTGCCGCAAAACGATTCAGCCGCAATGTCGTCTTAACCCAAACATGAAAGACGTCGTTAAAGCCGAAATTATTAAGTTATTAGATGCGGGGATTATCTACCATATTTCGGACAGTGCATGGGTTAGTCCCGTGCATGTCGTGCCCAAGAAGGGCGGTCTTACCGTAGTGGCGAATGAGCATAACGAGCTCGTCCCAACTCGTATTGTTATGGGTTGGCGAGTGTGCATCGATTATAGAAAACTTAATGATGCCACCCGCAAGGACCATTTCCCTCTGCCATTTTTGGACCAGATTTTAGAGCGTTTATCCGGTCATCCGTATTATTGTTTTCTTGATGGTTTATCGGGGTTTTTCCAAATCCCCATTTCCCCGATGATCAAGAGAAAACAACTTTTAATTGCCCGTTTGGCACCTTCGCATATCGAAGAATGCCATTTGGACTCTGAAATGTGCCGGCTACATTCCAAAGATGTATGCTAGCAATCTTTGGCGAGCTAGTAGAAGACATTATGGAAGTCTTTATGGATGACTTTTCTGTTTTCGGACGCTCTTTTCCCGATTGCCTTCACAATTTAGATCGTGTCCTTCAACGGTGCGAGGACACAAGCCTTGTTTTAAATTGGGAAAAATTCAACTTTATGGTTCGAGGAGGTTTGGTCCTCAGCCATATGATTTCTTCTAAGGGGATAGAGGTGGATAAGGCCAAGATAGAAATTATAGAAAAACTTCCGCATCCAACAAACGTAAAATCTATTAGGAGTTTCTTAGGCCATGCGGGCTTTTATCGACGCTTCATTCAAGACTTTTCAAAAATAACAAAGCCGCTTACTCACCTCTTGGAAAAGGAATCACGTTTCATCTTTAGTAGCGAATGCGAGTCCGCCTTTAATTTAATAAAACAAAAACTTATCACTTCACCAATATTAGTGGCCCCTAATTGGTCCCTTCCGTTCGAAATTATGTGCGACGCTAGTGATATTGCCTTAGGTTTCGTTCTTGGCCAACGCGTAGAAAAACATTTTCATCCTATTTATTACGCTAGCAAGACGCTCACTTCCGCACAAGTAAATTACACGACAACGAAAAGGAACTCTTAGCCGTCGTTTTCGCTTTCGATAAGTTTCGCTCGTATATAACGCTATCTAAAGTTATCGTTTTTACCGATCACTCCGCGCTTAAATATTTATTAGCTAAAAATGACGCGAAGCCCCGCCTTCTTCGATGGATTCTCCTCCTACAAGAGTTTGATTTGGAGATCCGAGATAAGCGGGGAGCGGAAAATCTAGCGGCAGACCACCTCTCCCGTTTAGAAAATCCGGGTGCGGAAGCGCTCGTCGAATCTGAAATAAATGATAGATTCCCGAGGAACGCCTTCTTGCCATTAATAAATCTTCGTCATCTTCGCCTTGGTTCGCAGATTTTGCAAATTTCTTTGTAGCGCGGGTACGTTTGGCCCACTCTCTTCAAAGACGCGCATAATTTTGTGCGCGCATGCGATAGCTGTCAGCGGTCGGGTAACATCTCTCGTCGCGACGAGATGCCCCAAAATATGTTTTTAGAGTGCGAAGTCTTCGATTTATGGGGCATAGATTTTGTTGGCCCCCTACCTCCATCTTTCAAAAATATGTATATTTTAGTGGCGGTGGACTACGTATCGAGGTGGGCGGAAGCGCAAGCTCTCCCCACCAACGATGCGCGAGTCGTCGTTACATTTCTTAAAAAACTATTTTCTCGCTTCGGCACGCCTCGCGCAATTGTTAGTGATAGGGGAATGCATTTCTGTAACGCTCTTATGGCTAAGACGTTAGCTAAATACGGAGTCACGCACAAGCTTGCCACCCCCTACCACCCGCAAACATGTGGCCAAGTCGAGGTAGTAAATCGAGAGATTAAGCGAATTTTAGAAAAAACTGTTTCACTAAATAGGAAAGATTGGTCCGTTAAACTCGACGATGCGTTGTGGGCGTATCGGACGGCATACAAAACCGCAATTGGTTGTACGCCGTTCCGGTTAGTCTACGGCAAAGCATGCCATTTACCCGTAGAATTAGAGCATCGCGCTCTTTGGGCTTTAAAACTCTTAAACCTTGACTCCAACTTAGCCGCTCAGAATAGAAAACTGCAACTAAACGAGCTCGATGAATGGCGTGCGAACGCTTACGAGAGCAATAAATTCTATAAGGAGCGTTCTAAGTTATATCACGATCGAAATTTAAAGTCCCCAAAAATATTTTCTCCGGGAGATCTTGTCCTTCTTTATAATTCATGTCTTAAGCTTTTTCTGGGGAAACTAAAATCTAGATGATCCAGTCCCTTCTTAGGTGAAGAAGTCTTTCCATATGGGAGCGTACTCGTCTCCCACCCGGAAAGAGGTTCGTTTAAAGTAAACGGTCATCGACTTAAGTTATACATCGCGGGCGACCCAGTGATCGAGCATTACGAAACCATAACCCTCCTAGATCTATAACTCCGCCAAAATAGTCAAGCTACATGACTATAAACAAAGCGCTCCTGGTAGGCACCCCTCGCTTATCTTTTTCGCTATTTCCTTATTACCTTTACTGTTTTTTTTCTAATAAACGCAGGGTTTCTGATTGGACTTCCCCGAACGCGTTTCAGGGACGTTTCTACCCCCCCTCTTTACTTTTGTACATATCGCATTTTAATTTTTGTTCCGCATACTTACGTTACAACATTGGGGACAATGTTGGACTTAAGTATGGGGGTATTTTCGTGCTTTACTTTCTGCACTTCATTTTTTCTGCATTTCAAAATACAAAAAAAATACATATAACATCAAAATAAAAACAAAAAAATAAAAAAAAACATCTCAAAATGAAAAAAAAAAAATTTAAATGAAAAATCCAAATTTTTTTTTGTTCTCTTTCTTTCTTTTTTCCAAAAAACTCAAAAACAATTAAAAAAACAAAAAAACTGAAAACAAAAATATATTTAGTTTCACTTTGTAAATATTTTTTTGTTCATACTCTTTTCTCTCTCCCCTTTCCTCATTCTTGTAAAAACCTCTCTTTTTCTCCCTTGATTTTGTACATATAATGAAAATTCTCTTAAAAAAATAATTTTGTACATATAATGAAAATTCTCTAAAAAAATACAAAAAAAAAGATAATAGTTCAAAAAAAAATTCAAAAAAATTGAGAAAAACAAATAAAAAAAGATAATATATGAAAAAAAAATGATGATAAAAACTATAAAAATCAAAAAATGTTTTAAACAAATAAATCAAATATTCCATCCTTAACTTTCCTGCTATCCAAAAATTCCGTTTTGAGTTTATTTATATACGAATTTGATTAATTCTTTGTTCACTACCCGTTTGTTAATTATTGATTGAAAAATTTAAATACCCGGGGTTAAGTTTTAAAGAATTCTTTATGCTTTGTTAAAAATAGCGAACTCGTTTTATGCACTACTTCTAATTTTTCATTGATAGCAGCACGTATATTATGTTAGGAAATAACGACTATAGAATTCAATTATACTTATTTTTAGCTTTCTGAAAAAATTGGAACGTACAAATTATTAAGGTTGCTCTCAAAAATTTTTAGGATTAAAATCTAGTTTTCCTTTCTCCCCTTACTTTTCATGACCTACTTGGCATGAAAAATTTCTATCCTTAAATGATCCTATGTCAATGGGAATAAGATTTCGTTCCGTAAACATAGGCACCCAATAATTTTAAAAAGATTATATATGGAGTAA
Source organism: Platanthera guangdongensis (assembly GCA_039583875.1). Classification (NCBI taxonomy): domain Eukaryota; kingdom Viridiplantae; phylum Streptophyta; class Magnoliopsida; order Asparagales; family Orchidaceae; genus Platanthera; species Platanthera guangdongensis. The sequence goes on along the minus strand of CM077150.1, from coordinate 172,819,068 downwards.
GAGGATAAAATTCATTACTCCTACAAATATACATTGGGTTAATTCTTATGAAGTTGAAAAACAAAAATTATATTAGGAAAATAAGATTTCGTTTTCCTAATAATCCAAAAGAAAAAAAATGGAGGTTCGAGAAAAAATTACCTCACCTCAAATATCAAAACCCTCTTCATAAACCCACTACCCCCTTAGTCAATTACACGATTCTAGAATTAATTCAAAAATCTTTTTGAGGCATAATTAGTAAATTGTATTATTTCCAGTAGCACTCGTATAAGCTAGAGTTCTTATAATTCCAAACTATTTTCATTAATCTAACCATTACAAATGTTGCCTTCTATTTGATTACATCAAGAAGTCTTTTGGCCAAAACTTTTGCGCTATTTAAATAATCTACATACTTTTAGGACTTAACTCTTACACCCCGTATATTTATTTCGATCTCTCTTATAATTGATTAAGCGATAGCTAAACTTAGAGTTTTTTTTATTCCTTATAGATTCACCTCAAACTTTTGCTCTGGAATAGCAAAAGCCTAAGTATGGGGGTATTTGATGAATTGTAAATATACGTATTTTTGTGCACATTAATTTAGTCATTTTCATTTATTTTTCGTCGTTTTACTTATTTTTGTTCAATAAAATGCTCATATTCTTGTAAATTTATTACTAACTTGTTTTATTTTATTTTGCAGAAAAAGTTCAAAATCTGCCAAAATTGGGCAGTACACGCCCGTGACAATTTGGTCACGCCCGTGACAGGGCCGTGACATTGCATTTCCCGTGAAATCAGACGATTTCTGAAGTACAAGCTTGACACGCCTGACGACACGCCCGTATCACCCGACACGGGGCGTGACCCAAGCCCGTGTCCTCTCCTCTCGACACTTTCCGCTCACGATCGTCGAGTGTCGACACCAACAGTCACGCCCAGCGTCACGCCCGTGACCTAGGGCTTGACTCAATCTCAGCTCAACAATTTCAACTCGACACTTTCCGCTCGACATTCGTCGAGTGTCGACACCAACTGACATGCCCAGAGTCACGCCCGTGACCTGGGGCGTGACCTTTCCAGTTAGCCCGACAAGATGCTGCCGAAGACTTTCGGCGCAACCCGCGCCCGGTTCTACCTCCTCGACACGCCCAGAGTCACGCCCGTGACCTGGGGCGTGACTGCCGCGAACTCAGCCCGAAGTCAACTTTCCTGTCCAATCGCCGGCCGCCTTCATGAATAGTACTGTCACGCCCCCCTACACGCCCGTGACCTAGGGCGTGTACTTAGAATTTTTTGCCTATAAATTGCCCATTTCTGTAAGGTCCAAGGGTTCAGATTTTTGGGCCATTTTAGTGTCTTTTTGTGGGTTGCATCCGTGATTTCTAGAGCTATGTAAGGAGATTTCTCCCTCTTTTCTTTCATGTTTGTTTTTGCTTTAGCATTGTCTTTGTAATAGTTTGTAATAGTTTCCTAAAAATCAATAAAAATGTTAGATTTTCTCTTCATATTTGGCTTTGGAATGAACACTTGTGCCCACTTTCCTTCTCCTTTTTATCATTGGTTTCATCTTTGTTCTTCATTTATGAAATGTGTGTGTGTGTGTATGAGTGTAATTTATTTACTTTACATGCTTTTAATTTGTCTCATGATAGGTTTTGTTAGAAATTTATGAAATGATGAATTAGCTTTTTCTCTTTTTCTTCATGTCTTCTTTTTATGTTTTCAACATCTTCACTCATATGAATGTGTAAAAGAGTTACTAAAGTATTCTTGATTTTTTTTACTTAGCTTTATTTTAGGATGAAAACCCTTTTTGTTCTTTCTCTTTTCATTTCAACTTTTTAGCACTTTTATGAAATCCTAGGAATGAAAATGTTGAAATTTTAATTTTCCAAATACTTTGGTTTTAATTTGTTTTGAAAAACTTTTATCTTCTAAAAATTGTAATTTCTTCTTTTTATTTGTTTTTGGCAAAACCTAAGCATGAAAAAGTAAAAGTTTTAATTTTTAGATAACTTTCATTTTGCTTTTAATTTGTGTGAGTGTATGAGAATAATGTTTTGATGCTTTGATTCAAATTGTGTAGAGTGTGTGAGTGTAGGTGTTAAATTTTAATGCTTTCTTTTAATGCTTTCTTTTAATGCTTTGTTCAAATTATGTAGAGTGTGTGAGTGTAGGTGTTAGCTTTATTGCTTTCTTGAAATTCATATGGAGTGTGTGTGTTTGTGTGTATTTATTTCCGCCTACTCGTTAAGAGTTAAATGTCGCATCGTTTTCATTTTCAGTCCTACTCGTTTGAGTAGGAATTGTTATTTCCTTTCTTTATTTTTCCGCCTACTCACTTAAGTTAAATGGCCGAACTTTATTTCCCGCCTACTCGTTCGAGTAGGACTTGTAATTTTCTTTCTTTATTTTTCCGCCTACTCACTTGAGTTAAATGGACGGACCTTTATTTCCCTGTAAATATTTGAGAAAGCCATGTAATCGCATTTATTTTCTCCTACTCATTTGAGTAGGACTCGCTTTCATTTTAGTCCTACTCGTTTGAGTAGGACTTGCAATTTTAAGCTTTTATTTCCCGCCCCCACTCGTTTGAGTGAGACTCACAAATTTTAAATATGCAAATTTCTTTTATGTGTAACTTAGTTTCTGTTTAATTTATAATTTGGAGTGTGTGTAAGTTCTTGTTTTAGCTAACTTTTCTGTTTTCTAAATGTTTGTTATTTTTCTTATGTCCCCTTCTTATAATCGTTTAGCATTTAATTTCGAACTTGCGCCTCACTAAATTATAAGCCGTCCCCATATCGATGTGTGGCTAATCGCTATTAGCCTCGGCATCGAAGAGCATTGGGACATTTAAAATGATTTCTAATAATTGAAGCTCTTTATTTTCATTTTAATTTAAGGACTTAAGGTTTACCCCGGGTTTACGACGCGTAGGACCACATATTGATGTGTGGGCCCTATTTCCGTAGTCCATATGCTAGCTAGCCGAGAGGCCGTGCATATGGACCGATCGCCCCTGGGTAAATAGAGTTGCATGCATACCCTCGAGAGAGGACAAGCGTAATTCTACCGGATTGGGTTCCCCACCCAATAGCGGGGTTCTTAGCGTAAAGCGGGCGTTAAGAGGAATCCTTCGTCGGACTAACGTTCGGTCGAATAGTCTTAACGTTCAGGTGAGCAATATTCCTAGAGATAAGTGCGCTCACATTTGTGGAACCTCCACGGCCAAGTTGCCTTATTATTAATTTGAAAACTAAGTCCTATAATTATTAAAAATTGTTTTAGTCTTAATCCGATTCAATGCCGAGCGTTAACCCATCATCGAATATTTTCTAAAACGTTTTTTTTTGCTCCTTTACTTTTTCCGTCTTTACTTTACTAAAAAAATCCACCTTACTTTCAGTAAAATAATAGTCCTCCCGGAGGAGTAAGAATAGTCAACACGACCCCGAGAACAATACGACCTCGGTATTCTCCCGAATATCGAGTACTACTTGCGATAGGTGCACTTGCCTACCCGAGCAAGCCCGCGGCGATCGACTCACCGAACCAACCACAGTAAGAGTCTGTTAGCGGGCCCATCAGCAGGACCCCATCCTATAAATAGGGGGGAGGTGGTGTACCCATGACACGCTGACTCGTGCCCAGGAGCCTACTTGTTAAAGTCTGCGGACTCGAATTTCGTGCTTTGTGGACTCCAGCTTGCTCAGCTCTTGCCTCCTCTTCTTTTCCTTCACTTGTAATCAAACCCGCCTTTAGTAAAAGAAAAGCCCGTCGCTAGAGAGGCATTCAGGCCGCGACGGGCGAAGTCTGTTGTTGTTGTGGCTCATGGCCCTGCTATTCTTCTTGCTCTCGTCTGCTTAGTAGATTACTACTCGCAGCCTCTCTTTTCCCTTCTATTCCCCTGTGCTCGAATTGTTAGCTGGTGGTGCTCGACCCCCTTCGCATTTTAGTGCATCAACAAAGCGGCTGATCAACCTTCAAGAGGGCTTTACAACCCTAGATAACTCTAATACATTCTACAACAATAATTAAGGGCGATTAAAGCCAACAATATAAAATTTCATCAAATTACCAAAATGCTATGAAGTTGAACAATCATGACAAGAACTTATAAATTCAAGTAAATTCCAAGGGGTATTAAACATATCTACATTTGGAATGACCAAAGTGCAGAAGGATTAATGTACAAAGTATAACAGTTACCATCAAGATCAGGAAAGAGGGGGAAGGAGGGAAAACCACCACTTGCCCTGTTTTTACAGGAATAAATTCACCAAATCACGCCTCAACGAAGATCGGGGCTAAAGATGATGAGAGAAGTCGAAATCTAACAAGAATGACCGAAAATAAGAGTTAGGGCCGAAAACCCTAGCCAGAAAATCTCAAGAAAAGGTTAAGTTTTTTCCACGACGACGAAGCTCTCACTGAGAGATTTCCGGATCTATATTTGGTTGAAAATTTCGAGCACCAGAGCTCCGTCGGCGGCCACCAGAAGATTTATGAACGGGAGGGAGTCGCTGCTCTGGTTTCAGTTCGGTCTAAACGTGAGAAAGATAATGAAGTTTTTCTTTCTAATTATCCTTAGGTATAAGAATATATAGATATATATACAGGTATTTATAAATATTTTTTGTCTAAAAAGGGAGGAAGCGGACATTTTAAGTGCAGGTGTGCAGAAAAATGAAAATAGAGGTTTAACATGGCTCCAAACCGAAAAGTGATCAACATCAAAGTTGTAGATATCGCCGAGACGAACAAATTTCATGTTAACGAGTTTTCTATGCGACACGGTTTTGACTCTCAAAACGGTGCCCAAATGCAGACTGGAACAGACTTCTCCGGAAGAACGGCCGACTACTCGTGAAAAGTTTATAAGTACTCGAGAAGAGGGAAACATGCACTCGAGAACAATAAGTAATTTACTCGAGAAGATGAAGCTGGTACTCGAGAACTAAAATGCCGCACTCGAGAAAAGGGCCTGATATACTCGACAACAATCCAACATTAACCCGAGAACAAGCCCACATTAACCCGAGAACAAGAAGTAATTCAATTGCATGAGTAGTGAATTTTAAAAATATATCCAAAAAATTAAAATATAGAGATGAATAGGAAAGATATTTTGAACAATGCTTTAATATTAAAATAATTATATTTATATATTTTTGAACAAGAAAACACGAGTTCAAAACGGAGGCCAAACGCGCGCCGAATAAAATGAAATTCACACCGCAGGACAACACTAACGCTACTAACATAATGGCGAAGTCAAAACCAAAATCCGACAAGCCATTCCAGAGATATTAATTTCTAAAGTTTACGACAAACGTAAAAAATTCAAAAGTACAAACGCGTGACGAGACTCCAAAAATGCTCGGATCGTGACGAAACTTGACGAGCAAGTACAAAAATACTTAACTTAATTTTCCAATTCAAACTTTTCCAATTACCACAATAATTTACGAATTTGGCGGACTCGACCGAACAGACACGAAAATGCTTTAACGGCATCGCGCCGTCAACTCGACGTTAAAAAGTAACGCCCTGACGCCATAACTATGACATTACCAATTCAAATAATTATCAAAAATTCGTAGGCGTTACACGCAGGAGCTCCGCTTAGTGCACCAGCATTGAGGTATGATGGGTCTGACTGCTAGTGCTGATACCGGTTTAGAGGTGGGCGAGGCCCAACCCACCACTTCCGTTTGCAACTACGGGGGTTTCCTCGGAGGTTATTCTCCAGAAAGGTGGAACTAAAGGTCTGTGTGTACAGAGTCAGGTGTGTGAGTGGCACTTGCATATTCATACCATAGCATACTTATATGACATAGCATAATCATTGCATATAACGCTTGACACCTATTGTATAAATTAGTATGTGACCCTTTTATACAATAGGCCTTGTAAAACGAACTCTTGGTGTATAAGTTTGTATGGGCATTCCTATAGGTCATGGTTACTTAGTTTACCTTCTTGTACCTTTACTTGCAAACCTTGTTCATGTGTATACTCATATTACTTACCTACTATTTGCTTACTTATACTTGCTGTGATTTTATGCTCATAATAGACTCTTTCCGCCGTCACCTGCTTACTTTTGTTACTCTCAACCTTAAATATGTTCCCTTTATTTCTCCCCGCTCGGTTCCTAGGGGCCATGGTGGAGGGTTGGTTGATGATAGGACTTAGTCTTTTTGACTAACGGTCATTGACCAAATCATTTTATGGGATCGTGGAGCCGAACATTGAGATGCAGCCCCAGAGGTCGGTCGCTTGGAGACGGGACAGTCTAACACGGTAGTTTAGGCAGTAGGGACAGTGAGTCCCGATCATTAGTAGTTACTATAGATTTGCTTTCGCATTGAGTGACCTGTAGTGAGAATCGTGATATATCGGGCAGGAGCCCTTTTATTAGTACTATGATTTATCGTTACTGTGGACTCCTCCGTCGTTGGGATTTATTTTATATTCATGTGATTTCTGGTGGACAAGTATTGGAGTTTTATTTTGCTCTTGTATTTTCTCTTCTCTTCTTTGATCGGTATGGCTAGTAGGATCGGCTTTTTGTAGTGATGACCTTCCCGAGTGTGTTGGTGTCACCGCAAAGCGCCGGTTCTTGGCAAAAGACCCTGTTGGTTTTGCAAAAAAATGGAGTCTTACAAACTGGTATCAGAGCGAAACCTTGATCAAAAGTGTAGAAGTTCACTAACCCTGGGTAACCCCTACTCGAGTTTAGTTTGGGGATAAACTAAACAGCGGAAGCTGTGGTGTGCCCATATAGGGAATCACATGTAATTGTCCACTTTTAACGAGGTTTGGGTCAAATTTCTTACAAGTGGCTTTTATTATGCAGCCCCCGGCACATCCTACACTACAAGGCGGAGCCCAGCAAACTCCCAATGTTGCACCACCTCCACCGGCTCAACTTTGTTTTTAGAGTCGGAGGTGGGGCAGACTTTGACTGCCATTTTGGAAGCCTTCAGGGCCCAATAGGCTCCGGCTCCGCAGACAAACCTGGGGGCCAATTGGTTGAGAATCTTCTGAGGACACTGTCCCCCATCTTACATTGGGACAGAGTTGGCCGTGCAGACGGAAGAGTGGCTTGATATCATGTTCGAGATGCTGATTGGGATACGATGACCGTGGGAGGAGAGGGTGCTTCTAGTGGTATCCTGCTTGGACTCTCATGCCAAAAGGTGGTGGAAGACACTTCTGGATACGGTGTTTGCAGATCGTGAGGTTGCTGGCATCACTTGGGAGGAGTTCAGGGCCGTACTGTTGGAGCACTTCGTACCATAATCGGCAAGAGATGAGCTGGAAGACAGGTTCCTGCAGCTGAGGTAGGGCAAGAGATGAGCTGGAGTTCACTCCCTTAGTTTGGTTTGCGGACTCCTATTAGCTGGATGATGCGGGGTATACCAAGAGGTTCTATAAGGGACTTCGAGATCATTTGAGACAAGCCCTTTTATTTGTGTCTGACGGGCCTTTAGCTCCGATTTTGGAGATGGCAAAGATGATGAGGCTGATATGCACACAGCTCGAGGCCGAAAGAGGCCAACTGAGGATCAGGGTCGGGGAGGCAGGAATGATTAGCAGAGGTGCCGCTTTTGTAACACCCCCTATCCGTCGCTTAGCATATAGCAGTAGGTCCGGCCGGGGCCCGACGCCATATACTACAGACAAACCGGGTGGTTACTTATGGAAACCATCCAACAAATCAACGTCCTACACAGAGTATTCTAGCGGAAGCATTTTATAAAAGTTGTAATAAAGAACCCAGCATTAAAGCATGAATGTCCACTAATACAAAATAGGAATGTTATACAAAATACCGAAAATAAGCCTTAAGGCCTTACAAAATGTTTCACTCCAAATTACATGTTTTACAAACCACGGCACGCAGGCCGGTCACACATGAATAAAGAAGTAAACACTTCCAATTAGGCCTTCAATGGTCGGCTTCGCATTCAGGCTTTAGCCCGCTATTGACCGCTTGGTCCAGCTGCACCTGCAAGCAACAAACCACCGCACGGTGGCAAAACAAGGCAACGGTCAGCAATGCTGACCAAATTATAATGATCCCGCCCCCAACTCGGGGCGGCGATGCTCCTTCCCTGCATACCATTAGCATAAGCGAGCAATAAACATATACAGCCATTTCATCACAGACGTTGGCTCGCACGGCCACATGCCCCGTACTCTCAGGGCACATTCTCGGTGAACCGGTCGATGTCACGTCAATTTAAGCCATCGACATTCCGGACTAACCACCGCCGCTTAGACGGCCAAACCTATGAGCAATTTGTCTTCTTGGCCTGGGTCACGACAATTTAAGTCATCGACCGCCAAAGACCCTAATCTATGCCAACGACAAGTTCCACGTGCATTTAGGTCTCTTTAACCGAACGACATAGAGCGGATACAGTTCCATCTAACCCGTGCTCACATCGCAATGACAATTTAAGTCATTTGCGCGGGTCAAACTTCCACCGAGTCCCATTTCCATCACAAGTCACATAACCCGGTTATGTTCAAGTTGACTCTCAGGCCACCAAGTTGGAAAGATCTGTTGAAATTTGTGAAGTGGAAGTGGGTGACGGGACAGGCCGCGCGGCCTGTGCGGACAGCTTTGGCGGACTGGGCGGACTGGGCGGACTGAGGTTGCGGCCTGGTGAAAAGTCTGGTGGAAGCCGGCTGTGTTCTGAGCGGGTTGTTGCATGGTGTCCGCGGTTTGGTGCGGCCTGGTATCTGCGGATAGAGAGGCTTGCGGACTGATGCATTGCTCAGAGGCCGCGGGTGCTAGCTTGCGCTGTTGGCGGGTTGGTTCGAGTTCGCGGATAGCTTGCGGACTGGAGTGTCCGCGGTTCTGGCTGTTGCGGACTGAGCCTAGAGCTTGGCTGAGGCCTTGTCAAGTTCTGGTGGCACAGCAGGTGTTTGCTGTGGAGATCGTGGTTGGCGGACTGTGATTGGAGTCCGGCAGGAAGCTACTGCATTGGACAAGTGCGAGGAGCTCGCGGACTGGTTGCGGTCTGTGCTAGGGTGTTTGGCGGACGGGACTTTGTGTCCGCCATGCTCGCACTGGCCCTTGATGGTTTTGGACTTGGTCACACTTGGTGTCAAGTTCATGGTGTCCGCCGTATCCGCCAAGTCCGCTGTGACCGGGCGGACTGTTGCTGTTTGCCTTTGGTCGTGGACTTGTGGCGGATTGAGGTGTGAGTCTTGCGGACTGCCTCGGGTTGGTGCGGACTGCCATTGAAGAAGGTGCTGTCCTGAAGCAGTTGGAGCTTTGCGGGCTGGTGCCTTGTCCGCTTAGCTTGGGCGGACTGGAGAGGGTTCGTCATTGGTTGCCTTGCTCCTGGCGGTTTCCCTTGGTGACTGGCTAAGTCCTCGCGGACTGAGCGGACAGTCGTTTTGTGTTCGCGCGGGCTGGGGCGGTGTCGCTATCTCATGGGCGGTGACCACACTCCTCACCTGGCCTATAAATAGGACCCCCCTGGCACATCTACAGTAACCAGAAGTAACGTGAGTGAACAGTAATTTTGGTTGGGCGAGTGCTGCGGTCTGTGTTTTTCAGTCCGCACGGATTGTTTCAGGCTGACGGTTTGCTGTGTGCAGGTCGCGCGGATAACTTCAAGGAGCCAGGAGCTTGGCTGTGACTTCGGTCAGTGCTTGGAAGTGTGCGATCTCTGCGGACTCAGTAGGAGGTCGCTCTGCGGCTTGTCAGTTCTGTTTCAACTTTCCCAGCTTCAATAACTTGTCCGCCGGCTTCAGGCGGGTAGGGGAGTTCCTCAGTTCGGGTTCAGCAGGAGGCGAATAACGGTCTGTCCGCGCGACCTCGCGGTCTCGGCGGACTCCGTGGTATTCGGCGGATTGCAGCATAGCTTGGGCGGTCTCGGCGGTCTCGGCGACCTCGCGGTCTCGGCGGACTGGAGTTCTGTCCGCCCGGCTTGTTTTTGGTTCTTTCTGTTTACAGCTGTAATACTAGCGAAATCATGTCTCGCTATGTATGCCTCGGATTGTAATGAAGTGAATGCATAATAAGATCTTCTTGTGCTTCCATTGTTTGTTGTTGGGTGCAACCTCTTGTCCTTGGGTTTCCGCGGTTCAGCGTGCGAACTGGGTAGTTCCGAAGATATTAATTTGGTGTTTGGGCTATCTTGCTGACCACGTTGAGAAAATTTAACATGGTATCAGAGCGAGGTTACTGAGGTTGGAGGTTCAGTTGCGTGAGCGGAGGTCAGCCAGTGTTGTTACTCAGTGATTGAGTGGTGATCAACCTGTGTTGTTGCTCGGAGCTGCTGAAGGGTACCAACAGGTGATTGCAATGGAAGGAAGCTTAGCAAGAGGTCTGGGCATTGAACTCTTAACGCCGACTAACTATAAAAAGTGGAAGTCGTGCATGAAGAGTTATCTTCTGGGCGAGGAGCTGTGGGAAGTTGTCGGTGGAGACGACAGACAGGAAGTAACTGCTGCTTTCGGTACTGCTGAACAGGTGAGGCTCTGGAGAAGAACTAATGCTAAGGCAGAGTTCGTTCTGAAAAGAGCTGTCTCTCCGGAACTGTTTGATCACATCATTGGGTGTGAGTCGGCTGCTGATATTTGGACAACCATTGATGAGTTGTTCAATAGGAAGAATGTGGCGCGGCTTCAGTTCCTGGAGAATGAGTTGGCCAGGGCAACTCAGGGAGACCTTTCCATCTCCAGGTACTTCTTAAAGATGAAGAGCTTGTGTGCTGAGCTGTCGGCGCTGGATCCTGATGAGCCTATCTCTGAGGCAAAGATGAAAAGGCACATTTTCCGCGGCTTGCGGAAGGAGTATGTGGCCTTTGTTACGTCTGTTCAAGGGTGGGCTACTCAGCCGTCTCTGCTGGAGCTGGAGAATCTGCTTGCCTCGCAGGAGAGCTTAGCAAGGCAGATGGCTGGAGTGAATCTGAATCAGGAAGGCAGCGAGGCTCTCTTCTCAGGCAAGAAGAAGGGATGGGAAGGGAAGAAGAAGAAGAAGGTGCAGGCCGCTGTTGAGAAGGAGACTTCAACTTCATATCCGCCGGAGAGGAGCAATGCTCCTAAGGACTGGAAGAAGAATCTGAAGTGCTACCGGTGTCATCAGCGAGGGCACTTCAAGCGGGACTGCAAGGTCAAACTGCAGCCTGGGCATGCTGCGGGAAAGGAGGAAGCTTGCTCACGAAGTGAAGAAGCAGAATGGGGAGGAGCTTTCATGACGGGCACTTGTGTCCGGGCCTTATCTGCTGAGGACTTCAACAGCGAGTGGATCGTCGACTCCGGGTGTGGTCATCACCTCACCGGAGACAAGTCGAAGTTCACCTCCATGCAGGCTTACTCAGGTAATGAAGCTATTATCACTGCTGATAATACTGTTTATGCAGTAGAGAAGGAGGGGGTCGTGTCTTTGGGTAGTGATCAGGGGCCACTCACGTTAAGGAGTGTGTATCACGTGCCGGGCATGAAGAAGAACCTCTTCTCGGTGACCAACGCGGTGGACGCTGGGTATCACGTTCTGTTTGGGCCAACAGACGTGAGGTTCCTTCGCAACGTATCAGCGGTAAAGGCTGATGTTGCTCATGTTGGGAGGAGGGTGAAGAACTTGTTTGTTCTTTCCACCAGTGCCTATGTTGATAAGATGAGGGCCAATGATAGTGCGGCTATCTGGCATGAGAGGCTGGGGCATGTTGGCATGGACAAGCTGAAGGCAATGGCGAGTAGAAGTCTGGTGAGGGGGTTGCCGATGTTGTCCTCCTTTGGTGATGGGCATGTTTGTGCGGGCTGTCAATACGGTAAGGCACATCGCCTTCCGTTTGATAAATCTCAAACAAGGAGCAAGAAACCATTGGAGTGTATTCATGGCGACCTGATGGGACCGACTGTTACTGCCAGTCTTGGTGGAAGCAAATACATGCTTGTCTTGGTTGATGACTACTCAAGGTATACTTGGGTGTACTTCTTAAAGGAGAAGTCGGATGCCTTCCGTTTGTTCGTGGAGTTCAAGGAGTTGGCAGAAGGCCGGCTTGGCTTGCGGATTAAGAAGTTTCGAACTGATAACGGGGGAGAGTTTGTCTCTTCCGAGTTTTCTAACTTCTGCAGGAAGCACGGGATCCAACGGGAGCTTACATGTGCTCACACTCCACAACAAAATGGGGTAGCGGAGCGGAAGATCCGTCATTTGACGGAAACCTGCAAATGCTGGCTGCATGCGAAAGATATCCCGAGGTCCTTTTGGGCGGAGGGAATGTCTTGTGCTGCATATGTTATCAACCGGATGCCACTCAGCCCTATCAACATGAAGACGCCCATTGAGCTGTTGCTAAAGGAGAAGCCGAGTGTTGGACACCTTCGGGTGTTCGGTTCAACTTGCTACGTGCATGTCCCGGATGCTTCACGGACAAAGCTGGATGCGAAGGCAAGGAAACTTGTCTTTGTTGGCTATGATGAGCGGAAGAAGGGATGGAAGTGCATGGACCCTGTGACGAAGAAGTTCGTGGTGTCAAGAGACGTTGTCTTTGACGAGCTGACGTCATATGGAGGTGGCTCGGTGGAGCCTACCGGAAGTAGCAAGGTTGAGGAAGCACCGGTGGAGGCTGCTGAAGGCTTGGAAGAGGAGCTTGCTGTTTCTCCAGCAGCTCCTGTTGCTTCGAACTCCGAGGCTGAGCCTTCTGGCTCAGGAAGCAGGGGGAGCACTGCTCAATGCTTGCCCCAGGTAGGAGTGGAGCCTGAAGAAGCAACGGAAGCCGTGAGCAAGGAGCCGTGTCTTCGGAGATCGAAGAGGATGGTTAAGCCACCGGCTCGGTACTGTGATGGGAATGCAGTGAGCTTTGTCTCCTGTTTCTTTGCAGGTCCTCTGGATGAGCGAGAGCCTGCAAGCTTCAACGAGGCCACTGGAGTGAAGGAGTGGGAAGGTGCCATGAAGGAAGAGATTGATGCTCTGAAGAAGAATGAAACCTGGGACCTTGTGCCCAAGGTTGATGGCATTACTCCGGTTACTTGCAAGTGGGTGTATAAGTTGAAGAAGAAGGCTGATGGGAGCATTGATCGGTTCAAGGCTCGCCTGGTCGCTAGAGGATTCTCACAGCAGTATGGAGAAGACTATGAGGAGACATTCAGTCCAGTTGCGAAGATGACGTCTGTAAGAGTGGTGATCGCCTTGGCTGCTAGCAAGGGATGGAGGTTGTGGCAACTCGATGTGAAGAATGCCTTTCTTTACGGAGAGATTGACAAGGACATCTTCATGGATCAGCCGCTTGGTTTCGTCTCTGAGAAGCATCCGGACTATGTCTGCAAACTCAGGAAGGCTCTCTATGGGTTGAAGCAAGCTCCTCGAGCGTGGTATGGGAAGATTGCAGAGTACCTGCAGTTCTGTGGATACCTGCTTCTAACTCGGATTCTAGCTTGTTCGTCAAGAAGAAGGGAGAGCTAAGAGTCTTGGTCCTGCTGTATGTGGATGATATGATCATCACAGGGAACTCGGAGGAGGAAGTAGCAAGGCTCAGGGGAGAGCTTGCTATACGCTTCGAGATGAAAGACTTGGGAGAGTTGCATCACTTTCTTGGTCTGGAAGTGGAGAGGAAGGAGTGCGGGATTCTCATTAGCCAGAAAGGGTATGCTGATCGTATTGTGAAACGGTTTGGCATGGGCGAAGGGAAGAAGTGCTCTACTCCACTGGAACCTGGGCTAAAGCTTCGACGAGATGAGGGAAGGGTGCTTAATGATCCCTTGGTGTTCAGGGCTCTTGTTGGGAGCTTGATCTATCTGACGATTACAAGGCCGGATATAGCTTATGCTGTTGGCCGAGTAAGTCGGTATATGGCTGAACCAAGGCAATCTCATCTAGTGGCGGCGAAGGGAATTCTGAAGTATGTCAAGGTGACTTCTGAGATGGGACTCCTCTATGGAAGGGATGCGGAGTTTGCATTGCTCGGGTACACGGATGCTGACTATGGCGGTGATTCGGATGATCGAAGGTCTACTTCAGGTTATGTGTTCACTTGCGGTTCAGCTAGCATCTCGTGGTGTAGCAAGAAGCAGGACTCGGTGTCGGTTTCAACCACGGAGGCGGAGTATAAGGCTTCGGCCTTGGCTGCTCGGGAAGCCGTTTGGTTGAGGAGACTCATAGAGGATGTTCATGAAGAAGTGCAAGGGCCTACTTTACTCCGGGGTGACAATGAGAGTGCTCTCAAACTGGTAAACAATCCAGTGTGTCACGCCAGGACCAAGCATATAGAGATTGATCACCACTTCATCAGGGAGAAGGTGTTGGAGGGGTCTCTGCTGGTCGGGCATGTTCGGAGTGAAGATAATCTTGCTGACATCTTCACGAAGCCGCTGTCGAAGGGGCCCTTTGAACGCTTGCGCAGCTTGCTGGGCTTGGTCACCACTTCTCACTTCAAGGGGAGTGTTGAAATTTGTGAAGTGGAAGTGGGTGACGGGACAGGCCGCGCGGCCTGTGCGGACAGCTTTGGCGGACTGGGCGGACTGGGCGGACTGAGGTTGCGGCCTGGTGAAAAGTCTGGTGGAAGCCGGCTGTGTTCTGAGCGGGTTGTTGCATGGTGTCCGCGGTTTGGTGCGGCCTGGTATCTGCGGATAGAGAGGCTTGCGGACTGATGCATTGCTCAGAGGCCGCGGGTGCTAGCTTGCGCTGTTGGCGGGTTGGTTCGAGTTCGCGGATAGCTTGCGGACTGGAGTGTCCGCGGTTCTGGCTGTTGCGGACTGAGCCTAGAGCTTGGCTGAGGCCTTGTCAAGTTCTGGTGGCACAGCAGGTGTTTGCTGTGGAGATCGTGGTTGGCGGACTGTGATTGGAGTCCGGCAGGAAGCTACTGCATTGGACAAGTGCGAGGAGCTCGCGGACTGGTTGCGGTCTGTGCTAGGGTGTTTGGCGGACGGGACTTTGTGTCCGCCATGCTCGCACTGGCCCTTGATGGTTTTGGACTTGGTCACACTTGGTGTCAAGTTCATGGTGTCCGCCGTATCCGCCAAGTCCGCTGTGACCGGGCGGACTGTTGCTGTTTGCCTTTGGTCGTGGACTTGTGGCGGATTGAGGTGTGAGTCTTGCGGACTGCCTCGGGTTGGTGCGGACTGTCATTGAAGAAGGTGCTGTCCTGAAGCAGTTGGAGCTTTGCGGGCTGGTGCCTTGTCCGCTTAGCTTGGGCGGACTGGAGAGGGTTCGTCATTGGTTGCCTTGCTCCTGGCGGTTTCCCTTGGTGACTGGCTAAGTCCTCGCGGACTGAGCGGACAGTCGTTTTGTGTTCGCGCGGGCTGGGGCGGTGTCGCTATCTCATGGGCGGTGACCACACTCCTCACCTGGCCTATAAATAGGACCCCCCTGGCACATCTACAGTAACCAGAAGTAACGTGAGTGAACAGTAATTTTGGTTGGGCGAGTGCTGCGGTCTGTGTTTTTCAGTCCGCACGGATTGTTTCAGGCTGACGGTTTGCTGTGTGCAGGTCGCGCGGATAACTTCAAGGAGCCAGGAGCTTGGCTGTGACTTCGGTCAGTGCTTGGAAGTGTGCGATCTCTGCGGACTCAGCAGGAGGTCGCTCTGCGGCTTGTCAGTTCTGTTTCAACTTTCCCAGCTTCAATAACCTGTCCGCCGGCTTCAGGCGGGTAGGGGAGTTCCTCAGTTCGGGTTCAGCAGGAGGCGAATAACGGTCTGTCCGCGCGACCTCGCGGTCTCGGCGGACTCCGTGGTATTCGGCGGATTGCAGCATAGCTTGGGCGGTCTCGGCGGTCTCGGCGACCTCGCGGTCTCGGCGGACTGGAGTTCTGTCCGCCCGGCTTGTTTTTGGTTCTTTCTGTTTACAGCTGTAATACTAGCGAAATCATGTCTCGCTATGTATGCCTCGGATTGTAATGAAGTGAATGCATAATAAGATCTTCTTGTGCTTCCATTGTTTGTTGTTGGGTGCAACCTCTAGTCCTTGGGTTTCCGCGGTTCAGCGTGCGAACTGGGTAGTTCCGAAGATATTAATTTGGTGTTTGGGCTATCTTGCTGACCACGTTGAGAAAATTTAACAAGATCTCGTATCTGCCCAGTTTTTCGGGTGCACCTTTGGGTTAGTCCCCAAGGCTCCCTACTGCAATCTACCGCGTAGAAAACCCGAAAAACAACCAATAGCACGGAGTCTTCTCCGGCATTATGCAATGCAACATCACCGATCCATACCAACATGTCCGGGTAGGCTTCACACATCATGCCTATGTCCGTTCTCGCTTACGGACTCTAAACAACGTGGACTTCACATATCTACCCGAAGGAACGCCTCCAACTCTCCGCAAACTCGCGAGAGCGGGCTTCCTATGCAAAGAAAGAGAGCTACTCATGCTCAAGATGAGCATCGTTACCCTAGCGTTCCTCTTTGGCGCCATTGAAAAGTAAACGGATGAAAAGCACCGCACTAGCTTTGCCTCCGTGGATCCGGAGTCGGCTCGCGATTCGGAGCTTCGAAGCTCCTCCAATGGCCGGATCTAGCTCCTTCTTCCTTGGCTCTCCTCTCTCTCTAAGGTTTTAGAAAGATAACACTTAAGAAAAGTGAGGGTTTCTAAGTCCAATCCCGGGTATATCCCTTTAGGAACAACCCCCAGCCATTGGATCTCAAAATAAGGAAACAAACGGCTTTGATTCGGGACTGAAATGCCCAATCTGGACCGAACACGGCCTGGCACACGCCCCTGTCCAGGGCCGTGTGCCTCATTCGCCGTCAAAATCGAATCACCTGGAACCTCACACGGGTATCGAACATGCCCGTGTTCGAGCTGATACGCCCGTGTTCCACCTGACCCGGCCTTGTGGCCGGCCGTGTACCCCCATCATTTTTCCCCAAAATCAACCCGAGCACTGCACGGGTTCTAGGACACGCCCGTCTCCTTACCTATATCACCTCAACATGCCTGGACCCCAGGCTGTGTACACGATCTCGACACTCGACACTTCGTCGAGCGAAGATCGTCGACCTGTTGACACGGCCTTGGACACGCCCGTGTCCTAGGCCGTGTGCCCTGTCTCGACACAATGTCGAGACCAAAGTGTCGACTTCCCGGGACGAGTGTCAACACGGGTTGACACGCCCTTCGACACGCCCGTGTCACAGGCCATGTGCCATGTCTCGACACTTTGTCGAATGCAGAGTGTCGACTTCGCGGCTAAGTGTCGATACGGGTCGACACGCCCTGCGACACGCCCGTGTTGCAGGCCATGTGCCCAGTCTCGACACAATGTCAAGACCAAAGTGTCGACTTCCCGTCTCAGTGTCGACACAGGTTTGACACGCCATGGGACACGCCCGTGTCCCAGGCCGTGTGCCTGCAGCCAGAACCCAAACTGGCCCAAAACGTCCCCCTTCGCTCCTTTGAGTTTCGGGGCGTTACAACTCTCCCCCTCTTAAAAGAATTTCGTCCACGAAATTATATAAAGGAAAGACATGTACAAAACCAAAATTTGTACCTGAGCGGAACAACTCCGGATACTCGTCAAGCATAGTCTGCTCTCGCTCCCAAGAGAGCTCCTCACGACCGCAATTGTCCCACCGGACCTTGACCATCCTAATCTCTTTATTGCGTAGCCGCTTGACCTCCGAGTCCTCAATCCGCACGTGCTTGACCTTTGTTGTTAGCCCACTATCCACCGCCACTTGATCAACCGCGATCACTTGCGTAGGCTCTTGCACCGCCTTCTGAAGCACCGAAATGTGGAATACATCGTGTAAACCACCAAGCTCCACTGAAAGCTTCAACCGATAGGCCGCTTCACCAACTCGCTCTAAAACCTCAAACGGTCCAAGGTACCTCGGGCTTAGCTTTTTCAATCGCCGCACCCGCGAGACACCCTTGAACGACTTGATTTTTAAGTATACATAATCACCCACAGCGAAATCCACGTTCCTGTGCTTGGCATTATAGTACTTTGCTTGCCGGTCCTGAGCGATAAGCAACCTCTCTCGAATGGTTCTCACCAAAGAAGTAGCATCCTCCACTTCCGATCGCTTATACAACTTTGACTCACCCGTTTCTAACCAAGACAACGGCGTGCGACATTTTCTACCATATAGGGCCTCAAAGGGCGCCATTTGAATACTTGCTTGGTAGTTGTTGTTGTATGCGAACTCCACCAAATAAAGGTGGTCTTCCCATTGCCTTCCGAAATCCAAGACACACATGCGGAGCATGTCTTCCATAGTTCTATTGACCCTCTCGGTCTGCCCATCCGTTTGCGGATGGAAGGCTGTGCTGAATTTCAGCTTTGTTCCCAACATTTGCTGCACAAGCCTCCAATCATTGGACGTGAACCGCCCATCTCGGTCACTCACGATGCTGCGGGGCACACCATGAAGCCGTACTATGTTATCCACATAAAACTTTGCCAACTTCTCCACCAGATCATCCTTCCTATGCGGAATAAAATGTGACACCTTCGTTAATCAATCAACAACCACCCAAATGGCGTCGTTCCCCTTTTGCGACCTTGGCAAACCGTGCACAAAGTCCATAGAGATGTCGTCAAATTTCCACTCCGGAATAGGCAAGGACTTAAGAAATCCTCCCGGCTTTTGGCACTCCGCCTTTACCAAGGCGCAAGTTTGGCACTTCGCTACGTATAGCGCCACATCCTTCTTCAAACCCGGCCACCAAAACAGTTTCTTAACATCACGGTACATCTTTGTGCTCCCCGGGTGAATCGAGTACTTGGTATGGTGCGCCTCGTACAACAACTCCACCCGTAAATTGCCCACACTTGGGACGCACAAATGACCGTCTTTCCAAAGTAATCCATCCTCCACGACGAATTGGGGATTTGACCCATCCAGACCCTCTACCATGAACTGCTTCATATGAGCATCCATATCCAAAGCCTGTCGAATACGATCAGCCAGGTCATATTGGACTTCAGTCCAATTCAGAACTGCTTCAGCACTTGATTGCTTGTCCACACAAACAATCTCCAACGCCTCCAACTCCTGCACCAACCGCTCATCATGCACCGATAGCAAATTGGCTTGAGCTGGGGCTCGGCGACTCAACGCGTCCGCAACCGCATTCCCCTTACCAGGCACGTAATGGATCTTGAATGTATAGTCCCCCAGGAACTCCATCCATCTACGCTGCCGCATATTCAGATCCTTCTGATCAATAAGATACTTCAGACTCTTGTGATCAGTGTAGATATCAATCTTCACACCGTACAAATAGTGTCTCCACAGCTTCAAGGCAAAAATCACGGACGCTAACTCCAAGTCATGGACTGGATAGTTCCTTTCATGCACTTTTAGTTGTCTCGAGCCATAAGCTATTACACTTCCATGTTGCAGTAGCACGCAACCCAAACCGCTGCCCGAAGCATCGCTATAAATCTCATAGCCTTCGGTCCCACATGTCGAACTCAGCACATGCGCCGTGGTCAACCGACACTTCAACTCCTCAAAAGCTCGCGCGCACTCTAGCGTCCAAACGAACTTATGCTCCTTCCTCGTCAAAGTAGTGAGAGGTAACGCTATCCGCGAGAAGTTCTCTACGAAGCGCCTATAATAGCCGGCAAGCCCCAGAAAACTCCGGACTTCCGCTACAGTAGCAAGCTCAGGCCACTCTCGTATCGCAACAATCTTCGCCGGATCCACAGCAATACCCTCTCCACTTACTATATGACCGAGGAACGCCACTGAGGATAGCCAAAACTCGCACTTCGAGAACTTGGCATACAACTGATTTCTTCTTAGCGTCTCCAACACCAAATGAAGATGCTTGAAGTGATCTTCCTCACTTTGCGAGTACACCAAAATATCGTCGATGAAGACGATCACAAAATGGTCCAAGTACTCCCTGAACGTCCTGTTCATCAAATCCATGAACACTGACGGCGCATTAGTCAGCCCAAACGGCATGACCCCTCATAATGCCCGTATCTCATACTAAACGCTGTCTTCGGGATATCACTCTCCCTTATTCGCAGCTGATAGTACCCAGCCTTGAGATCCAACTTTGAGTACACCGTCGACCCGACTAACTGATCAAAGAGATCATCAATCCTGGGGATCGGGTACTTGTTCTTCTCAGTCAGCTTGTTGAGCTCCCGATAATCAATACATAGCCTCAAGCTTCCATCCTTCTTCTTAACAAAGAGGACCGGTGCGCTCCAAGGCGAAGAACTCAGGCTCACATACCCTTGCTCCAACAACTCTTGCAGTTGAACTTTCAGCTCCGCCATTTCCTTAGGCGCTAGCCGATATGGAGATCGTGACACAGGCTTTGCACCTGGCACTAGCTCAATCGTAAAATCTATCTCCCGCTGAGGCGGGGCTCCAGGAAGATCTGCGGGGAACACATCAGGGTATTCCGATACCACTGAAATACAATCCAACGTGGGCTTCGGCTTTGGAACCTCCACTAGTGTAAAGAACAGTTCTGCACCGGCACGAACCGCCTTCACCACCTGAAGAGCAGACATCAATGCCTTGCTCGACCCCTTTAAGCCCGTAAAAGTCGTTTCACGACTTTCTCCCAGCTTGACTTCCTTGCTACCGCAATCTATATGGGCCTGCTGCTCCGAGAGCCAGTCCATGCCAAATATGACGTCAAACTCCACCAACGGAAGTAAAGGCGCCCGCAGGTCGAACTCATGCTCCCCAATACGAATCTTAACATCGCAGATCCTATCCGCTCGCATCGAACACCCATTGGGCAATAACACATCCAACGTATCCTTCGTCATCGAAGAAGGGACTCCGATGAGTGATTTAAATCCTTCGGACAAGAAGGAGTGTGAAGCTCCCATATCGAAGAGTGCTCGTGCCTGATTTTCACAAATCAATACAAATCCTAAACAAGCAGTGGTAAGGTAACATGTGCATAACAAGTATTTAAAGAAATTGACTTGCTATAAATTAAACTGTACCTGTCACCACATCAGCCTGTTTGATGGCCTCCTGTTGGCCAAGATTGTAGACCCTTGGTTGGGCCGGAGCATAATGGGATGCGGTCGACTCCACCGCCTTTCCCTTCTCTTCATAAGTGGCTCCCGGCCTTCTCTCAGACTTAGGACGTCCGCTCCAACAGTCACGGGCAAAATGCCCCGTCTTTCCGCAAGTAAAACACGCACCCGGGGTTGGACTCGTGGTCGCCCCAGAAGCGCTAGAAGAAGCTGGACCCGAAGTCCTATGCTTCTTGAAAGACCTCCGATAGCCGGACTTTGAAGTAGTCGGCACTTTAAATTCAGATTTCTTCTCACCCAAGCTTTTCTTTGCTTGTACATTCTTCATGTCCTTCTCTAAGGACCGGGCAGTGTTGACCAAGGTTAAGAAACCCTGCGTCATCGGCCCCGAGAGTAGTAATCTCAACTCATCTCTCAAGCCTTCATAGAAGCGATTAGTCTTGCGCTCCTCATCCACGATGGTGGAGCTAGCATAACGACTCAAACGAGTGAACTCATGGATATATTCATCCACGCTCTTCTCACACTGAACCAACTTCAGAAATTCGTTCTACATCGAAATCCTCTGAGTAGAAGGGAGGTATCTTGCTAAGAACAATCCCGAGAACTCTTCCATCAGTACATCTATAAGTTGTCTACCTCTCAAATGATGCAGCTCCAATCCTTCCCACCACATTCTCGCTTCACCGTCCAAAAGGAACGTAGCGATGGTGGTCATTTGCCACTCCTCCGTCTCCGTCGCTGTCATGACTCTCTTCACCCTCGAGAGCCAGTCTTCAGCCTGAGATGGGGTTCCCAACCCCGAGAATAACGGAGGTTTAAAGCTCATTACATGCTTAAGCTGCCTCTCAGTTGCCCTCCTTGGCACCACCAGTTCCACAACCACTTGCTCCACTCTCCTCGGCTCGGCCTCTTGAAGAGGTTCCTGCTTGTTGGGTATTGTATCCACAATTACCTGGATTTGAGGAAGCCACCTGTCAAGCTAAGATGAATTCACAATGTATTTGATGAAACATCTTAAGTTGTACTTGTAGCTCCTCCATGCTAAGTGCACACCAATGTCAGGGTGCAGTAGGTCAATATACACGGGTCTGCAAGACGTAATCCCTCGTTGAGCAGATCAGTGTGTTGGCCTACGTGTACTCTCTCTATTGGAGTGCACTTACTTTCAAGTACAGGGCCGTTCATATGCAAGAGAAGACAAGGATCATGGATGGGTCAAGGAGCAGCTCCTGGGTGGAAGACGAAAATTCGTCCAAGGAAAATTCGACGAGAATCACCAAGTGATTCTCGCCGATTCGGCGAGAATCACTAGTGATTCTCGCCGAATCGACGAGAATCATTAGTGATTCTCGCCGACCCCTTCTGGCTACCTCAAAACGGTGCCAAGTAAGATTCGGCGAGAATCACTAGTGATTCTCGCCGAACCAGTGGTTAAGTAGCTCATGAATACCAAGTGAAAATCGCTGAGAATCAATAAGTGATTCGGCGAGAATCACTAGCGATTCTCGACGAATCGTCGAGAATCACTTGGTGATTCTCGCCGATTCGTCGAGAATCACCTGCGATTCTCGCCGATTTTCACTTAGCGATTTCTCGGGATGCTGCTGGACCGGATTCTGCCGCTGGACTAGTTTGAACCGGATTTCGGGTTTCTACTTGTGGGACCCACAACGGTCATATTGTATGGGTCTTCAATGTATAAATACATGGGTATTTTTGAACAATGGGTGAGCGAAGAAAACCAGACATACGCGAGAATGGACAAACCCTAGATCCCCACTTTCGCTCCGTCGCCGCTGCCACCGCTCGCGATAAGTTGGTCGCTGCTGTAGATCTCTTCTCTTCCCGATCTCCGGCGACAGAAGCTTAGCAAAGCTCTGAGTCTCACGTGTCTATCCGGAGATCTCTTGTCTCTCGATTTGTTGACCGGAAAAAACTCCCCCATCCGAATCGATCGAGACGACTGATCCTAGAGTGACCGTTGGAAGACCAAGCTAGCTTCGCTACGAAGTTTGGATCTCCAAGTTCAGCAGCCGCTCATCATCATAGCCGCCGATCCCGAAGCTAGCCGCCGCTCGTGTTGCCGCCGCCGGTTCCGGGGAGATCCTCTCCAAGAGAGACCAAGGTTGTAGACTCTTCGTTGACTTCACGAACACGTCGTCGAACGAAGAGGAACACCATAGTCTCCAAACGAAGTTTGTATCTCGTGTACATTCTATATTTACTTTTGTTGTAAAGGAACTGTTGTTCCGTGTTGTAAGGGTTGGGTGCAACCCGATTTGTGGGAGTGTTGACTCTCACGTGTGGAAGGGTTCCTTCCGATAGTGCAGGGATTGGATTTCAATCCTGTTGGAGAAGAGACCGAGTCGTCCCTTGTTGGGAGATAGGTCAAAGGGGGAACGTGGATGTACCCAAGTCGGGGAACCACTATAAATTTCCGGTGTATTCTGTGTGTTGTGCTTTTTATTTTTATTGTGCAGGTACATTCGTAAATTCCGCAAAAGCGCTACTCGTCACCTATTCCCCCCCCCCCATAGGTGCACATAGCTGACACTAGGTGGACTTTCAAGTGGTATCAGAGGCAGGTTACTCATCAAAAAGGTTAACACCTTGAGTAGAATCCTGCCACTAGTGTCAGAAGCATGGAGCTGGATTATGAGATACCGCCACTCAAACTCCCCGCATGCACAAAGGATTATTATCCCATCTGGAGAATGAGAGTGTCATTTCATCTTGATGCTATCGATCCTCGAGCATCCTTCATCCTAGAAGAGGGTCCGTTTATTCCAATGAAGACCTCCGACTCTGGGATTCAAGTGCCCATGGGCATTGCTGAGATGTCAGAGATGGAACTATCACTATTTCACTTGGATGAGAGGACTCGTCAAATTATCATGGATATCTGGTCTGGAGCCTCTCGCTCTAGATTGGAAAAATGTAGAACGGCTAAATCTCTGTGGATGATGATCTCAGAGCTGATGGGGGGGTCAGAGAAAGCTGGAATATGCTGTCAATCAGAGGATGAAGTGTATGTGGGGGTCCTCACTTCTGAAGATGAAGGCAAGGATCCCTCGGACTGCATCAGAGCTCCAGTGTCCGTGTCAGAGACTGAAGAGGACAGTGAGGAAAGCAGCTCTGATGTGGATGAAACAATAGTCACTGGATCTAATGACAATAACACAGAAGAGCAGGTAACTTCTTCATCATGCCCCGTATCTCTTGAAATTTCTGAAGACAGGAACTGCCCTCCTTCAGAAAATGCCGATTCCCTAAAGAGAGCCCTTCAGTCAAGCAACCTACTTGCTGAGGAGCAAGCTCAAGAGATTGCTCGACTGAAGGTCTTGTTGGTTCTCCAATTGGCGTCCAACAAGGCCAAGGACTCTAAGATCTCAGCTCTAGAGAGTAGTCTGGAGAATGAGAAAAGAACAGTATCAAACTTCTCCAAGGTTGATGTCATTAAGAGAAAGCAAGAAAATGGGTGGATCTCCCGGATTATCAATTCGTGGAGAAATGGGGAAACGGTATTCCGACCCCCCACTCCAAGCAGGAAGGCAACTCATCATGCCTTCAGGTATGACCGCAGGCATAGTCGTGGTCACTGCAAGGGTGATCTGTCCCCATGTGGAGACACCCGGAGTGCAAGGGACGGCGTGGCCACCCACGAGGGAATACCTAAGGCTCATTCTGAGCCCTTCGTATTCACTGCCACTGCCTCAACATAGTGTGAATTTGCATGTCCCCGCTCACAGAAGACTTCTCACCACTCGAGGACACGGGATAGAGAGGATAGAAGTCATGATGTCAGGTTCCATGGGGCCTCAGGAAGGGGGATACCTGAAAGAATGGAACCACCTTCCCAGCCTCATAACGCTCACAACATGCATTCTTTCCACCCTTCCACGTGTCACGATGGAAGAGGAATTTTTGTGACAAGATCATGCCCTATCTCGTTTAGACCTAGGACCGTGACTGCATCAGTCACTAGATCAGGTCGGAAACGGCGATACAACATTCACCCATGTTGGTGCTACGGCAAAGTGGGGCACTTTGCCATCGACTGTTGGCACAACCCCTCTGTGCCCACGGCAAGGGCTTATCCACATTCTCGGGACAGAGGTAGTCTTCCAGACAGGTTTTCTGAAGGAAGGCAGTTGCGTGCTTATGCTAACAGGAACCTAGGACCCAATATGATTTGGGTTCCTAAGGTAAAGTAATTCTTTCTTGCAGGGTAGTCTATTTTCCCGTGAATATGATGGGAACTAGACAGTAGGTGGCTCAAGACTAAATTGGAACAAGCGTCTGAAATAACAGATGTGATATCTACTTGAGCATACTCACATTGAGCTTCTAATATGTTCTACCTGTGGGACTTAAACGATGACTCTCAAAATCCCAGGTACTCATGATCAGTTCCAAGACTTGAGTCGTTTTCAATTGACAATTACCTATATATATATATCCTTATATACAGATACATCTTTGTATATTAGTGTATGTATGCACATCTAAGGATAGGTTGACACGATACATGCAAACCTTTATACATCAATAAAAAGTTAACGAAGATATGTCATTGTGAATCTCGACAACTCACAATTGACATCAAGAAGTGTTTGGAGAAGCCTCGCTCAAATCCAAATATATTGTCTTTACAATAAATACGTATTTATCGTTCTTATTTTGACTTGACATCAAAAGAATTCGAAAATGTTGCAATGCTTTCTATCGTGAAAATTCCCAGTAGAGAAACCTTTCAATTTCGGATTAGACAAATCCCGCCGACCCATTATATACTCAGAATCTTGGTATCATTTTTATACTTAGTAAAGAAAACCGCTGAAAACCCTTCAATTTCATTTTTATACTTAAGAATCCCGCCGAAAGGGCTCGCCGACCCTTCGCCTTCCTCAAGAGTCCCGCCGAAGGAGCAAGCTAAACGAGTCCCGCCGACTTTCGCAGAATCCACGCCAGGATCCGCAACATCAAAGTTCCCGCAAGGAAGCTCTTCGCAGAATTGCAAGGTTTCTTCCGACGGACCCGCAGGAAGCTCGTCGCACCGCCTACGCCAAATCCCGTCGAATCACGCCGACTCTTCCCATTCCCACCGACTCGTGGAAGCACGCCAAACCTCGCCAACTCTCCTCCGCTGGACACTCGCCGAGGGGCAACTAACCGCCGCAAGGGACACTTACCGGAGGACAACTCGCCGACTCCTGCTGGAAAGCTCGCCAAATCCGTCTCCATCAAAGGTCTCCCGCAAGAATCCCGCCAAAGCTTTCACCAACGAACTCTTCAAGTTTCGATTCTTCTCCACTCGAACTAACTCACCGTCTACATCGCTAGGTATCCCCTCACCCGCACTTGGACTTGATCACTTGTATCACTTCCTTTTTGATTTTTTTATTAAGCGTAGAAGAGGGCTTCTCTCCCTAGATCTGCAATGGCTCCAAGAACAACTGCTGGGTTGGTCTCTGGTTGCGAGCTGGTTCGAACTGGGTTTTCTCACGCCTCGGACGAATTCCGCAACATCATTCTGATGCTGGAAGAGGCTGGGCTAACCTTCGTCCTGGAGCACCCTTGCAAAATCCTGGACAAAGAGGTGCTGGAGTTCTTCGCTACCGCAAGACTCCGAAATGGCGACTCCCTAATCAAAAGCAAGGTGGCTGGGGCAAAGGTCAAGATGTCTGCCAGCAAGCTGACCCGCTATCTGCAGCTTTCTAGCTCGGAACATGAGGACTATCTGGAGGACGATGACAAAAACAGAACTCTCTTATTTTGCGGTCTCCCACGAGGAATTCGGTCAATAAAGAGGAAGGATATGAATGAAGAAGGGAAGCTCCTGTCTGACATTATTGGAAAAGTGTTCATCTGCAAGCCGGGCTCTCATGACCATATCTCAGCGGATATGTTCAAGATCCTAATAGCTGTTGTTTGTCGTAAGAGGTTCAACTGGGGAGGGTTGCTGTTCGAGAAGATCAAGGACACCTTGGGCTTTCGAGTTTTGGCCGTATCATAAGTCTGTACCTAAATCAGCTAAACGGAGACAGGTTTGACATGAGCAAAGGTGTTCCTCTCCACTACTTGAAGAAGATGGACTCTAGTGTGTTTGACCGATGGGAGAGACGTATTGGGCAGCCTGCAGTGGAAGAGCAACAGGGAGTTTCTTCAGCAGTCACCCCCAGTGAAATTCCTGATACCTTGACTGCAGGAATCGAGGGGGAGCCTCTACCCTCGCATACTGATGTAGTATCTGACATCTCTCAGCTGGCCAGAGATGCTGTGGCAGATCTACA
Source organism: Platanthera guangdongensis (assembly GCA_039583875.1). NCBI lineage: Eukaryota > Viridiplantae > Streptophyta > Magnoliopsida > Asparagales > Orchidaceae > Platanthera > Platanthera guangdongensis. The sequence goes on along the minus strand of CM077150.1, from coordinate 172,791,842 downwards.
CGAAGAAAGTGAACCTGAGCTGGAGCATGGGGAGGCCCCGAACCGAAACGAGCAAGGAGCCGAAGCTACTGGAATGGAGACTGCTGACAACGAGTTGGAAGATGCTGCTGATATAGATGATTTCATGGATGATGACGAAGAAGATGAAGGGCACAAGGGACATGAAGTATTTGAGGCTCCGGATCCTGTTGAACCTCCATCTGACAAGCCTGCACCAGTGGAGGGGGAGACTGAAACATCTAAAGAGGCCGCCAGCATTCCTCCATTAGAGACTGTGATTGTATCCAGCTCTACAGATGCGTCTGCTGAAGAGCAAGGCCAAGCAGTGCCTCCGACTATTTCGTTACGAGATGAGCTAGCCACTCACACTGTCAATATCGTTCAGGGTATAGTGAATGAACTTAAAGCCTCTTTTGATAAAGCTCAGAAAACACTGCTGAAAAGAATCAAGACATCTGAAAATCTCATGCTCAAGAATATGGTGGAGATAAACCATAAACTTGACGTGATGGACAAGAAATTTGAAGAAAAGTATACCGCGCCCGGCGAAGCTGTCACACTCCTTATGGCCGGATTGAAAAAGAACAATGATACTCTTGCTGTCGTAAATCAGAATGCACATGTTGCCGCCAACAACATTCAAAAGTTTGACGGTAATATGGTCACTCTCAACGCCAATCAGCAGGCCTTGATCTCTGAATTCTCCAAGACCACGAAGCATATTGATGACTCCCTACATTCCTATGCCAACTTCATAGCTGTAGAATCCAAAAAGGGGGAGAAAGAGTATCTAGCTAAGATGGCTGAGCTCCGAAAAGTCATGATCCTAAACTTTGACCAGTCAAACAAGTACGTCTATGACAGCTGCCGGTGGATGCTCCACCAGGCGTTAGGCATCCCCTTGGCTGAAAATCCTGCAGATATTCATCCTCCTGAGACATCTATGGCCGCTGAGGGAGTAAGTGCTGCTGAGGGAATAAGTGCAAGTGCTGCAGATGTTCCCATAAGTGAAGCTGATGCTAGGGCTCTCTCCAAAGCTAAACTGAGGAGCATGTTTGATCAAGAGGCCCTAGCAAAAGCCAAGGCCAAGAGAAAAGCTCAGGAAGGGACCTCCAAGGAGACACTAGCTGAAAAGAGGATCAGAATGAGTGAGGAGGACGTACGAAACGAAAAATGGAGTCCAGTTTCAAGGAACATCATCTTAGACACCTTCTGGCTGCAAGAAAGAGGAGAGATTAATCGAAACGAAGTATATAGCCAGTATGAATGGGAAACGCACAAAACATTTGAAGAGAAACGCAACATCTTTTTCAGAAACAACAAGGATGCAGATAAAGTTCCTCCTCCTAGGTATTACCCGAAGCCCAAAGAATACATGGAGAGGCAAAGCAAGAAGTACTTGGCTCAAAATCTTAAGGGTGACTTAGCTAAGGAAAAATAGTCAATAACTTATAGCTTGTCAATTTGTCTTAAGAACATTTAATGATTATTGTTATCATATGAACAATTCTGAGATTATATGTGTATATATATATATATATTGGTATATATATTTGAATTTCTGAATGACTCAAGTCCTGATCTGGTTGCATATATTCTCTTGTGCTGCATGTTTAATTTCTGAATGCTATGTTTATTATTTGATAGGTGTTATTCATCTTAGCTAGTAGGGTTTTGGCTTCGTCAAATAGGGGGAGATTGTTGGGTATTTTATCCACAATTACCTGGATTTGAGGAAGCCACCTGTCAAGCTAAGATGAATTCACAATGTATTTGATGAAACATCTTAAGTTGTACTTGCAGCTCCTCCATGCTAAGTGCACACCAATGTCAGGGTGCAGTAGGTCAATATACACGGGTCTGCAAGACGTAATCCCTCGTTTAGCAGATCAGTGTGTTGGCCTATGTGTACTCTCTCTATTGGAGTGCACTTACTTTCAAGTACAGGGTCGTTCATATGCAAGAGAAGACAAGGAGCATGGATGGGTCAAGGAGCAGCTCCTGGGTGGAAGATGAAAATTCGTCCAAGGAAAATTCGACGAGAATCACCAAGTGATTCTCGCCGATTCAGCGAGAATCACTAGTGATTCTCGCCGAATCGACGAGAATCATTAGTGATTCTCGCCGACCCCTTCTGGCTACCTCAAAACGGTGCCAAGTAAGATTCGGCGAGAATCAGTAGTGATTCTCGCCGAACCAGTGGTTAAGCAGCTCATGAATACCAAGTGAAAATCGCTGAGAATCAATAAGTGATTCGGCGAGAATCACTAGCGATTCTCGTCGAGAATCACTTGGTGATTCTCGCCGATTCGTCGAGAATCACCTGCGATTCTCGCCGATTTTCACTTAGCGATTTCTCGGGATGCTGCTGGACCAGATTCTGCCGCTGGACTAGTTTGAACCGGATTTCGGGTTTCTACTTGTGGGACCCACAACGGTCATATTGTATGGGTCTTCAATGTATAAATACATGGGTATTTTTGAACAGTGGGTGAGCGAAGAAAACCAGACATACGCGAGCACGGACAAACCCTAGATCCCCACTTCCGCTCCGTCGCCGCCGCCACCGCTCGCGATAAGTTGGTCGCCGCTGTAGATCTCTTCTCTTCCCGATCTCCGGCGACAGAAGCTTAGCAAAGCTCTGAGTCTCACGTGTCTATCCGGAGATCTCTTGTCTCTCGATTTGTTGACCGGGAAAAACTCCCCCGTCCGAATCGATCGAGACGACTGATCCTAGAGTGACCGTTGGAAGACCAAGCTAGCTTCGCTACGAAGTTTGGATCTCCAAGTTCAGCAGCCGCTCATCATCATAGCCGCCGATCCCGAAGCTAGCCGCCGCTCGTGTTGCCGCCGCCGGTTCCGGGGAGAACCTCTCCAAGAGAGACCAAGGTTGTAGACTCTTCGTTGACTTCACGAACACGTCGTCGAACGAAGAGGAACACCGTAGTCTCCAAACGAAGTTTGTATCTCGTGTACATTCTATATTTACTTTTGTTGTAAAGGAATTGTTGTTCCGTGTTGTAAGGGTTGGGTGCAACCCGATTTGTGGGAGTGTTGACTCTCACGTGTGGAAGGGTTCCTTCCGATAGTTCAGGGATTGGATTTCAATCCTGTTGGAGAAGAGACCGAGTCGTCCCTTGTTGGGAGATAGGTCAAAGGGGGAAAGTGGATGTACCCAAGTCGGGGAACCACTATAAATTGCCTGTGTATTCTGTGTGCTGTGCTTTTTATTTTTATTGTGCAGGTACATTCATAAATTCCGCAAAAGCGCTACTCGTCACCTATTCCCCCCCCCCCCCCATAGGTGCACATAGCTGACACTAGGTGGACTTTCACTGCTCCATCACAGGAGCGGGCTGCTGCGCTTGCCTTGCAGGCTGCGCATTTATCACGGCCAACACCGCTTCAGCCACCAATTATATATTCTCAGCCGACAGAGGTGTTGCAGGAGCAACATCCGGTGCACTACTAGCCTCAGAAACTCGGCGTTCTGACGGCCCAACACCACTTATGGTCACCTATAGTGGTACAAAACACCATTAAGCGACCAAATAAATTGTAAACAACAATTATAGGAACACGAAGGTTCCTCAAACACGAGTATTTTCATTCCTAAGTGGACATTCATGGGTTCTTTTACTATTATAACGATGACGCACACAATGTGCTCACCACCCCTTAAAAAGAATTCGCCCACGAATTCACTTTAAGCCCGACCAAAACCAGTAGCTCTGATACCAAATTGTAACACCCCCTATCCGTCGCATAGCATATAGCAGTATGTCCGGCCGGGGCCCGACGCCATATACTACAGACAGACCGGGTGGTTACTTATGGAAACCATCCAACCAATCAACGTCCTACACAGAGAATTCTAGCGGAAGCATTTTATAAAAGTTGTAACAAAGAACCCAGCATTAAAGCATGAATGTCCACTAATACAAAATAGGAATGTTATACAAAATACCCAAAATAAGCCTTAAGGTCTTACAAAATGTTTCACTCCAAATTACATGTTTTACAAACCACGGCACGCAGGCCGGTCACACATGAATAAAGCAGTAAACACTTCCAATTAGGCCTTCAAGGGCCAGCTTCGCATTCGGGCTTTAGCCCGCTATTGACCGCTTGGTCCATCTGCACCTGCAAGCAACAAACCACCGCTCGGTGGCAAAACAAGGCAACGGTCAGCAATGCTGACCAAATTATAACGATCCCGCCCCCAACTCGGGGCGGCGATGCTCCTTCCCTGCATACCATTAGCATAAGCGAGCAATAAACATATACAGCCATTTCATCACAGACGTTGGCTCGCACGGCCACACGCCCCGTGCTCTCAGGGCACATTCTCGGTGAACCGGTCGATGTCACGTCAATTTAAGCCATCGACATTCCGGACTCACCACCGCCACTTAGACGACCAAACCTATGAGCAATTTGTCTTCTTGGCCTGGGTCACGACAATTTAAGTCATCGACCGTCAAAGACCCTAATCTATGCCAACGGCAAGTGCCACGTGCCTTTAGGTCTCTTTAACCGAACGACATAGAGCGGGTACGGTTCCATCTAACCCGTGCTCACATCGCAACGACAATTTAAGCCATTTGCGCGGGTCAAACTTCCACCGAGTCCCATTTCCATCACAAGTCACATAACCCGGTTATGTTCAAGTTGGCTCTCAGGCCACCAAGTTAGCAAGATCTCGTATCCGCCCAGTTTTCCGGGTGTACCTTTGGGTTAGTCCCCAAGGCTCCCTGCTGCAATCTACCGCGTAGAAAACCCGAAAAACAACCAATAGCACGGAGTCTTCTCCGGCATTATGCAATGCAACATCACCGATCCAGACCAACATGTCCGGGTAGGCTTCACACATCATGCCTATGTCCGTTCTCGCTTACGGACTCTAAACAACGGGGAATTCACATATCTACCCGAAGGAACGCCTCCAACTCTACGCAAACTCGCGAGAGCGGGCTTCCTATGCAAAGAAAGAGAGCTACTCATTCTCAAGATGAGGATCGTTACCCTAGCGTTCCTCTTTGGCGCCATTGAAAAGTAAACGGATGAAAAGCACCGCACTAGCTTTGCCTCCGTGGATCCGGAGTCGGCTCGCGATTCGGAGCTTCGAAGCTCCTCCAATGGCCGGATCTAGCTCCTTCTTCCTTGGCTCTCCTCTCTCTCTAAGGTTTTAGAAAGATAACACTTAAGAAAAGTGAGGGTTTCTAAGTCCAATCCCGGGTATATCCCTTCAGGAACAACCCCCAGCCGTTGGATCTCAAAATAAGAAAACGAACGGCTTTGATTCGGGACTGAAATGCCCAATCTGGACCGAACACGGCCTGGCACACGCCCGTGTCCAGGGCCGTGTGCCTCATTCGCCGTCAAAATCGAATCACCTGGAACCTCACACGGGTATCGAATACGCCCGTGTTCGAGCTGACACGCCCGTGTTCCACCAGACACGGCTGTGTGGCCGGCCGTGTACCCCCATCAGTTTTCCCCGAAATCAACCCGAGTACTGCACGAGTTCTAGGACACGCCGGTGTCCTTACCCGTGTCACCTCAACAAGCCTGGACCCCAGGCCGTGTACACGGTCTCGACACTCGACACTTCGTCGAGCGAAGATCGTCGACCTGTTGACACGGCCTTGGACACGCCCGTGTCCTAGGCCGTGTGCCCTGTCTCGACACAATGTCGAGACCAAAGTGTCGACTTCCCGGGACGAGTGTCGACACGGGTTGACAAGCCCTGCGACACGCCCGTGTCGCAGGCCGTGTGCCATGTCTCGACACTTCGTCGAATGCAGAGTGTCGACTTCGCGGCTAAGTGTCGACACGGTACGACCCGCCCTGCGACACGCCCGTGTCGCAGGCCGTGTGCCCAGTCTCGACACAATGTCAAGACCAAAGTGTCGAATTCCCATCTCAGTGTCGACACAGGCTTGACACGCCCTGGGACACGCCCGTGTCCCAGGCCGTGTGCCTGCAGCCAGAACCCAAACTGTCCCAAAACGTCCCCCTTCGCTCCTTTGAGTTTCGGGGCATTACAGCTTTGCTGTTGAGATTAGAGCAGAGGACTAACCCCGCCAAGAGGTAAGGCAGGATCCGAGGGAGTCGATGGAATTGGCCGCTCAGCCTCTTCAGATTCGGGAGATACACAAGATCGGAGGAGTGGAACTTGCCCCGCCCGAGTGCTATAACTGTCATCAGGTAGGGCACAACCGAGGAAACTGCCCCATGAAAAGGGCACCTGTACCGAAACCACAGGCTGCCCCGCCCGCTCAGCAGTTTGCAGGCCGAGGCCATGGAAGAGGACATGGTTTCCAGGGCAGAGATCAGAGGCAAGAGAGGGAGCAGATGTATGTTCTAGACTTGGCTCCACCTCGGGACCCCGATAGGGTGATTATAGGTATGCTAGTAATTTTAATGTTGTTATTTACCTTTGGAATTTTAGAAACAAAAAACAATAGTAGCCTACTAGAAATGAAAACCATAGGCTCACTTATCTAAACATGCTTAAATAAACAGGAATAGTTATGGTGTGTGGTAAACCTTCCCATACCTTGGTGGATACGGGGGCATCGCACGATTTTGTCTCCAAGGACTTTGTAAAGGGACTGGAGGGAGTCAGACATTATTCGTGATTCACTGGGATGGTGCATCTCCCCAATGGGATGGAGTTCTCATCTACTGCTAAGTGCCTCCTGAAGGTCACTATTGATGGTCTGACACTCGAGGCCCCGACGACGGTCTTGAGGATGCCGGACTTCGACCTGGTTCTAGGCATGACATGGCTTACTTGGAACAATGCCCGGATAGATTACCCGACAAGGAAGGTAGTACTGAGTTATGACGGCACCTTCGCAACCTTCGAAGGTACTGCCCCAGTTTCCCGCCATTTTCTCTCGTCTATTTAGGACATCAAGGCCCACATGTAGGGAGAAGAGGTCTATCAGGTGTTCTTCGAGATGGTCGAGGTCAAGACGATGGTTGCCGATATATCGGTGGTGCGGGACTTTGCGGATGTGTTTCCAGATAAGCTTCAAGGATTGTCGCTGTACCGGGAGAAGGATTTTCTGATCCAGTTGGTGTCGGGAGCTAAGTCAGTGTCTAGGGATCCCTATCGGATGGCTCCAAAGAAGCTGGTGGAGTTCAGGTGCCACCTACAGGAGCTGTTGGAGGCTGGATTTGTTAGGCCAAGTTCCTCGTCTTAGGGAGCTCAGGTTTTGTTTGTGAAGAAGAAGGATGAGACCCTTAGGTTGTGCAACGACTATCGTGCACTAAACTCGGTGACTGTCCGGAACACATATCCACTGCCAAGGATCGATGATTTATTTGATCATCTAGAGGGAGCACATTAGTTCTCGAAACTACATCTGAGGTCAGGATACTATTAGTAATGGATTCAGGAAGAAGACATCCCAAAGACGGAGTTTTGTAGCAGATATAGCTTGTATGAGTTTATCATGATGCCCTTTGGGCTCACGAATGCCCCATCGTATTTCATGCGCTTGATGAATCGGGTGTTCGAGCAATACCTCGATAGGTTTTTCATTGTATTCATAGATTACATCCTCATTTATTCGAGGACGAAGGAAGAGCATGCACAACATCTGGCCTTGACTATGGAAAAACTCGAGGAGCATCACTTCTATGCCAAGTTTAGCAAGTGCCAGTTTTGGCTGACAGAGGTAGCCTTCTTAGGCCACATTTTCAGTGGATCAATACTGGCAGTGGATCCCACGAAGATTTAGGCAGTATGAGGATGGCCTTAGTTGAATACGACCACGGATGTTCGAAGTTTTCTGGGATTGGCCGGGTATTACCGGAAGTTTGTGCAAGGATTCTCTCAGATAGCCATTCCACTCACTTCATTGACGAAGAAGGACACTCCATTCGTTTGGACGCCGCAGTGTGAGGCGGCCTTCTAAAAGTTGAAGTGTCTGTTTAAATCGGCCTTATCCTCGCACTTTCGTCTAGGAAGGAGGGCTTCCAGGTGTACACTGATGTATTGTTTCAGGGGATGGGTGTTGTACTAATGCAGCATGGGAATGTGTTAGCATACGCCTCCTGCCAGCTAAAGAAGCATGAGCAAAACTACCCCGTGCATGACTTGGAGATGGGAGTTGTGGCATTCCCTCTAAAGATTTGGCATCATTATCTTTATGGTGTGCACTGCGACATATTTTTGGATCACAAGAATCTAAAATATGTTGATACGCAAAAGGAGTTGAACATCCGCTAGAGACGATGGGTGGAGTTTCTATCTGATTATGAGTACACGATACACTATCACCTGGGAAAGGCGAATGTGGTGGCTGATGCATTGAGCCAAAAGACTACCACTTCAGGAGCAGAACCCCAGGTTATGGATATGGAGCTGGTATGGATGATGGAGGATATGCAGATTACTTTGTTGTCCTCGGACGACTCAGAGCTTTATGAGGAGTTTCTGGCCGCGATGAGCACTACCAATGTTTTTTGAGATCGCATCAGGGCTGAGCAGAGAATGGATGGCAAGATAGAGCCAGTATTTAGGACCTTGAAGGCAAGCAAGGTCGGGGAGTGTACAGAGAAGGATGTGTTGTTATGCTTTAGAAGACGGGTGTACATACCACTGGGGGACGGATTCAGGAGGACATTATGACCTAGGCTCACAACAGCAGGTACTTGGTGCACCTGGGCATCACTAAGATAATGGCCGACCTGAAAAGGATGATGTAATGGCCGGGCATGAAGAGGAATATCACATAGTTCATGACCCATTGCGAGGCTTGTCAGTTAGTGAAGGCAGAGTGTAAGAGTCTGTCCAGATTGTTGCAGCCACTTCCGGTGCCGAAGTGGAAGTTTGACGATATTGCCATGGATTTCATACATGGTCTTCCTCGGTCACATGCGGGAAATGAATCGATATGGGTGATAGTCGATCGATTGAAGAAGGTGGCCAGATTTCTACCGATCAGGAAAGACGCTCCAATGGGTGACTTGGTGCGGAGGTTTGTGGAGTGGTTCGTTTGATACCATGTAGTGCCAAGGACGATAGTGTCTGATCGTGATGGACGATTTACGTTTGAGTGGAGGTCGGTCCAGGCTTATTTTGGGACCCGGTTGACATAAAGTGCCGCCTTCCATCCTCAGATAGATGGGCAGATAGAGCGCACCAATCGGACACTGGAGGATTTGTTGCGTCTTTGTATACTGGACAGCAGAAAGCAATGGGAGATGCAGCTACCATTGATCGAATCCATGTATAATAACAGCCACCAATCCAGCATTGGCATGGCCCCTTATGAGGCGTTATACGGGCGGAGATGCAGGAATCCTTTGTCTTGGATCCAGGATGAGGATCTGAAAGCACTTGGCTAGAGTTCGTCGAAGATACGGATACTCAGGTACGGTTGATTCGAGACAGAATGTTGGAGGACCAGAATAGACAGGCTAAGTATTACGATGTTTGGCATTATCAGGTCGAGTTTTAGGTAGGAGACCTAGTGTTTCTGAAGATACGTCCGATGCATGGAGTCTCGTGGGTGCGTGGTTGGAAGAAGCTCAGTTCGAGATACATGGGGCCTTACAAGATCCTAGTGCAGATCGATCTCTTGGCTTACAGACTGGAGCTGCCACCAGAGCTAGAGGGTTTGCCAAATGTCTTCCACGCCTCCACTCTCAGGAGAGCGCTACTTCGGCCAGAGCAGCGGATTATGACTGCAGATGGGCCTATAACATCTGATCAATCGGTGCACCTGGAGCCAATCCGGATACACGATACTGGGATACAGGTCTTGCGATACAAGAAGTTTCCGCTGGTCAAGGACTTGTGGAGGAATAATGGACAAGAGGAGCACATGTGTAAGACGCGGGACTTGATGCAGCAAAGGTACCCGAAAGTTTTCACGTTAGGTATCCCTTTTAACCTCACGGGATGTTACACTTTATTTCTCATACTCGAAATCCCGTAGGGCTGACCTGAATTTCAAGAATGAAATTTTTATTTTTATGTATTAGGATTTGTAACATCCCTCAGACATCTAGACCGCTAGGATGGTTTTGTCATGACTGGGTCATGAGAAAACCCCGGGAAGCACAAAAGGGTTTGAGTGAGCATGTGAATTACGGTGTGAACCACCTTGGTCTGCAAATTGTACAATTCTAATTACTAGCTTAGGGATGACCTGTGCGAACAGAAAACAAGAGACCAAAAAATTGAAGTAACAAAATTTTATTATCCAAAAAAGGTATCTATTACAAAGATATAGCCTCACTTTTATAGAATGGAGGAGATGAGAGAGATTACAATTAGCAATGTGGGACTAAATAATTACAAGTGTAAGTGGTTTAACATAAAAACAAGCTGAACATGCCGCACGGTTAGACGAATTGGCTAACCGCCCGTCCACCATAAGAAAGAGAGAACAAGCCACCATAGGAGACCGCGAGACCGCCCGGTATCTAAGCCGCCGGGGACAAACCGTCAGGCCGCCCGGATAACCACATCAATAGTCAAGCTACCAAACTGTAGGAGAGAAACCGACAGACCGCTCGGTCTCTAAACTGCCAGAATCAAACAGACAGACCGCCCGGTCTCCATACAGCAACACTCCCCCTCAAGCTGGAGCATATATGTCGATCATGCCCAACTTGTCGCAAATGAGAAGAAAGGAGGCATCCACCAGCTTGGTGAAAATATCCGCCAGCTCTTTATCGGAGGTGAGGGATGGAGTACAAATTTGTTTCTTCAAAATCTCTTCCCGAATAAAGTGGAAGTCGACTTCAATATGCTTTGTTCTCTCATGAAAGACCGGATTTTTGGAGATGTGTATAGCGGCCTTGTTGTCACAAAACATAGGTAGAGGATGATCGTAGACCTCTCCTAAGTCAAGCATGAGAGCCTGTAACCACTTCAATTCACATGTGGTCGATGCCATACTTCGATATTCTGCTCCGACGCTGGACCTGGAGACGACAGACTGTTTCTTGCTCTTCCAGCTCATAAGATTTCCTCCCACAAAGGTGCAAAAGCCCGACGTTGACTTGCGGTCTCCTTTGTCATCAGCATAGCATGAATCTGAGTATGCTTCAATCTTTAAATTACCATTCTTCTGAAAAAGTAGTTCTTTCCCAAACACTGACTTAATATACTCCAATATCCTCATGGCAGGCTGTAGATGGGACTCCCTAGGAGCCTGCATGAATTGGCTAATATTGCCTACAACATAGACGATGTCGGGTCTAGTCACTGTGAGATATATAAGTTTGCCAACCAGACGTATGTACCTCGTAACATCTGAAAGAAGAGGAGAGTCATTCGTCCATGTTTTATCTTCTCCAGTCGCTATGGGGCATCGGACAGGTTTAGCCCTGTTGATGCACGAAAACGGACAGGGAGTCGGGCACTACCAGCTAACGGTTCGAGCACTGGGGGGAGGAAAGGAAAGGAGGAGACTGTCGACTAGTCGGTTTCTAGCGGTCGTAGCTAAAGGACCGAACAAGAGGCCGCTGGCAGCGACAACAGTAGAGTTCACCCGCCGCGGCTTAAATGCCACTCCTGCGACGGGCTTTCCTTTATTTGAGGTAAGAAAGAGTTACATGAAGGAGAAAAAGAGGAAGCCGGCCGGACTGCATGCCGCAAAACACTAGACTTGAGACCGCAGCTCTTAACAAGCGAGCTCCTGGATACCAGTCAGCGTGTCTTGGGGAGTGCACCCTCCCCTATTTATCGGCTCGGGGGACTGCCCAAGCGGGAATGGCTAAAGTTACCGGCTGCCCGGGGTACAGGAGAACCGGGCAGAGGCGAGGGGAAGCAAATGAGCAGAAAACAAGAAATGAGGGAAGCCGCGCGGCCTGGCGGATTCTTCCTGGCGAGCTGATGGCCTGGGTCCTGGGCCTTGTCGCTGAGCAGGGTCGTTACTAGCGGCGGCCTCACACTGAGACCGCCCGGCTTCGGTGATGACCAAACATGTTGACCTGGGATGCGGCTAGCCGACCAGACCACCCTCTGGTGATCGTCTGATTCAGGAGGCTTGGCGGCTAAAACAACCAAGCCGCCCGGTCTGAAAAGCTGAGCGAACAGGTCTCGGATTCTGGGCTTAACATAATCCCCGCACATTTTTAAGTTTCCAAAAAACTTCGAAAATGCAGAACTAAGTCGGAGACCACGACTGCATTATCAGCATATAGAAAATCCCCTAACTGTTGATGCACGAAAATAGACAGGGAGTCGGGCACCACCAGCTAACTGTTCGAGCACCGGGGGGAGGAAAGGAAAGGAGGAGACTATCGACTAGTTGGTTACTAGCGGTCGTAGCTAAAGGACCGAAAAAGAGGTCGCTGGCAGTGGCAACAGCAGAGTTTGCCCGCCGTGGCTTAAATGCCACTCCTGCGACAGGCTTTCTTTATTTGAGGTAAGAAATAGTTACATGAAGGAGAAAAAGAGGAAGTCGGCCGTTCTACAAGCCGCAAAACACTAGACTTGAGACCGCAGCTCTTAACAGGCGAGCTCCTAGATACCAGTCAGCGTGTCTTGGGGAGTGCACCCTCCCCCTATTTATAGGCTTGGGGGCCTGCCGAAGCGGGCAGGGCTAAAGTTACCGGCTGCCCGGGATACAGGAGAACCAGGCAGAGGTGAGGGGAAGAAAATGAGCAGAAAACGAGAAAGGAGTGAAGCCGTGCGGCCTGGAGGATTCCTCCTGGAGAGCTGATGGCCTAGGTCCTGGGCCTTGTCGCTGAGCAGGGTCGGCGCTGGCGGCGGCCTGACATGGAGACCGCCCGGCTTCGGTGATGACCAGACGAGTTGACCTGGGATGCGGCTAGCCGACCAAACCGCCCTCTGGTGATCGTCCGATTCAGGAGGCTTAGCGGCTAGAACAACCAGGCTGCCCGGTCTGAAAAGCTGCGCGAACAGGTTCCGGATTCCGGGCTTAACATAATCCCCGCACATTTTTAAGTTTCAAAAAAACTTCGAAAATGTAGAACTAAGCCGGAGACCGCGACTGCCTTATCATCGTCTATAAAATCCCTTGGCCCTTGACATTCTTCAAGATCTCTTCCAAGCCACGGGTCGCTACTCGCCACTTGTGGTCAGAATCTTTCGAGCCGATGTGGACATTCACAAGATGGATGTAATGTCATTGATGTTAGCCCGCAACAAGAAATCGACTGAAAAGAAGAAAAGCCGGAGCCAGAAACTGGATGACTCTGACCGTCAGCCTGCGAAGAAGATTGGGAAGCCGGTTTCTCCAGAGGCTTCTGGATCTGAAAAGAGGCCAACGCAGACCATCGGCGAATCATTACAGGCCACAACCAATCCTAAAGCGGTTTCGAAGATTGCTCCACCACAAACCGGAACTGCCAAATCCTTCGATATGACTTTCTCTCCATCGGGCAAACCACACTTACAAATAGGTGAGACGGAGGAGAAAAGTGTTAATCTGGCAAGCCGCGCGAATCGCAGGCCAAGGTCGACCTAGTCGTTGTGGACGACAACGAGCCGGAGAAAGCGCTGGAGACCGGACAGATTTTGGCTGAACAGAGCAAACAGACAGAAATGGTATTCGGCTGCTTGAAACGGCAGAAGCAATGGAGTGAGACCCTTGAGGAAAGGATGTAGAGGAAGATGAGGAAGATGCAGGCCGGAAACCGGAATATTTCCGTAAAGATCGGCGCGGACAGTCTTCAACACAGGCCGCACGAGAAGGAGGTACCTGAGAGTCCGTCCACACCGGATTTCAAGCCGAACGAGCCGGAGGATGTATCCGCGGCTAGCGAAATTCTTAGCGACCTTCTCAAGCGCATGGAGACCCTCCAGCAGCAAGATGCGCTACTATCAACTCCAGTGGCGTCTGAGGAGGTTAACTGCCCCGAAGTCGAGGTCGTTGGGGAGAAGCTTGTCCATCCGGCTTCCACGGCTTCTGAAGGAGCCGAGAAACTGAAGCTTTGAGAGAAGATGGAGGAGATGAAGAAGCTGATCACCGAGAAGCTGGTGGCGACCACACTTCCATTGCTGCAAGGTAAACACCGGGAAGTTAAGCGAATTGTTACTTCTACAAGTCGCGGTCAAGGAAGAAGGGGGCGAATAATCTCTTGAGTAGGGAGTTTAGAGTTTATCTCCCCCTCAGTCTGCGCATTGTCCTTAGTACATACAGAACAACAGTGTTGATCTTGGATTTCCACTGTTGCAGCTGCTTGCTCCTTCTCAACCGGAAGCTAAACCTTTTCATACAAGTGCTGGACTTGTATCAACTATAGATGGAGCAATTCAGCAGTTCTTAAACTGATTATACTTGCTCTTCCATAGCAGGTGAAACCATCTTGGTAGTCTCCCCCTTAACCCCAGTATTGTCCATAGTGATATTCTGATCTTCACCAGTATTCTTCTAATCTATTCTATGTCGGAGATAATCTAGGTAAGACTCAAGCTTGTCTAGCATACCAACTCAAGCTTATCCAACATACCAAACTGTATTTGCACAGATCATGTCCACAATACTTTCAGTTATCATTTCAGCTGAGGATACCACTTGAGAATCTTTTCAGCTCAGGATTGAAAGTCTTTTCAGCTGAGGATCATGTGCCCCTTCCTTACTGCTCTCAGAAGAGCTGCTTCCCGTGATTTCCCCAGTGATGAGTACAGCCTTCTTTTTATTCTCTTTCTTCACATTATTTTGCTAAAATGGCAGCAAAACTGTGTCGCACTAGTTATATTGTTTTGAGCTTCAATGGCTGGATCCTGCTACTCTTCACCCAAGACTTGTGTACTTTGTCCTTGTTTAGGAATGTACAGAACATCACACCATCCTCTTCCTCTTGGGTTGTAGGAGTATCCTTGAAGGTCAATTTATCCATCTCCAGCTCTATGTCTACAGGTTACAATCTTTGGTGACTCCTCTATCTGACCCACCAAAGATTACTTTGGGTCCATCCGTCATTGGAGTGTATTCCTTTAGGTTGCTCCTGGTTCCAATCATGTGCCTGAAACATCCACTATCCAAGTATCATATAGGTGTATGGGCACTTGGACTATCCTTGTCTGGATCAGGTTGATCCTGGAAGGATTCTTCATCTAACATGGCCATCCACCCATAGCAACTGTTAACATCTTTATCCTCCTCTGTGTCACTGTCTGAATGTGACAGTGGGGCCATGATACCTATCCTAGCAGCAGGACAGTCTTCAGCTTCTATAGTAGCTAATATCCTTATGTAATCTTCTTATTCTTCAAACTCAGAAGATGCTGTGTCAGACTGACTCCAGCGCTTCTTCTTCTTTTCCTTTCTACAGACTTGAAGCTTCATTGAGCTCCAATCCTTATGATTCTCTCCTGAACCCATAAGTGTAATCTTTAGCTAATTTTGGAGATCTATTTAGACTATTATGTCCTTTTTGAATAATATCCCTCTAATACCACTTGAAATTCTTTAATTCAAGAGTAGCATTGCAACTAGAGGGGGGAGGGCTGAATAGGGTTCTTAGTGTTTTATGACAATATTTTGCTTTGGCGTGTTGTGATTTAGTTTGGTTACTTTGCTTTCAAGATACACAACACTCAGGTATTTGTAGAGGTTCCCCAAGTTATGGGTACAATCAGTTTCCTTCCCACTTTTCTAACAGTGTGTTAGATAAGGCCAACTTCTCCAATCTCAGCTCAATGAGCTTATAACATAGATCCCGCAGGATCTCTCAAACTCCTCCAAGTCCTACCTTAGGCCCAAGGCCCTACACTCAGAGATAAAATCTCCTATAAATTAGTGATCCACAGATCACCTACCTCAGGCACAGAAGATGCCCTACACTCAGGCTATGAGGATAACCCTATAACTCAGAGAGATTAACTCTGCTACCTCAGATCTGCTCCAAATCCTACCTCAGGCACATAGGCCCTACCTCAGATCCACAACTGGATCATACCATAGAATTGAGCCTAAGTCCTATTGCTTATGTACGCAGGCCCTACCTCAGATACACACAGGGATCCTACCTCAGATCTATAAAAGATCCTACCACTGAGCCTTTATAATTTTAGGCTTACAACTCAAATGTGAGGATCCTATAGAGAGAAAGTGTTGTTGATGATATTTGACACTAGAGATAATGTTTCTGAGTCTGCCTTTCTGGACTGGGAAATACTTAGTCGAATCTTTGACTCTAGAGAGATGATTCTCTGAGCATTCTTCCTCCTAAACTAAGAAAACTTTGTCTTATCTTCTTCACAGCAACAAGATGGTCGATCTTTAAATTAACTTGGCTTGTTATGAGAAGTATCTTGCATAACACTGCTTCTTCCTGAACAGAGAAAGAAACTCAATCCTCTATTCCTCTTCACAGCTCCTGAAAGTGTTCTTCAGGAATGATCTGTTGGGGCTGTGAAGTTGCTGTAGCTAAGGCTTGCATTGTTGCTTCTTCTTTATCAGAAAAGTATCTCTGAACTTGCTGTTGCAGGTAAGAATGGCAACCGCAATCTTGTATCAACAGAACTGCTGCAGCTAGGGTTAGGAATTGTTGTTTCTTCTTTCTCAGAGATGTTTCTCTGAACTTGATGTTGCAGGTGAGAAATGGAAACAACTATCTTGTGTCAACAGATATGCTGTATCTAGGGTTAGCCTTGTCTACTTCTTCTTTTATCTAAGAGAAGTTTCTCCAAACTTGTTGTTGTAGGTGAAAATCGCAACAACTGTCTTCTTGAACTCTTAAATCAGAAGTTGGGACTTCTAATTCAGGCTCTGCAACAATGTCGAGAGGAAGAAGATGAATATCCACTCCCTTTTTGAAAAGTGATCCGCAAGAGTTATCTTCTTTCTTCTGATCAAATTTCTTTTATTATAGAAAGTCTTTGAAAACAAGGGTACCTAATCACCTAAAGGGGGGGGGGGGTGAATAGGTTATTAAGGCCTTTTTATATTCTTTTGACTTTTTATTGATTTAGGCCCTGTTGTCATTAATTAGTTCAACTTTCAAGACATTCACACACAGCACACCACACTTTTATAGTGGTTCCCACGTATATGGGTAAATCCACTTTCCCTCCCGTCTTTCTAACTGAATGTTAGACGAGACACTTCTCCAATAACTTGGCTCCTCAAAGATTACAACACGATCCCACTGGATCACACAGTCTCCGCAGAGACTTAAAACACAGGCACACAGCCCAACGACACAGTAATCACGTGATCACTTCTCACAAGCACGAATGCCCAACAACACAGGCTAAGAAAATTGCCCTATCACACAGATCTAATACTGGATACTACCACTCAGCCTTTATAATTTAGGCTTACAACATAGATCTTTAAAAAAATCCTATAGGAATTGAATAGTAATGTTAATTTGACTGAATAGTAATTAATCTTTGAGTCAATTGCTTCCAGAGCTGAGAGAATCTCAGCCCTATCTTCTTCATAGAAACAAGAATAAAAATATTCAAGAATCTGCCGCTTGTGTTGGAAGTAACTTAGAGACTTAACTTTGATTCTTCTAATGATGGAGAGAGAAGAAAGATCTTCCATCAGCTAACTTGGTTTGTAGAACACAAATTTATCTTCCTCTTCTTCACAGATCCAGAAATTGAACTTCAAATTTGGCTCGGCTTGGAACTTGAAGCAACTTCAGCTAGGGCTGGCGTTGTCTGATTCTTCTTCCTCAGAGAAATCCTCTGATCTTTTTGTAGAAAATGTTGATTGTCGTAGCTAACTCAGAAACCCTTCAGAATCGTCGATATGATCTTCTTATTTCTGCAACAATGGCGGGGGAAGAAGACAAAGTACCGCACAACTTGTTCGTAATGAATTGATCCCCCTAAGAAGCTATTTTTGATCCAGTTCCCATATTCTATTTATATTCCCTTCATCCAGCGAGATGATTGGCACATGTCATTGCTTTAATGGATGATTATATCCTTAGTTTTATAGATTGAGACCGGCGGCGACGTTAGTGATGAGTTGTAGCTCTTCCATGATCATTTTAGAATTTTGCTGACTTTTATGGACTTTGCTGATATCATCTGTTATGGACTTAACCAATTTCACAAAATCACTCAAGGAGTTGGAGCGTTGAGTGAATGGGCTTCACTCAACGATTCTGGACTTAGTCAATTCTTTAGCTTGTCCAGGCGTTGAGAGCATTGAGTGTATAAGCTTCACTCAATGCTTTTTGCTAAGCTTGATCTTCATTTCTTTCTACATCCTTACCGTTGAGA
Source organism: Platanthera guangdongensis (assembly GCA_039583875.1). NCBI lineage: Eukaryota > Viridiplantae > Streptophyta > Magnoliopsida > Asparagales > Orchidaceae > Platanthera > Platanthera guangdongensis. The sequence goes on along the minus strand of CM077150.1, from coordinate 172,773,655 downwards.
GCGTTGAGTGTATAAGATTCACTTAATATTTTTTGCCTTAGCAGATCTTCAGCTCTTTTTCCATCCTTGGCATTGAGAGCACTGAGTGTATAAGCTTCACTCAATGATTTTTGCCTTAGAATAATTTTTAGATCTTTCTGCAACTATGGCGTTGAGTGAATTAGCTTCACTCAATGATTCTGTACTTGTAATAATTTTGCTCTGCATGAAGGCGTTGGAGCATTGCATGAACAAGCTTCACACGACACTTTTATACATAGTCAACATTCTGCATCCTTCTATCTGAAAGAATTGAGAGCGTTGAGTTGATAAGCTTCACTCAACACTTTTATACTTAGCCAAATCTTCTTCTGTATGAATGCGTTGAGTGAGCTGGCCTCACTCAACGTATTCTGCCTTTGTCTCTGAAATATGGCATTGAGTGCATTGACTGAACTGCCTTCACTTAACGATTCTGGACTTAGCTGATTTCTCTATTTCCTCTTAGGCTGACTGCATTAGCTTGACTCAAAGTTTTTTGATCTTGCCGTTGAGTGAACTGGCTACACTCAATGCTTTTGGACTTAGTCGATTTTCTATCTCCTTTTCCTTTTGCTTTGATAGAAATAGCATAACGTTGAGAGATCAAGCTTTACTCAATGCTTACGGCTTTATGGTGTTGAGTGAGTTGACTGCAATCAGCGCCTGTGGACTTAGTCACTTCTTTGCCTTACCAACACTTAAAGCTTTGACTGTCTTGCCTGTAACACCCCCGATTTTTCGATGTTATTATTTGATTTGCTGTCATCATAATTATGACATCGGGGCATTACCCCTTTTTATGTTTTGTTGACGGCGCTGCACCATTTGTTTGTTTTCGCGTCTGTTGCTTCTGTTTGACCATATTTTGGGATTTTGATTGGAATGAATGTTTTCCTTGATTTCACGTCCGTTGGGTCTGCTTCACATAAGTGTTCCTTTCTAAGTTTATTTTTGTACGTCACTGTTGTACTTCATTTCAGTATTTCTTTTTAGTCTTGGGTTGGTACCCTTTGACCTTTTATTTACTTTTATCTTACTTTTCTGCCATCACTTGTACTCTCTTGCTGAGGTGTTTTGTCTTTGTAATGCCTCAGATTTAGAGCTGTAGCTGGTAGCGGGGCTAGTTTTGGAGTTATTGAGAAGTAGTGTTGGTTGTGGCTTTTACCTCGGCGTTGCGAGGTAGTTGTTGTAGTTTTCTTTACTAGTTCAGACATACTTTTGGTTTAAGTGGGTTCGTGTCAGATTGTTGATGCCAACAGGATAGTTGATTTTGGTTACTTTTGCTAGCTACTACTTGCTTTAACTCTAATTATTTGTTTTACTTGCTCTCTGGGATGTTTTATATGATAGAACCCTACTTGTGATTTGGGCTAGGTTCACTATTAGGATTGATGACCCATCATGTATAGTCTAGGATCATTTGTTAGTTCTAGTTTGTTTTTAGGTCAATCACTTAGGTCAGAATACTGAGACCTACCTTCAGAAAACATCAAAAGACTTCAGAGATTCAAGACTTAAGAGACAAGGAAGTTTTGAAGATAGCAGAATTAGTCGTTCGATGATAACTGAACTCAGCTCGACGATCATTGATCTCACATCACCGAACTCAGAATTCCTTCTCAGTGTTGAGCTCGACGAAAGTCTAGCTCAGGTCGACGAACTGTGAGCTTATATCAAGATCTCAGCTTGACAATGTGCCTTCTCAATTCGACGAACTTGATGCTCAGTTTGTCAAGTACATTTCCAGCTCGACGATCTTGGAGCTTAGCGCGACAAAGAAGATTTATCAACTCGACGATCTAGGAGCTCAGGTCGACAAATTCTTTCCAAAGTTCGACTAACTCCATCCAGATTCTGTTCGACTATCTTCTCTACAGATTCTCAGATCTACTAATTTAAATTGATTTCAAGTATTAAGACTGTAATTCTCTGATAATTAATGCTTAACATTCCAAAGAATATAGTTGTTCCTGGGAGCATTAATTAGGATTTCACAGAGTTATTACTTGACATATTTACTGGGACAGTTGAGGAAATTCATTGAAGACAAAATACAGTTGTTTCATTTCCCAGTGAATATGCAAAAGGAATTTGAATTTCAAATCTACAGTCATATATAAAGGAAATTTCAGAAGATTGTTAACACATATATAGAGTACACACACAATAGTTACTGAGAAATTTTACTAGGTCAATTTGAAGAAGAAAAAGAATATCTCAATCAGAGAACAAGAAATAGAGAAAGAACTTCTTGTTCATCATATTCTTCTTCCTAAAGCTTTTCCTTCAGTAAACAATCACCAATCTGGGACCAAAAAGTTCAATCACTCAGATACATATACTGGAAGAAGTTCATCATCGAAGACCTACAACTTGAGAAAAGTTTCCATTCTCTTGATCAGATCTATAACTTAGGGGGATTTTTGACAACATATCAATCCACTAGTCTTCTCCCAGATTGTTGATAGAGAAGAACATCATCATTCTTTTTATTGCCAACTATGTACATTGTTTTAACTCCCTTCAAACGTTAGCGCAATTGGTTGTTAAGTCTCCTGATCAAAAGATTTAGTTTGGTTTTTGGGCACCTGATGTTGATGGACGAAAATGTAAAGGGGGTCGAGCACCACCAGCTAACAGTTTGAGCACGGGTGAATAGAAGGGGAAAGAGAGACTGCGAGTAGTAATCTACTAAGCAAACGAGAGCAAGAAAAACAGCAAGGCCATGAGCCACGTCAACAACAGACTTCGCCCGTCGCGGCCTGAATGCCTCTCTAGAGACGGGCTTTTCTTTGACTAAAGAAGGGTTTGATTACAAGTGAAGGAAAAGAGGAAGAGGCAAGAGCTGAGCAAGCTGGAGTCCGCAAAGCTTGAGATTCGAGTCTGCAGCCTTTAACAAGTAGGCTCCTGGGCACGAGTCAGTGTGCTTTGGGTGCACCACCTCCCCCCTATTTATAGGATGTGGGCCTGCCCAAACGGGTAGGGTTAAAATAACCGACTGTCCGGGGTATAGGAGAACCGGGCAGCGGTGATGGGAAGCAAAAAAGAAAGAACATGCATCGTCTGAGTCCGGTGGTCAAGCATCCGAGACCGCGCGGACAGATTCGGCAACTTCTGGCGGTTCAGGCAGCTCGGCGGCTAGCAGTAGCCGGTACTCTGAATCCTCCGTCGACATCGATGATGAAGGTGATTCACGTTCTCCTTCGGCTAAAAAGCTCAAGTCGGCCGATTAGGAACTTTTTAATTTGTTACTTGTATTTTGATCTTTTTTGGGAAATCAGCGGTATTATTGTTTTGTAAACCGCGCGATTAACGTTTTGTAACATTCAATGAAATAGGAAAAGGAATGAAGGAAAATTTAACCTTTGACGTGTCTCTTACTTTACATCTCATTTTTCTTACTTGTTCAAGGCCGCGCGGTCTCAGTATAACTTCCGATTTAATAGACAGTTAACATATAAATCAGTCTGACGCCAAACTGCGACTTCAATGAAGTTACCCGCAAGAGAGATAGATATCCTTGCGGCTTATTTCGGAATACACATCCACAATAAGTCGTGCGGCTAACAGTTTAAATCGTCATTTTCCTTAATAAAGTAACCAAGGTTATCCGCTGGGAAGAGGGAAATGATCGCGGCATACTTGTATATATATTACGACCAATAAGCCGCGCAGCCACTCTTCTTAGTCGCCAAAAACCATGACATTGAGGTACAAGATTGCGGCCACGGCGAACTCTGATACGAATTGCCCTTTTAATGAAAGAGACATGAACAGATAAATATTCTGCGGCTTCTGATAATACAGGCCGACAATAGGCACATGGAAGCCGAATAATTTTCTGATTACAGGTCGCGGATCGACTAGTATAATTAATACCATATAAGTCGGCGGACTAAGGTCAAGAATTAACTGCCAGAAATAGGTCGCCCGACTTCCTGTCCATATGAATAACAAACCGGCAATTGGCACATGGAAGCCAAATAATTTATGACGGAATCAGTAACCGCGCGGCCTGTGTGTTGAATGATATAAATTGGCACAGGACACTTAATAAAGCCACGAGATAGTGGATAGGCTCGTGTTGTGCTGCAATAATAGATGGAGCTATGCGCTTATGTGTCGATGTGGGCAGGTGCGTGTGGCAGTACTTTCCTCACAAGGAACACATAAGCGAGACTAAAATTCTTAATATCCGCGACCGATGTCAAGCGGGACAAGTACGCAATGTCTGCGATGAAGGTCAAGCGGGATAAGTACGTAATGTCTGCGACTGATGTCAAGCGGAATTTCCACTACACATCTGCGATTGTTGTCAAGCGGGATGTAGAGGGCTAAAGAATTCAAAGGGCCTTTTTCCCTTATATGTATGCATGTTAGCATTATAAGTAAAGCTAAGAAATAAGCTTTAAATGAAAGGTAGTGCTTGTTTGAGGTTAAGGATGTGGCAAAAGGATGTATGTCGAAGCTTGACAATGCCCCATTAATACCAATTGACAAGGGGACTTTATATATTATTCTGATCATTAGCATTTTTATCATATATAGAAAAAGAAATCCCTGCTTGAACTATCGAGTAAGCCATGGAAGAATGTCTTAGAAAATTACTGAATGACATAGTCTTACAACTTTCCAGCTCTTGCAAGTTGATTAGCTAACTCCCGGAGAGCTATGCAACCTTCTGCTAGATGACCAATATCTTTATGATAGTTGCAAAAAAGCTCCTCATGCCGATATTTTATTTTAGATTTCAAACACCGAGGCTTTTTGAACTCAGGCATTCCTTGAAGGATTATCAGAAGATCTTCCATAGTAATTTTGAATTTAACATATTTATCTGAAGCTTTTTTACGCTTTGGAGTTTTCGGACGCAAAGCTGTGACTGGATGTACTTCCATAAACTCGGATAATTCGTTCTGCAGAAGAGACAATGTAGTTCTATCCTGAGGAAGAGGAGGAGATTTGCAATATTTAACTTGTGAAACATTTTGAGGAGAAATGAATTGCTGATCACCAGAAGTCCCTTGAGATTGTTTAGCCATCTGATTCAAAAACAAGATATAACCTTTATTTGCTTCTTCGCCTATTATGAACTTATTCACGATATCAATAAGATCTCCATAAGTTTTGGGTTACTTTCTGGTGAGCTTAAATTTCGAAGGGCCTTCTCGAAGTCCGTTTATGAAATCATGTAAGTAATAGTCTTGATGGACGCTACAAACATCCAGAACTTACCTTTGGAAACGGTCAACAAAATCTGGATTAGACTCATCAATTCCTTGCTTGATTCGGAAGAGAGCTCCAACGTCTCTTCTCCGCTTCCTGTAAAGAGTGAACCTTGAAATAAATTGACTTCAAAGGTCTTTAAAACTGGTTACCGATCGAGGTGGCAGACTATAGAACCATTCCCTTGCAATATCACCAAAAGATATAATAAAGAGTTTGCATTTTATACCATTTGACACGTTTCTCAGTGAAATAGCTGATTCAAAGGCTTGGAAATGAGAAAACGGATCATCACATCCGGAATACTCCGGGAGACGTGGTACTCTGAAATCATCGGAGACAGTATCCCACCGAGTACGATTAATGAATGGAGAAGGGGCCTCTTCTTCTTCCTTATAAGAGGTTCATTTGCAACAGATTTTGGTGCATGCTCAACACAATTCGCAGAAAATTTATTATCATGGCCAAGGAACTCATTATTAAAATATGAACAACCCTGCACTTCTGAGAGATCCGTAGTAGTTGTCATGAAGCTATATTCAATTTGTCCCTTTGCAGGATTCATCTTGAAAAGAAGAAGATAACCAAACTTTTCTCAGAGACCGCCGACTAGTCGCGGCTTGAACTGGCGGCTAGGCGGCGCAACAAGCTGATAAGAAGACCGGCGGAAAAGCGAGCGGGTAGAACGGTAGGTTCTAGAGTGCTGGATGCAGGCTGAAAGCCTTAGCCGGCGAAGTCGCGGCTTGCTCGACAGGCTGCCGAGCTCTAGAAGCTAGAGCGGTCTGATCAACTAGACCGCTGATTTCATCGACTAATCGAGATCTGAAGGTCGCGTTTTAACTGTTGATGCACGAAAACGGATAGGGAGTCGGGCACCACCAGCTAACGGTTCGAGCACCGAGGGGAGGAAAGGAAAGGAGGATACTGTCGACTAGTCGGTTACTAGTGGTCGTAGATAAAGAACCGAAAAAGAGGGCGCTGGCAGCGGCAATAGCAGAGTTCGCCCACCGCGACTTAAATGCCACTCCTGCGATGGGCTTTCCTTTATTTGAGGTAAGAAACAGTTACATGAAGGAGAAAAAGAGGAATCCGGCCGGACTGCAAGCCGCAAAACACTAGACTTGAGACCGCAGCTCTTAGCAGGCAAGCTCTTGGATACCAGTCAGCGCGTCTTGGGGAGTGCACCCTCCCCCTATTTATAGGCTCGGGGGACTGCCCAAGCGGGCAGGGCTAAAGTTACCAGCTGCCCTGGGTATAGGAGAACCGGGCAGAGGTGAGGAGAAGCAAATGAGCAGAAAAATGAGAAAGGAGGGTAGCCGGGCGGCCTGGCGGCTTCCTCCTAGCGTGCTGATGTCCTGGGTCTTGGGCCTTGTCGCTGAACAGGGTCGGCGCTGGCGGAGGCCTGACATGGAGACCGCCCGGCTTCGGTGATTACCAGACGAGTTGACCTAGGATGTGGCTAGCCGACCAGACCGCCCTCTGGTGATCGTCCGATTCGGGAGGCTTGGCGGATAGAACAACCAGGCTGCCTGGTCTGAAAAGCAGCACGAACAGGTCGCGGATTCCGGGATTAACAAGCCCTAATCAGTCCTGGCTCTTTTAGCAAGTGAAGGGCATACTTGCGTTGGGAGAGGACAAAGGTATTGGGCTTCCGAGATATTTCTATACCCAGAAAGTATTTTGGAGAGCCCATATCCTTTGTGAGCAGGTGTTGGCGAAGATGCTTCTTTGTCAAGGTTATCCCAGCCTGGTCATCTCCAGTGAGAATAATATCATCCACATATACAACAAGCACTACCAGACCTAAGGAGGTTTTGCGAATAAATAAGGAGTGATTGGCAGAACTTCTCATAAAATCCATGACCGTCACAATCCCGCTGAACTTATCAAACATGCCCGAGGGATTTGGTTGTGACCATAGATAGCCTTCTGTAGTCGGCACACCTGTGTCTCCCCCTGAGCAACATACCCTGGAGGTTGCTCCATATAGACGTCCTCTTGAAGGTCCCTATATAGAATGGCATTCTTAACATCCATTTGAGAAATGGGCCAATCCCGGTTGACAGCCACAGAGACAGGACCCTAATAGTACTGAGACGAGCAACTTGAGAGAAGATGTCAAAATAATCAACCCCATAAGTCTAGGTAAAGCCTTTGGCAACAAGACGGGCCTTGTAACGATCAACACTACCGTCAGGGCGTAACTTCACCACATAGACCCAGCGATAGCCAATGACATATGTGCTGAAGGGAGGAGGATAGAGGGTCCATGTACCCCGTTCAGAGAGAGTAGAAATCTCCTTATCCATGTCATCCTTCCAATGAGGAATAATAATGGCCTCCTGGTAGGAACGGGGGGTGACAGTGTCCGAGATAGCCAGTGCAATAGCCCTGCAAGAAGGGGTAAGACGATCATAGGAAAAAACAACAGTAAGAGGGTGTTGGGTACATACCCGAACCCCTTTGCAAAGAGCAATGGGGATATCCAGGTCTGCGGGTTCCTCAGTATCCGGAGCATCAGTGGTGGAGAGAGCTGGCCTAGGAGTAGAGAGAGACGCCTAAGGAGAGGAGGGAGATATCACGGGAAGTGGACACAGTGGAGGAGAGGGTGGAGATGGTGGAGGTGGCGGAACGTCAGTAGGTAGAGAAGGAACTTATGGGTTGGTATAAGAAGTAGGAGCATCAGTAATAGAGGAGGAGGCGGGAGAGATTTAAGAAGCATTTTCAAAGAAGGTGACATCCGTAGAGACGAACTGCTTGCGGATAATGGGGTCAAAGCAATAATAACATTTTTGAGTGGTAGAGTACCCCAGAAAGACACATCTAGTGGCCTGTGGTGAGAGTTCGTCACGGGTGGCAGCGTGAGAGTGCACAAAGGCTGTGCACCCAAAGATGCGCAGAGTAAGAGGAAACAGATTCTTGTTCGGATAAAGAATGAGAATGGGGTGCCACTGTGGAGAACTATGGAGGGAATGTGACTGATGAGATAGCAGGAGAGGAGGACAGCATAGCCCCAATAGGAGCAATGAACGTGCATTTGTGTCATCAGAGTGCGAGCGACATCAAGGAGGTGACAGTTTTTGCATTTAGCCACCCCATATTGCTGTGAGTTGTTGACACAACTAGTTTGATGAATAACACCATGTTGCATACAGAAAGAAGAGAAATCATGGCTAAGATATTCCTTAGCATTGTCAGAACGAAAGAGTTTAATTGATGTATCAATCTGAGTCTTAATCATATAATAAAACGATGTCAAGATAGAGAATAGTTCGGAGCAATCCTTTAGAAGATACACCCACACACACCAAGAGAAATCATCAATAAATGTGAAAAAATATGAACTACCCCGACCGATGGTGAGGGTAGGAGCAGGACCCCATACGTCAGAGTGAACGAGGTCGAACGGAAGGGAAGAGCCACAACTTTGCGTTGGTGGGAAGGAGGAGCGGTGATGCTTGCCAAGTTGACATGCATCATAGTTGAGAGGTGGATGATGCAGAGGGAGGTGTGGCAGAAGATTGCGAAGAAGCCATGGAGGAGCATGACCAAGGTGAAGATGGCATTGGAGAAGATCTGTAGAGGAGGAGGAGAAGGCAGATATAGTAGAAATGTGGTCGAGGAAGTAGATGCCGCCACTCTCAGTCCCAGTAGTAATCGTCCGTTGGTAGTCCAGATCCTGAAAAGAACAATAAGTAGCAGTGAATGTGACGGAACACCGTAGTTACTTTCATAGAGAAGTGACCGATAATAAATTGCAAGGAAACTTGGGCACATATAGGTTATCTGCCAGGCGAAGAGACGGAGTGACTTGAACCACTCCCGTCCCATTGATTGGTGAGGAAGATCAGTCGGAAACAAAGACCGGGGGAAACTGATCATGTGTTTCTAGAAGAGAAAAACACTAAGGATTGCCTGTCATATGATTGGTAGCACCAGAGTCGATCAACCATCTGTGTGAGTAACAACGTGGGCACTACCGGAAGATATGACCATCGAGGCGGCCTGCATGGAGGAGGTGGAGGCCATAGACGAGATATCACGCGACCAAACTGGAGACCGCGCGAGAACAGCCGGAAGAGGAGAGAAAGAAGGTCGTTGTTACAAGGGCAGAAATAGCAAGCCGGTAACCAACAAGCAGGATGTGTGGCTAGGAAGGCTGCAGTCAAGAAGTAGAGCAAGACAGAGGGAAATAAGTCGCACGGCTAGAGAGAATGCCCCGCAAACAGGAGAGAGAGAAGACCATGCTAACTAGGATGAGTTCGCGAGAAAGGCAAACAATTCGTGCGAACAGAGCAGAGATCGCACAAGCAGAAACTGGTCGTGCGAATAACGCGAGATTGCGGGGAGAGAAGAGGTAGATCAACCGCAAAAATAGGTCTCGGAGAAAAAGAAGAGATAGGCCTCGTAAAGGAGAACAGGTCGCTGTGACTAGAGAGTGGGAGCATTTAGAAAGGAGGGGCAGAGAGGACGCCCACACAAGGGAAGAAGAAACCGCACGACCAGGGTGCGATAATAGAAGAAACAGATCGCGAGAACATGTCATGAGTAGAGGAACAAGCCGCTCTAACAGGTCGCGCGGACAGAGAGGTCTCAAAAAATTCAGGAGGAAAATATCGAGGGCTCTGATACCATGTGCGAACAGAAAACAAGAGACCGAAAAATTGAAGTAAAAAAAATTTATTATCCAAAAAAGGTATCTATTACAAAGGTATGGCCTCCCTTTTATAGAATGGAGGAGATGAGAGAGATTACAATAAAGTAATGTGGGACAAATAATTACAGGTGTAAGCAGTTTAACATAAAAACAAGCCGAACAGGCCGTGCAATTAGACGAATAAGCTAACCGCCCGGCCACCACAAGAAATAGAGAACAAGGCGCCATAGGAGACCGCCAGACTTCCTGGTCTCTAAGCCGCATGGGACAAACTGTCAGACCGCCTGGATAACCATAGCAACAGTCAAGCCACCCAACCGTTGGAGAGAAACTGACAGACCGCTCGGTATCCAAACCGCCAGAATCAGACCGTCTGGTCTCCATACAACAACATGACTGTAGGGCTTCACCATGACTCCATGACCCAACCACAACATCTCTAACCCATTAGAGGGTCTATTAGAGCCATAGAGGCTCATTGGAGTCAACAAAAGAGGCCAGTTGACAAAGGTCAACCTTAAGACTAAGAAAGTCAACTTAGCTCAATTTATGTCAATTGACTACCTAAGTGTCAGATGACCTCACCCTTAGTCTCTTGGCATCATGAGGGACCCAATGGCACCAAAATCCCCATGCCTAAGTCACCCAAGTGTTGGACAAACTCAGCCCATAGCTCAATTTGACAATTTCGGCTAACCTAGCCCAATCCAAGAGTGCTAAGCTTAAACTAGTGTGGCCCATTGGTCGAGGAGGTGGGGAGGCACCTTTGGGGCCCACCAAATTCAAATATTGGTGACTCGGAGAGAGATAATTGGATTTTCCCCATATTTGGAGGAGAGAGAAAGGTAGGGCTTAATGGCCATCATCTCCATGGAGGCTCCATAACCCACCCCCCTCTCCACACACAAAATTTTACGGGGCTCTTATTCCTATGATGGAGAGGATAATATTTCAGGAGGTGGCCGGCCATTGGGGTGGCTCAACCCCCTTAATTTGCCTCAAACCGAAAAGTTGGGTTTTTGGTCATTAATGGAGTTTGTTAAAATTGGGGAGTTACAAGTCTCCTCTCCCAAATTCCATATTTAAGTACCTTATTTTATCTAAGAGAAGTTTCTCCAAACTTGTTGTTGTAGGTGAAAATCGCAACAACTGTCTTCTTGAACTCTTAAATCAGAGTTTGGGACTTCTACTTCAGGCACTGCAACAATGTCGAGAGGAAGAAGATGAATTTCCACTCCCTTTTTGAAAAGTGATCCGCAAGAGTTATCTTCTTTCTTCAGATCAAATTTCTTTTATTATAGAAAGTCTTTGAAAACAAGGGTAGCTAATCACCTAAGGGGGGGGGGGGTGAATAGGTTATTAAGGCCTTTTTATATTCTTTTGACTTTTTATTGATTTAGGCCCTGTTGTCATTAATTAGTTCAACTTTCAAGACATTCACACACAACACACCACACTTTTATAGTGGTTCCCACGTATAGGATAAATCCACTTTCCCTCCCATCTTTCTAACTGAATGTTAGACGAGACACTTCTCCAATAACTTGGCTCCTCAGAGATTATAACACGATCACACTGGATCACACAGTCTCCCCAGAGACTTAAAACACAGGCACACAGCCCAATGACACAGTAATCACGTGATCACCTCTCACAAGCACGAATGTCGAACAACACAGGCTAAGAAAATAGCCCTATCACATAGATCCAATACTGGATACTACCACTCAGCCTTTATAATTTAGGCTTACAACATAGATCTTAAAAAAATCCTATAGGAATTGAATAGTAATGTTAATTTGACTGAAGAGAAATTAATCTTTGAGTTAATTGCTTCCAGAGCTGAGAGAATCTCAGCCCTATCTTCTTCATAGCAACAAGAATAAAATCCTCAGGAATCTGCCGCTTGTGTTGGAAGTAACTTAGAGCCTTAACTTTGATTCTGCTAATTATGGAGAGAGAAGAAAGATCTTCCATCAGCTAACTTGTTTTGTAGAACATAGATTTATCTTCCTCTTCTTCACAGATCCAGAGATTGAACTTCAAATTCGGCTCGGCTTGGAACTTGAAGCAACTTCAGCTAGGGCTGGCGTTGTCTGATTCTTCTTCCTCATAGAAATCCTCTGATCTTTTTGTAGAAAACGTTGATTGCCGTAGCTAACTCAGAAACCCTTCAGAATCATCGATATGATCTTATTTCTACAACAATGGCCGGGGTAGAAAACAAAGTACCGCGCAACTTGTTCGTAATGAATTGATCCCCCTAAGAAGCTATTTTTGATCCAGTTCACATATTCTATTTATAATCCCTTCATCCAGGGAGATGATTGGCACATGTCATTGCTTTAATGGATGATTATAACCTTAGTTTTATAGATTGAGACTGGCGGCGACGTTAGTGATGAGTTGTAGCTCTTCCATGATCAATTTAGAATTTTGCTGACTTTTATGGACTTTGCTGATATCATCTGTTATAGACTTAGCCAATTTCACAAAATCACTCAAGGAGTTGGAGCGTTGAGTGAATGGGCTTCACTCAACGATTCTGGACTAAGTCAATTCTTTATCTTGTCCAGGCGTTGAGAGCATTGAGTGTATAAGCTTCACTCAATGCTTTTTGCTAAGCATGATCTTCATTTCTTTCTACATCGTTGTCGTTGAGAGCGTTGAGTGTATAAGCTTCACTCAATATTTTTTGCCTTAGCAGATCTTCAGCTCTTTTTCCATCCTTGGTGTTGAGAGCACTGAGTGTATAAGCTTCACTCAATGATTTTTGACATAGAATAATTTTCAGATCTTTCTGCAACTATGGAGTTGAGTGAACTAGCTTCACTCAATGATTCTGTACTTGTAATAATTTTGCTCTGCATGAAGGCGTTGGAGCATTGCGTGAACAAGCTTCACACGGCACTTTTATACTTAGTCAACATTCTGCATCCTTCTGTCTGAAAGAATTGAGAGTGTTTAGTTGATAAGCTTCACTCAACACTTTTATACTTAGCCAAATCTTCTTCTGTCTGAAGGCGTTGAGTGAGCTGGCCTCACTCAATGCATTCTGCCTTTGTCTCTGAAATATGGCATTGAGTGCATTGACTGAACTGTCTTCACTTAACGATTCTAGACTTAGCTGATTTCTCTGTTTCCTCTTAGGCTGACTGCATTAGCTTGACTCAAAGTTTTTTGATCTTGCCGTTGAGTGAACTGGCTACACTCAATGCTTTTGGACTTAGTCGATTTTCTATCTCCTTTTCCTTTGGCTTTGATAGAAATAGCATAGCGTTGAGAGATCAAGCTTTACTCAATGCTTACGGCTTTATGGTGTTGAGTGAGTTGACTTCAATCAGCGCCTGTGGACTTAGTCACTTATTTTCCTTGCCAACACTTAAAGCTTTGACTGCCTTGCCTGTAACGCCCTCGATTTTTCGATGTTATTATTTGATTTGCTGTCGTCATAATTATGACATCGGGGTGTTACCCATTTTTATGTTTTGTTGACGGCGCTGCACCGTTTGTCCATTTTCGCGTCCGTTGGGTCTGTTTGACCAGATTTTGGGATTTTGATTGGAATGAATGTTTTCCTTGATTTCACGTCCGTTGGGTCTACTTCACATAAGTGTTCCTTCCTAAGTTTATTTTTGTACCTCACTGTTGTACTTCATTTCAGTATTTCTTTTTAGTCTTGGGTTGGTACCCCTTGACCTTTTGTTTACTTTTAGCTTACTTTTCTGTCATCACTTGTACTCTCTTGCTGAGGTGTTTTGTCTTTAGAATGCCTCATGTTTTGAGGTGTAGCTGGTAGCGGGGCTGGTTTTGAAGTTATTGAGAAGCAGTGTTGGTTGTGGCTTTTACCTTGGTGTTGCGAGGTAGTTGTTGTAGTTTTCTTTACTAGTTCAGACATACTTTTGGTTTAAGCGGGTTCATGTCAGATTGTTGATGCCAACAGGATAGTTGATTTTGGATACTTTTGCTAGCTGCTACTTGCTTTAATTCTAATTATTTGGTTTACTTGCTCTCTGGGATGTTTTATGTGATAGAACCCTACTTGTCATTTGGGCTAGGTTCACTATTAGGATTGATGACCCATCATGTATAGTCTAGGATCATTTGTTAGCTCTAGTTTGTTTTTAGGTCAATCACTTATGTCAAAATACTGAGACCTACCTTCAGAAAACTTTAAAAGACTTCAGAGATTCAAGACTTAAGAGACAAGGAAGTTTTGAAGATAGCAGAATTAGTCGTTCGATGATAACAGAACTCAGCTAGACGATCGTTGATCTCACATCACCGAACTCAGAATTCCTTCTCAGTGTTGAGCTCGACGAAAGTCTAGCTCTGGTCGACAAACTGTGAGCTTATATCAATATCTCAGCTCGACGATGTGCCTTCTCAGCTCGATGAACTTGATGCTCAGTTTGGCAAGTACATTTCCAGCTCGACGATCTTGGAGCTTAGCTCAACAAAGAAGATTTATCAGCTCGACGATCCAAGAGCTCAGGTTGACAAATTCTTTCCAAAGTTCGACTAACTCCATCTAGATTCTGATCGACTATCTCCTCTACAGATTCTCAGATCGACTAATTTAAATTGATTTCAAGTATTAAGAGTGTAATTCTCTGATAATTAATGCTTAACATTCCAAAAAATATAGTTGTTCCTGGGAGCATTAATTATGATTTCGCAGAGTTATTACTTGACATATTTACTGGGACAGTTGAGGAAATTCAATGAAGACAAAATACAGTTGTTTCATTTCCCAGAGAATATGCAAAAGGAATTTGAATTTCAAATCTACAGTCATATATAAAGGAAATTTCAGAAGATTGTTAACACATATATAGAGTACACACACAATAGTTACTGAGAAATTTTACTAGGTCAATTTGAAGAAGAAAAAGAATATCTTAATCAGAGAACAAGAAATACAGAAAGAAATTCTTGTTCATCATATTCTTCTTCCTAAAGCTTTTCCTCCAGCAAAAAATCACCAATCCGGGACCAAAAAGTTCAATCACTCAGATACATATACTGGAAGAAGTTCATCATCGAAGACCTACAACCTGAGCAAAGTTTCCATTCTCTTGATCAGATCTATAACTCAGGGGGATTTTTGACAACATATCAATCCACTAGTCTTCTCTCAGATTGTTGACAGAGAAGAACATCATCATTCTTTTTATTGCCAACTATGTACATTATTTTAACTCCCTTCAAACGATAGCGCAATTGGTTGTTAAGTCTCCTGATCAAAAGATTTAGTTTTGTTTTTGGGCACCTGATGTTGATGCACGAAAATGTAAAGGGGGTCGAGCACCACCAGCTGACAGTTCGAGCACGGGGGAATAGAAGGGGAAAGAGAGACTGCGAGTAGTAATCTACTAAGCAAACGAGAGCAAGAAAAACAGCAGGGCCGTGAGCCACGACAACAACAGACTTCGCCCGTCACGGCCTGAATGCCTCTCTAGCGACGAGCTTTTCTTTGACCGAAGAAGGGTTTGATTGCAAGTGAAGGAAAAGAGGAATAGGCAAGAGCTGAGCAAGCTGGAGTCTACAAAGCTTGAGATTCGAGTTCGCAGCCTTTAACAAGTAGGCTCCTGGGCACGAGTAAGCGTGCTTTGGGTGCACCACCTCCCCCTTATTTATAGGATGGGGGCCTGCCCAAACGGGCAGGGCTAAAATAACTGACTATCCGGGGTACAGGAGAACCGGGCAGCGGTGATGGGATGCAAAAAAGAAAGAACACGCCAGTCCGCGCAAAATGGGTGGACTGGATTCACGGGCCAGCTTCCATCTACTGCTGCAGGGCGTGATCCTGCCAGAGGACGGAGGCCTGGGCGGACTGGACACTGCGTCCGCCGAAGTGGAATCAATCCAGAGATCCAAAGGCATGACAAACTGGGTGGATGAAGCATTGAGTCCGTCGCTGGGGGATCAGCCTTGGATGGCTGATTGCTGCTGCTCTGCCGAGCTTGGCGGACTTCCGAACCGAGTCCGCCTATGATATGCCAGGGACCTTAGAACTATGCCGAGTCGCCGGGCCATGTGGATTGCCAAATTGAGTCCGCGGATAATGAAACAGGACCTTGGCATCTTGTAGGTGTTGCGGACTGAGGGGTTAACCTAATCCCCGCATATTTTTAAGTTTCCAGAAAACTTCGAAAATGTTTTCTTAACCGCCGAGTCCATGAGCCTCATTAATTCTGTCAGCGCTATAACTATTGTTGGAGGGCCTGGAACTGTTAAAAATTCTGATCGACACGGGGCGTTATTCACCGCTTGCGGTCTCAAATTTGTAGTCCGGCATGGCGAGGCTCGGCGCTTTCTTCACTAGTCTTACTGCAAAAAGTGAGACGATAATAACGCCAATGAAAACTAAGAAAATAATGAAGAGAGTGATGAGAGGGGAGCCTGTCCGCTCTACTGGAGAGAGTTCCCAAAGCCAGAAGCCTGCTGAGAAAGCAGTCCGCTATGTTGATATGCCTGTGCGCGAGAAGGCGGATGCTGCAGTCTCTCACACTGAACAGCCGTTAAGAAGTGAGAAGTCATTAAATCTGTGGACACCGCCCCCACTCAAAAAACTGCGAACTCGGCAGACACGGTTTGCGAAAATAATGAAACCGAAGTGTCATCCCCCAACGCCCAGGAGCCCATCGTTAACCTTGATGAAGATAGGCGGTCTGCGGGAGAAAAAGTTGGGAAAGACGTTCCTTCAAAGGCATTGATTGCTGCAAACCTTGAGATAGCCCGCGATATCCAGCCAGATTTAGGGAAGGCTGCCGTGAACTCTGCTGAGAAAAGGGGACCTTCTGGAAAGAAGAGGAAGAGGGACAGGTCCACTGTGGCTGAGCGGGTTGAAAAGAAGCTGCGAGCAATGAAAGAGAAACATTTCTCTGTGCGGACTGGAGATGCGGACTTGCAGCACAGGTCGCGCGAAAAAGAAGTTCCTGAAAGCAACTTATTTACACCGGAGGCCCAAGTCCAGGGAGATAATTCCCTCTCCACGGTTAGTTTGTCCACGGACAAGATAATAGATTCCATAGACGTCGAACAACTTGATCTCATCAACGAATCCTTGTTGGGTGTGCTGCAACCTAAGGAGGAAATTGTTGATGCACGAAAACGCACAGGGAGTCGGGCACCACCAGCTAACGGTTCGAGCACCGGGGGAAAGAAGGGAAAAGAGGAGACGGTTGAGTAGTCGGTTACTAGCGGTCGTAGCTAAAGGACAGAGGAAGAGGCCGCTGGCAGAGGCAACAACAGAGTTCGCCGCCGCGGCTTAAATGCCACTCCTGCGACGAGCTTTCCTTTATTTAATGAGAGAAACAGTTACATGAAGGGGAAAAAGAGGAAGCCGGCCAGACTGCAATCCGCAAAACACTAGACTTGAGTCCGCAACTCTTAACAGGCGAGCTCCTGGATACAAGTTAGCGTGTCTTGGGGAGTGCACCCTCCCCCTATTTATAGGCTCGGGGGCCTGCCCAAGCGGGCAGGGTTAAAATTACCGACTGCCCGGGGTACAGAAGAGCCGGGCAGAGGTGAGGGGAAGCAAATGAGCAAAAAACGAGAAAGGAGGGAAGCCGCGCGGCGTGGCGGATTCCTCCTGGCGAGTTGACGTGTTGGACCCTGGGCCTTGTCGTTGAGTAGGGCCGGCGCTGGCGGCGGTCTGACATGGAGACCGCCCGGCTTCGGAGTTGACTAGATAGGTTGATCTGAGATGCGGCTAGCCGGCGAGGCCGCCCTACCTTGGGTGACAGCCGACTTGGGAGACGTTGCGGCTAGAAAGACCAGGCCGCCTGGTTTGGAAATCGGCGCGAACAGGTCGCGGATTCCGGGCTTAACATAATCCCCGCACATTTTTAAGTTCCGAAAAAACTTCGAAAATGTAGAACTAAGCCGGAGACCGCAACTGCGTCATCGTCGTCTATAAAACACCCTGGCCCCTGACATTCTTTAAGATCTCTGCCAAGCCACGGGTCGCTACTCGCCACTTGCGGTCAGAATTTTGTAAGCCGACACGATCTTTCCCAAGATGGATGTCATGTATTCTATGCTAGCCCGCGACAAGAAGCCGACTGAAAAGAAGAAAAGCTGGAGCGAGAAATCGGATGACTCTGACCGACAGACTGCGAAGAAGACTGGGAAGCCGGTTGCTCCAGCGGCTTTTGGATCTGAAAAGAGGCCGACACAGACCGTCAGCGAATCATCACAGGCCGCAACCAATCCTGAAGCGGCTTCGAAGATTGATCTACCACAAACCAGAACTGCCAAATCCTTCGATATGACTTTCTCTCCATCAGGCGAACCACACTTAAAAATAGGTGAGACAGAGGAGAAAAGTGTTGAATCCGGCAAACCGTGCGAATTGCCGGCTAAGGTCGACCTAATCGTTGTGGACGACAACGAGCCGGAGAAGGCGCTGGAGAACGAACGGATTTTGGCTGAACAGCGCCAACGGACTTAAAAGGTGTTCGACTCCTTGAACCGGCAGAAGAAAAGGAGCGAGACCCTTGAGGAAAGGATGAAGAGGAAGATGAGGAATATGCAGGACGGAAACCGGAATATTTTCGTAAAGACCGGCGCGGACAGTTTTCAACATAGGCCGCACGAGATGGAGGTACCCAAGAGTCCGTCCACATCGGCATTCAAGCCGAATGAGCCGGAGGATGTATCTGCGGCTAGCGAGATGCTTAGCAACCTCTTCAAGGGCATGGAGACCCTCCAGCAGCATGATGCGCTATTGTCGACTCCAGGGGCCTCTGAGGAGGTTGACCGCAGCGAGGTCCAGGTCATTGGGGAGAAGCCTGGCGATCCGACTTCCACGGCTTCTGAAGGAGCCGAGAAACTGAGGCTTCGAGAGAAAATGGAGGAGATGAGGAAGCTGATCGCCGAGAAGCCGGTGGCGACCTCACTTCCTTTGCTGGAAGGTAAACACAGGGAAGTTAAGCGAATTGTTAAATTCTACAAGTCGTGGTCAAGGAAGAAGGCGAACACAATCTTAAATCCTCCGGCCAGCTTTTTCCTGACCACGGCCCAACTGAAAAGCCGAGCTAAAGAAATCGAGCGGCCATGGAAAGAAAAGCAAAAGATTATAGATTCCAAACGATTCAGGCGGCTAGTGTTTAAAAACCATATCGTGGCCTCTGAAGGAGATAAAAATCAAACCGGCGGTCTTATCCTACTGATTCCCTTGCTAGAAGGTCGCAATTATCTGGCTGAACCTAACTGCGGTTTATCTTCTGCAGGTGAACCGAAGACCGCGATGAAACCGGGCGACTTGACATCATTTATGTCTATGTGTCGCCGCCTCAACCTCCGCCAAGTGTTCGCGAGAAAGAGATGGGCGACTTCCAGAAGGAGGTCGACACACTGCAGGCGGCTTTGGACGCGCTCGCCGAAACCCTACAGATTATGGACGAAGAAAAGCTGGTTGCCGAGGAGGCCGCCGAGAAAATTGTCCAAGAGTTGCAAGCCATCCTAGAGCAAGAGACAACAAGGCTGCAAACCGCGCTTGAGCAGGAGACCATAAAGTTTAAGTCTGAGCTGCAGACCGCGATGGAGGATGCTAAGAAGAAGATTGCAGAGATGCAGGCCGCATTGGAGCAGGAGAGGGCAGAGAAGTATTTGCTGATGGTCGGGTGGCTAAAAGGAGACAGAGAAGATGTTCCACATGTTGAGGACGGCGAAAACCAAGATCTGACAGCGGAGACCGGTGGAGAGCAGCGGACTTCACTGCCGACCTCTGGAAAACTGCCGGTTACTGGCCGCCCGGCCTCCGGTGAGACTTCAAATCCATCGGAGGTCGCGGCGTCCAGACAGGCCGCAGCTTCAAGCTGGCTGGGGATTCAGGCAATCCCAATGATCCCATTTGCGATCGTAGAACGCGACATTGCGCGGGTTCATCGGTCTCTGCACTCGCTTCATAATCTGGTTAGCCAGGTGTACGTTGCGATTGTACAAACCGGTGAACAGGTCGCGCGAATAGGATGAAATAGACAGAACGGCGACAAGCAAGGCTGAGTGACTTGAGCGATCAAAGCCGCGCGAACAATTGAATATTATGTTGTAATATATATTTTTCTGCTGGATATTAGACAATTTGGTTCTTGTAAACTGTTGTATTTTTATTATGTTGCGAACTGTTTGCTGCGTATGCGATTTGTATTTATGATCACCATGCATGTGCTTTGTTCTGAAAAATCTAAGCATAGGAAAGTAGCCGTGCGGTCTGGGGAACAGATCTCTGGCTTAACAGATTGATATCAACATGATTTTCCATGAAATTGTTCTAAGTGCAGGGATATAGCCGTGCAGACTGACGAACTAAACTGTGGCTTAGTCGTTGCGTTGATCTGTATTTCCTGCAGGTTTAGGTCACGCGGCATGATGGCTAGCCGCGATTTGACGTTGAGTACTGTACCTCCATTGGTTTTCTATAAATAGAGCTGGCCCCGGAGATTTCATCACAAGATAGAAAAGATGCGGGCTAAGTCCAAGTCGTTGCGGTCTGACAAGGCCACTGCGGTTAGGACTGACGCAGCCTCCGCATTCCACTCTGCTGACCACGAAGAATACCGGCTTATAAAAGCCGAGCTGGACGATTTCGTAGAGAAACATATGTAGGGAAACCCACTGGTCGCACGGCTTCCGCTGCAGGACGAGCAGATTAACACATCCAACGCCAATCAGATCGCCATCCCAATCGACCACTTCTAATGCGGATTCCGCTTTCCGGTCTTGATGGAGGCCGTGGCGGTCTTCGACCATTATGGAGTTGTGCCAGGACAACTGCCACCGAACTCGATAGCCGCCATATACAGCTTCATCTCCTACTTAAGGTCGGAAAGAGTCCGATTTTCCATAAGGCTGTTCCGGGAATGCTTCTCGGTGCGGTCTATCCCGGACTCCGGGACAAGGATCTTCCGGGGGCATTTGTACTTCGGCTGCAGGGTGCTGAAGATCGTCAACCTGGCGAACAAGATCGCCAACTGGTCCGAGCGGTTTCTCATCTTCGAGGGAAACCTGGGGTTGCTGCCAGTCAACCCGCAAATCCGCGAAGAGGCTGCCTTCGGCAGCGGCGACTTAAACGGCGTGGAGAAGGAACTCTACAACTTCTTCAAGGGGGAGCGGCTTGATGTAAACCATTACATCCCGCTGCTGCCATCCTTAGAAGGGATAGAAGCTGAAGATAGTAAGCTCCAAACCGACTGAACTGAACTCTTAGTCGCACGACCTGGAAACTAACTTTGCCTTTATCTTTGTAGCTGTTGTGGCGGTGCCGCAGAACCAGCTGCAGACGCCTGACGACCTTACTCTCACCTAAAGAGAGAAGCGAGCCAGGCGGGTCAAGCCGCCGCGGGCTGTGGCGGAGGAGGAGTCGGCCTCCTCTGGCGAGTTTATACTGCAGGGAACGGGCAGCGGCCTGAAGGACGTCCATGGTAACCCGGCTGTGCTGTGGAGTCCTGATGTCGAGTCCGTGACGATCTCCACCGCCCTCCCGTACTGTGGGAGAGAAGAAGTAACCCGCCACCTGAGCGTGGTTGGCGACGCGCTGTATGGCAAGCGCAACCTGAAGGCGATGCGCCGAGTTCCAGCAGACGACCTGCCGTGGCTAGCCGCGCAAGTCGGGGCGAGGAGCTTCGTGGCAAGCTACTTCATGGGCCTTGCCTACAAGCAGTTAATGAAAGAGAAGAGCATCCTGGAGAGGCAGTTAGAAGAATAAGTGGAGGAGAACAAGCGACTGAAAGAAAGGGAGGCGGTAAGTCATTACCGATACTCGTGCGGTTAGCATTATGAAACCACGTAGCCTTACCTTTACTTCTTTTGCAGGCAATGTATGACCCGGCCAACCACACCTTCCAAGACAACGTCTTCCCTCAAGTCGTCCAGGGGATTGATGGAGCGCTTAAACGCCTCCGAGACCTTGGCGGCTTGGTGACCGGCTTAACCGACTTCACCTGTGCCGACATCTACCCCACCCTGAAAGAGCAGGTTGTCGACGCCTACAGGGGGATCAAGGGCAAAGGTAAGATCAGCGAGGAAGTCGGCAAAGAGGAAGAAGACGGTGAGGAAGAGGGCAGCCAGGAAAGCCGGAGTGGAGGAGCATCGTCAGAGCCCGGCGGTCAAGCATCCGAGATCGCGCTGACAGTGTAGGCGAGTTCTAGCGGTTCAGGCAGCTCGGCGGCTAGCAGCAGTGGGTACACTAAATCCTCCTTTGACATCGATGATGACGGTGATTCACGTTCTCCTGCGGCTAAAAAGCTCAAGCCGACCTATTAGGACCTTTTTAATTTGTTACTTGTACTTTGATCTTTTTTGGGAAATCGGCGGTATTATTTTTTGTAAACCGCGCAATGAACATTTTGTAGTATTTAATGAAATAGAAATGAAGGACAAGTTCACCTTTGATGTCTCTTACTTTACATCTCATTTTTCTTACTTGTTCAAGGTCGCGCAGTCTCAGTATAACTTCTGATTTAATAGACAGTTAACATGTAAACCGCTTTGACTATAAGCCGCGCGGCTAACGGTTTACAACGCCATTTGCCTTGATGAAGTAATTATGTTGTCCGCTGGGAAGAGAGAAATGATCGCGGCTTACTTGCACATAAATTACGACCAATAAGCCGCGCGGCCACTTGCTTAGTCGCCAAAAACACATGACTTTGAAGTGTAAGATTGCGGCCATGGCAAACTCTGATACGAATTGCCCTTTTAATACAAGAAACAAGAATAAAGAAGTATTCTCCAGCTTCTGATAATACAGGCCGACAATAGGTACATGGAAACTGAATAATTTTGTTATGACAGGTCGCTGATCGACTAGTATAACTGATAACATAGAAGTCGGCGGATCAAGGCCAGGAATAAACTGCCAGAAACAGGTCGGCCGACTTCCTGTCCATATGAATAATAAACCGACAATTGGCATATGGAAGCCAAATAAGGTAAACCAGGCCCAGACTTGACTGACAGATGTAAGTTGGCCGTGTTCTCAAATATATGAATAATAAAACGACAATTGGCATATGGAAGCCAAATAAGGTAAACCAGGCCCTGACTTGACTGGCAGACGTAAGTCGGCCGAGTTCTCAAATATATGAATAATAATCCGGCAGTTGGCATATGGAAACCAAATAAGGTAAACCAGGCCCAGACTTGACTGACAGACGTAAGTCGGCCGAGTTCCCAAATATATGAATAATAATCCGGCAGTTGGCATATGGAAGCCAAATAAGGTAAAACATGCCCAGACTTGACTGATAGACGTAAGTCGGCCGAGTTCTTAAATATATGAATAATAATCCGGTAGTAGGCGCATGGAAGCCAAATAATTTAACCCGGAATAAGTAACCGGGCGGCCTGTGTATTGAATGGTATAAATTGGCACAGGCTGCTTAATAAAGCCGCGAGATAGCGGTGAGGCTCGTGTTGTCCCGCAAGAATAGATGGAGCTAAGCGCTTATGTGTCGATGTGGGCAGGTGTGTGTGGCAGTACTTTCCTCACAAAGAACACATAAGCGGGATTGAAATTCTTAATATCCGCGACCGATGTCAAGCGGGACAAGTACGCAATGTCTGCGACGAAGGTCAAGTGGGACAAGTACGTAATGTCTGCGACTGAGGTCAAGAGGAATTTCCACTACACATCTGCGACTGATGTCAAGCGGGATGTGGAGGGCTTAAGAATTCAAAGGGCCTTTTGCCCTTATATGCATGCATGTTAGCATTATAAGTAAAGCTAAGAAATAAGCTTTAAATGAAAGGTAATGATTGTTTGATGTTAAGGATGTGGCAAAAGGATTTATGTTCGAAGCTTATCTATGCCCCATTAATACCAATTGATAATGGGACTTTATATATTATCCTGATCATAAGAACTTTTATCATATAGACAAAAATAAATCCCTTCTTGAACTACTGAGTAATCCATGGAAGAATGCCAACACCTAAAACAAAGAAGAACAATGCAATGCACAAATGGAAAGGGATATACTATCTCCCTCTCCCAAAACTCACAAGACTTTGTTCCCCGGCAACGGCTTCAAAAACTTGATGCACTCTCGGCAAGTGTACCGGTCGCACAAGTAATATAAAATGGGCGACTTTCCCCAAGTATCGATCTCTTCAAGGAACACAGTAAGGTGGAGTTAATTTCGAGGAGAACTTGAGATTGAAGTCCTTTGGTCGGAGTTAATTAAGGAGGTTTTGATGGTTGCGAAAATAGAAAGTAAAACACTAACAACTACTCCTATGCAACGCCTCTATGCGAAGCTTCGCCAAGCGGAGACTACACGGGCCGCTATGCACCGAATCGCTGGGCGGATAGACGAGTAGGATTGCAGATGAGGTGGTTAGAACGGCGGAATGAGGGTCGAGAGCACCTATTCTCTACGCACGCCACTAGCAATTGTTAGTGCAGCACAACCGGATGTGGTGGTGGATGGAAAATATAGGCGCACCTCAAGCAAATAAGATAAATATAAAATCACATAGACATGATTGTATACAAACGTTTTACAAACTAAACACACTTCATCAAATACAAGAGATTAAACTACACTATCAACAACACGAGAAGAAAAGTGTGCGAAATCGACCTGATCCGATGTCTGGCGGAGGATTCACGGATGGAATCGCCGGGTTGTCAATCCGCATCCTAGCACGGTCCTCAACTGCGTCCTAGTTAGAGGAGGTTGTCACTCACTCCCAATGGACCCGTCTTCTTCGTGTCACGATCCGGCAGAGGATGTCCCAAACTTCTCCTAGCTTGATAGAGAAAGTTAGATCAAACTCTCCTTGAAGCTCAAGGATGAAGGAGGAGGCCGAGAGGAAGCTCGGGCTTGAATATGGCGTTGAAAGCTTGCCCGGAGCACCTCCCTAAGGTGGAAGATGAAGGGAAATGGCTGAACCCTTCCGTGGAGTCGAAAAACGGCGGAGGAGAAAAGTTTATCCCTCAATGGAGGAAAATCTGCGCTTTAAATAGAAGCAGGTCAGAAAAATAGGAATGCACGGTTTGGCGCACGACCGTGCGCTAACTGTGCATAATTAACTTGCAGGCCCAGCTTGTAGAAGATGAAGCGTTGACCCATGCGTTTTACTTACCGCACGGGCGCTTCCGCTCGTACATGAAGGAAATCGCACGGGTAGCGACATAAAGCAGGAATTCAGGATAAAACCGGGGAATCGTGTGTTTTACTCACACACGGGCGCTGCCTCCCGTGCGTTCACATAATGCACGATTAGCCAAAGAAAGAAACAACCAAAAAGCTATAGGAAAACCGTGTGTTTCCTTCGCGCACTGTCCCTAAGAAACCGTGCGTCAACCGTGAGTTAAGAAATTCATCGAGCTCAGTTCGACGTTTCTCCTGCACAAATAAAACGCACGATCTAAAAGAACTGTGTGCTAAGAAAACGCACGACCATTAGTCGCTCAAACTTGCATTCCAGCCTAGGGGAAAATGCACCACCTGCATACAAGCAAAAAAATCCAATGAAAATGCTCCAACATCACAGAAATGCAATGAAAATAGCCGGAAAGGGCCATGGGGAGCACCATGTGCTTACCAAAAAAAATAGAATGCGCAATTGCACACCAAAAGGGCCAAAATAATGCACTTAGCATGAAAAACTATATAAATGCAATATCAACGATAACATACTAAAAGTGAAGTGCAGGTGCGTGAAAACTAGCCCAGATAAGTCGAAAAACCCTATAAAAATCGGACTCATCATTTCCCAATAAATCTGGGCATATCCACTATTCTACCACCCTGGTAGGAATCCACTATAGGTTTTTGATCAGGTACCCTGCCACCATTGATTTTTGCACGGCTGCTCTGTCAGCACAAGATCTATTTTTCTGAGGGAGATCTAGCAACCTTTGATCCGGTGCCCAAAAACAAAATTAAGACTTTTGATTAGGTGACTTAAGAACCAAGGGGTTAACTTTTGAAAGAAGTTATAACCCTGTATACAGCTTATAAAAATAAACAAAATTGATTATGTCTTCTCTTTCATGATTCTCTGAGAAGACTAGTGGACTGATGTTGAAGCAAAAAAGCTCCCCCTGATTTGACTAGTGTTTATGATCTGGAGAGGGAGTATTTTCTTCAGGGTGTAGGACATCAAGAATGTTGTTTTGCTCCAGTAAAACTTTAGGACTGATATGAATTGTGTTGTCCCTTGGAGATTATGTGTTGATCTGCAAGTCTCTAAGTCAGTATCTCTAAGTCTGTAACCTTGAGGCAACAATCTTCTGTACATATATATAGAATGTTGAGAGGAATTCAAACATTTGAATTAATCGATTTTGAAATGTCTGAGGAATTCCCGAGAATGGTAACTGCCTTGGAAATTGATTAGCTTTAAACTCTGTGATATATCTATATTTAATGCTGCCTCTAAAGGGCTATATTCGTTAGAATATTTTGCATTAAATATCAGAGTCATAGCTGTCTATAATTAAGCCTTTAAATTAATTTTCCTTCAGAATATATAACACCCTGAAATTAAGCCTGAAACTATTCTGCCTTCTGTAAATAAAACTGCCTAAAATACTACACAGAATTAGTCGATCTCCACAAACATTTCGTCGACCTAAGGCCGGAGTTCATCGAACTGAATATTCTGATTTGTCGACCTGAGCCCCGAGTTCGTTGAGCTGAGCTTGACTTTCGTCGAGCTGAGTTTCTGAGTAGAGACTGGAGTTTGTTGAACATAATCTGTTATTGGTCGAACTGAGCTTGGTTATCGTCGAGCTGAATCTGCAAAGCTGAGATCAAAGTTTGTCGAACTGAGAACAGCTTTTGTCGAGCTAAAACCAGAGGAAGAACTCTTAGTTCGTCGAGTTGAGCTCGGCGATCGTCGAACTGCGCTCAGCTTTCGTCAAACTGATTTCTACATTCGTTAAACTCCTTTTTCTTGTGTTCTTCTAAGGCAATAACCCTGGAAATAAACCAATGACCCATGACTATATAAGGTGGGTCAAACTAAACATCCTAATATTAGACATAGCCCAAATCAATAATAGGGTTCCAACAGCGTCCACCACCTGAAAGCTACCACTGTAGAAGAATCAGACATATCAGGAGCAAGTGCCCAAAATATCTGAGAGAGCTGAAAGAGGTGTGGCACAAGAAGAAGGACAATTAGAAAATTCTTAAGGCTGACCTAAGATGACGTCACATCTGAGGAGTCGAGTGGACAATTTCAGAAACTGAAGAGGAGGACAACCTGTGTTTGATGGGAAAGAGTGTCTCATCATCCGATGATGAGTGTAGTGTCCAGAGTGACACTGAGGTAACTCCTCCAACATATGATGATTTATATTCTAAATTTCAAAACTTGTAAATATTTTGAAAATAGCTTAAAAGAAGTTAAGTTACTTAAATCTGAAATTAAAATTTTGTTAAAACAAAACAAAAAACTAACTACAAAATTAAAATTACTTAGGAAGGAGAAAGTGACATGTTAAGAGGATTCTCACTCTTTGACAAGGATACTAGAACTTGAAAAGGATCTTGCTAAGTCTCGATCTCATTTAGATTCTCTTATAATGGGAAAAGATAGCTTAGAAAGATCTCTAAAATTTTCTCAATCTCAAGTAGAAGGTAGCAAGAAAGCCTTTGCAAACCGATGTAGTACATTAGTCGCTGAAAACACTACCTTGAAAGCCCGAGTTCGTGATTTAGAAATGGCCATTACAAAGTTTGGAGTGGGCCGAAAATCACTGGATATGATTTTGGCGAACCAATGCTATGGTTCAGCAAAATTCGAGCTCAGATACACTTCTGGAAGATATCAACCGGCAATAACCACTATCCCTAGCGATAGCAAAAAGTTCAAAAAATATTCTTTTTTTGATAGAAACACAAAATCTGCTGTCACTGCTTCCAGCAAGAATTCTCAAAATGTTTTTAAAAATCTTTCAACATCTTTTATCACGTGTGCCAAATGTAATAAGTTTGGACACACCACTCACAACTATAGGAAGATAGGCCACTGTTTTGTTAAACAAATCTGCGTTCCTAAGGCATCCACCTATTCTATGGGAGGCACCACTTGGGTTATCAGATCTTTACTCTCATCCAATTTCTAGGTGTGTTGGCAGGCTAATGATATGGAGATGTGTTGTAATTGTACTCAGGGTGTTCAAAACACGTGACGGGAAATAAGTCAAAGTTTCTTAGCCTAGAAATGAAGAAATGAAGAGTAGTTACTTTTGGCGACAACAGTAAAGGAAAGATCATTGGCATTGGAGCAGTAGGTAACAATTCTTTTACTATATCAAATGTTTTGTATGTTAAAGATTTAAAACATAATTTAATTTTTATGTGTCAATTATGTGATATTGGTCTAAATGTTTTATTTGACTCGTTTACAAACCTTTGCAAAATATTTTATTCTAAAACAAATAATGTTGTTCATACCTAGGTCTCAAAATGTTTATATGATAAAATTACATTATTTATCACATTCGTCTTTAAAGTGTTTTGTGTTCTAAAATGAGGAGTTATAGTTTTGGCATAGGCGACTTGGACACTCTAGTGCCAAGTTAATTTTAAAATTATCAAAAGATTAACTAATTAAAGGTTTACCAATTTTACGTGGAAGTTTATCTTCTTTATGCTCTCCATGACAAAAAGATAAATTTTCAAAGTTCTCATTTAAAAGAAAAATGTTATTTCTACTACAAGACCTTTACAATTGATTCATATTGATTTGTTTGGTCGAATTACTACACAAAATTTATGAAGTAGAAAATACACTTTTGTTTTAATTGATGATTATTCTCGTTTTTGTTGGATAATTTTCGTAACATCAAAATCTGATGCATTCTTAGAATTAACAAAATTATGTATTTGTATTCAAAATGAACATAATTTAAAAATAAAATGCATTCGTTCAGATCATGGAGGTGAATGTGATAATGATAGGTTTGTTTCTTTTTTTATTGAGTTAGGAATTAAATATGAATTTTCCGCTACTCACACACCGCAACAAAATGGTGTGGTAGAGAAGAAAAATAGGACCCTTCAAGAACTAGCTCGCACTATATTATCTGAAAACTAATTACCTAAATCATTTTATGCCGAAGCTATAAATACTGCATGCTATGTTATTAATCGTGTTATGCTTTGACCTATTTTGAAATTAACATCTTATGAATTATATTTTTAAAAGAAACCGAATGTATCTTATTTTAGAGTTTCTGGTTGTAAATATTTCATTTTGAACACTAAGGACACATTAGGAAAATTTGATGATAAATATGATGAAGGTATATTTATTGGTTATTCGTCAACAAGTAAAGCTTATAGAGTATATAATAGGAGGACCAAATAGTTGAAGAATCAATTCATGTTAAATTTTATGAAGTCTCTTGTGCAGAAACTAATCCAATAGGTATTGATGAAGAACCTTTTCCTCCACTAAGGTCGGATGATGATGAAATACTTGAAGATAAAGAAGATGATAAAGAAGAAAAAGAAGAAGAATTGGAAGAATTTGTACCTCCAAGTGAACTGAGATTTTCAAAAGATCATTGCAAGATTTGGTCATTAGAAAACCATCAAGAGGGGTAAGTACTCATTCATCTTTACATGATTTATTTTCAAACCTTTCTTTTATATCTGATATAAAACCAAAAGATGTGCAAACCGCTTTAAATGATGATTCTTGATTTTTAGCTATGAATGGAGAGCTTTGTCAATCTGAACATAATAAGGATTGGGAACTTGTAAAAAGACCTTCAAATAATCCTATTGTTGGTGTAAAGTGGATCTTTAAAAAAAATGGATAGAGAATCTAGGGTCCCTAGAAACATAGCTACACTTCTAGCAAAGGGATATTCTCAAATTGAGGGTGTTGATGCATAAAATGGGCCCTCAAATTCCGGTAAAAAGGGAAAAAGAGAGATGGAAACTGCAAGCAACCGTTTACTAATGGACCAAGGAAAAAGGGTGATCAAGACAGTTCGAGACTGCAAAGTCCGAGATCCGAGTCCGCAGCTTCCATTAAATGGGCCTCTGGACTCGAGTCAACATGCTTTGGGTGCACCACTTCCTCCTATTTATAGGTTTGGGTGCCTGCACAAACGAGCAGGCTAAAATAACCGGCTGCCCAAGGTACAGGAGAATCGGGTAGCGCTGACAGGAAACAAAAAGTAAAGACAAGCATAGTCCGCGCAAGAGGGGGCGACTGGGCTCGCGAACTGGAGCTTCCACAGCTGTAGGGCGCTATCCTGGCTGAAGGAACCCGACCTGTGCGGACTTACTCTTGAATCCACTTGAAGAGTTTGGCAGAAGATCTGAAAGATCAACTGAGGCTGGACGAACTAGGTGGACTGGAGGAACGAGTCCGCCGATAAATGAGGCTGGATGGAAATCTGGTGGTCGACCTATGCAGACTAACTCTGGAGTCCGCTGCTGGGGAAATTCTGATCTACAAGGTCTAGTCGACCTGAGCGGACTGAGAAAGTCGAGTCCGCCGGAAGAGGAGAAATTTTGAAAATGTTTCCTTAATCTGCCGAATCCGCAACCGTCATCAATGCTGTCACCGCTATAAATACTACTGGAAGTGCTGTATTCGGGCAAAACTATCTATGCCACGGGTCGGTTTTCACCCCTTGCGGTCTGCATTTTCCAGTCCGATATGGCAAGACTTGGAGCTTTCTTTGGCAACTTCGCCATGAGCTCAGAGAAGCCTAAGTCGAACGCAAGGACTAAGAAGGTCAACCACCGGAGTGGGACGTCTGTCCGGCATGTAGGGGAAAGTTTATGGCTGAGTCAGGAGACTGATTCAGTTCGCGGTACTGAACACGAGAAACCTGCGACTGCCCCCGCTGCTACAGCCCAAATTATTGATGGAAAATCGAATCCGCCGTCTATTTCTGATCAGAATCCTGCGAGCTCTAGGTGCATGGAAATACTCCCTTCCGCCTTAGGAACTATCATGTTGCGGATAGACCTAGACAGGGAGGTTTCGTCACCAACAGTCCTGCAGTCGAATGTTGGTGAGAAGTGGCCTGCTAATGAACAGGTGGAGAAGCAAACAGAGGAGGTAGTTGAGGAGCGAGCCGATGAGCCAGAGGAAAAACCGACAGAAGATTTAACTGAAAACCAAGCTGATACACCAATGTCTTCCATGGCTCTGGTTATGGCTCCGATCTCAATCCGCAAGGGCCTGGCGGACTTTCAACAGGTCGTCATAAACTTAGAGAAGACGCCCGAGAAGAAAAAGTGGAAAAGGGAAAAGTCCAAAGTGGCTGAGCGAGTGGAGAAGAGGCTGCGAGCTCGGAAGGAGAAGAACATCTCCACGCGAACTGTGGCTGCGAGCTTGCAGTACAGGCCGCGAGAAAAAGAAGTCCCAGACACCGGCTTAGTTACTCCAGATGTCTTGACCGTAGGAGGTGATCCTCTATCAACGGTCAGCTTCTCCACTGCCGAAATACTCGACAGTATTGATAGCGAGCAGCTTGCTGACATGAACCAATCTCTGTTGGAGCTACTGTGGCCTCATGTTGAGATTGTGTGAGAAAAAGCTGTCGATCCCGCCTCCTCGGTTGTGGATGAGGAAGGAGAGAAGATGACGAAGGAACAGCTCGCTATTATGAAGGCCAAGGTTGAGGCGGGCACAGAAAAGCTTGATGCGGACAAGCGGGCTAAGGATTTGCGGATTGCGGATGAGCTGATGCGGTCAGGTAAACTACGACCGGCACTATGCGATTTCAGAGTTCGTGTCTTTACAAATCTCCTCCCCGAAAGTCGCGTCCAATAAAAATTATTACGGAGATCGAAGATATAGTCGCTTCCAGTAGATCAATGGTCGAAAAAAGAGCAAAAGTTCATCGCGGATGGAAGCAACGCCTAAGTTCTTTTGACCCAGAGGGCGTGAGGCGACCTGTTGTGGATAATCGCTAGATCGCTGCCATGATTACAAAAAGTGATTTAATCTTACCTTTTGAGTTCGTCGTGACCTGAGAATTAATGTTTGTGTGTTCTTTGCTGTAGTGCGGAAGTTGCCACTAGGTTCTGTTGAAGATGGCGAGATTGTGTCGTCGCCCAAGGTAGATGTATCGGTGCGAGCTGGGACGACCTCCTTCGACGAGTCCGCACATGGCGAACAGTTCGGCCAGGATAAATATGTATTGTTAGAAAGAAAATGTGAAGAAAAGCTGAATGAAGTCCAAGCAGAACTAAAGATGCGGATAGAGCGAGAAAAAGCTCTGGAGGCTCAGGTCGCCAAACTTTCAGTGGAGGTGGAGGAACTGAAGAAGGTGAAGCAAAGGTCAAGTGAGGACGCCCGCCACTACAGAGGAAGATACTTGGCCCCGGTGCATGAAGGGAAAAGGAAGCAGGTCGCGGAGCTCGCCGTGACGAGGACACAACCACCGGTTAAGCCCGCTTCTATAGGGGATTCAGCTCCAGCAGCAAGTGGGCAGCCCGCTGCGAATGAGGAGCCGAGGCCGACATGCGAGCCTGTGGTCCTGGTTAGAGGATCAATAGGGACACCGCTCAAATACACCATACTTTCAACACCATGCACCATCTCATCCAGCAGCTGTACAGAGAAATTCTGTGAGGGAGTGACCAGGCGGCCTATCTCGGGAAGGATAGGGAGGAGCGACCTGCCCATCCTGATCGTAGAGGTCGTTGAGTCCGCAAATTAGCAAAAACTTGATTTGTATAATTTGGGGAGATATTTGAACAGTGCTTGTTTGTTTTATTTGTATTGTGATGCAAATTCTTATTTGTTCTATATGATCTCGCTATGTGATTTGAAAAATGCTGCAATCTATGCAGTGAGAATTTTTCCTGATGTTGAATGTGAGCTATGCAGACTGACTACGTGCCCGCACATTTTATTTGTGAATTGTGAATATCAAAAATTGCGGGCTGGGCGGAGCCTTTGAGTCCGCAATTACTTGTCAATTTTTTGCTCTGAATCTGCAGGAAAGAATGAAAACTGCGAGCTAGGCGGACTGATCGATCAATCCTCGCGGACTGGCTGAAAGCTGTCAGACTGGTTTTTCTATAAATAGAGCCCCAGTCTTCCACACAAGAAATGCGATTGAAGCAGAAGTTCCTGCGGCCTGCGAAAATGTTGTCTGCACGTACTGATGCTGCGACTGCTTTCCATGCTACCGATCATAAGAAATGTAAATTGATCGAGGCCGAGCTGGACACATTCGTGGAGAAGCACATGGCGGGCATGCCAGTTCTTGCGCGTTTTCCTGAGGAGCAGGAGAGAATAAACCTCTCTACTACAACGTAGATCGCAGTGCCCATTGATCACTTCGAGAGCGTGTTCAAGTTTCCCTTGCTATGGGAGATCACGGAGATTTTCAAACACAATGGCATGGTTCCTGGACAGCTCGCGCCGAACACCCTGGCTGCTATTTATAGCTATCTTTCTTATCTGCGATCTGAGAAAATCACATTTTCATTGAATATCTTCAGAAAAATCTTTTCAGCCCGCTCAGTGACTCCCTCCGGAGTCCGCCAATATAAAGGCGTCATATACTTCTACTGCCGAGGGATGAAGGTTATGGGTTTGCCGAACAAGATCCATAACTGGACTTCGAGGTATCTTATCTTTGAGGGTGACTTAGGGTTCGCTCATACTTATCCGCAGGTACGGGAGGGCTCTGCTTTTAAAAGCGTGCAGCTGGATGCGGTGGAGAATTCCATGGTCGAGTTCTTGGCAGGGGTGAGGCTCGATATTAATTACTACATTTTGCTCATGCCAAGCTTTGATACTATAGCCCGCCAAGAGAGTAAGTGTCCACCGCGATCTGGAATATATCCGCCGCGACATGCAGTGCACTGATTCAGTTTTCCTTTTTCGTGCAGCAACCTTGGCGGTACCAGCCAATCTGCCTCAAACACCGGGCGGGCCTATTCCTACTCAAGGAGAAAAGAAGAAGGAAATTGCGAGAAAGAGGAGGGAGGAGGGGGATCCTGCCGCGGACTACTCCTCCTCAGAATGTTTTGACATGCAAGGCTTTGGTCAAAAGCAGAAGGATCTGAGGGGTAACCCGATGATCCACTGGCACGGAAAAAATAAATACGTCTGTCTTTCCACTGCCCTTCCTTCCTGGAGGAGTCCGCGGGCCTCCCGTCATGCTCACGTGGCTCCACGCTTTACGGAAAGCGTAACTTACACGACCTGAAGATAGTGGACCATGCCAACATACCCCTGCTCACTGCTCAAGCCAACACGAACAGCGTCGTCACCAACCATTTTATGGGTCGCCTGACCCGCGACCTACTTAGGGAGAACAGCTGCTTCTGCGAGAAAACAAGCTGCTAAAGTACAGGAATGTAAAGTTAGGGAAAAGGGTCAACCAGTGTAAAGATGATGCAATGATAATTTTTTGATATTCGCGGCGGTCTCTATTACTTATCCACAGCGGACTGACTTCGTTCATTTCTTTTTACAGTCCGCGTATGATGTCACCAATCTTAGCTTCCAAAACGCCATGTTTCCTTTTGTGAAGGAAAGCGTTAAGATCACAATTGAGTGCCTTGTCAACGACGGCTTCATGAAGGAAGGGGTGGACAAGGTTCCTTTCCTGTAGCTCTTCCCCGATCTGAAGGAGAGGGTTGCTGAATGGGAGCGGGCTGCAAAATGTAAAGCAGTTGTCATTGAGGAAGAAGAGGAAGAAGACGAGGAAGAAGAATTTGCTGCTGATGGAGCTCCTGATGATGCCTCCTCAAGCCGGCAGCAGGGTGATCAGTCGGAGCAGGCCGCCTCTTCTTTGGATTCTGATGGCAGCGCGGAGACGGAGTCCACGGATAGCTCGAGCTCTAATGGCAGCGGCGGTGACTCAGGAAGATATTCTCCTGAAGTTAATATTGACAGACCTAGCCCGGACGCGCCTGCGGAAAAAAGGCAAAAGATGTTCTCAGAATGAAAAGAGTTCTTTTGTTTCTTCTTATTGTAGAATGACGGACTTCATTTGAGGTCGCCAAAAGATAAACAGATGCAAATATCTTTTTGTAATGAATATAAAGGATATTTTGTTCAGTCCGCTCATTCTGCTACTTTTTATTGCTCATTTTTTGCTTCCTTTATGCTTTGTTGACCCTGGAATCCACAACGACCAGCAGGTTATACCCTTCTCCTCTTCCGGCAGACTCAACTTTCTCAGTCTGCTCAGGTCGACTAGACCTTGCAGATCAAAATTTCCCCAGCAGCGGAGTCTAGAGTCAGTCCGCATAGGTCGGACACCAGATTTCCAGCAAGCCTCATTTATCGGTGGACTCGTTCCTCCAGTCCGCCTAGTTCGTCCAGCCTCAGTTTATCTTTCAGATCGTCCGCCAAACACTTCAAGCGGATTCAAGAGTCAGTCCACACAGGTCGTGTGCCTTCAGCCAGGTTAGCGCCCTATAGCTGTGGAAGCTCCAGCTCGCGAGCCCAATCCTCCCCTATTGCGTGGACTGCTTGTCTATACTTTTTGTTTCCCGTCACCGCTGCCCGATTCTCCTGTACCTCAGGCAGCTGGTTATTTTAGCCCTGCCCGTTTGGGCAGGCCCCCAAACCTATAAATTGGGGGAAGTGGTGCACCCAAAGCGCGCTGACTCGAGTCCAGAGGCCCATTGAGTGAAAGCTGCGGACTCGGATCTCGGACTTTGCGGTCTAGAACCTGTCTGATCACCCTTTTTCCTTGGTCCATTAGTAAATGAATGCTTGCAGTTTCCTTCTCTCTTTTTCCCTTTTTACCGGAAATTGAGGGCGCATTTTCTGCATCAACATCAACACGTGGCTTCAGGTCCAAGCTATCGTTGAAACTCACAGACCGAGATGACAGATCACCGATCATCTCATTACCATGCCCGTTCAGGTCGCTCGAGCACCTCCGATGACCTGCGGGATGCGCTCGACCAATGCCGGAGAGAGGCCAAATAGTCCCGGAGAGAGACCGGCCAGCGCCTCGATGCAATCAGCCAGGCCCTGGTCGCACTTACTCAGCGACTCGATCAGCCTAGAGTGGCCTTCGCGGATGTGGCAGTCTGCCAAACCCCAGTACACCAAGCGCCTCCTACGACGCCACCGCCAGCCAGCGCGCCCATCCAGCTCGCAGTTCCACCGAGGCCGCAGACTGACGAGCTCGCTCCACTTATAGATTTTTTCCACGAAGTAGCCAGAGGTACTCCAGCCTGCAGACTTAACTTTTCTGAGGATAACCAGGTCGAGCAGCCTCCTGTGATTTATGTTATAGCTCAAGCCAGGGAGTCCCCTTTTGTTGATAAGATCCGTTAGTAGTAGGCTCCTAATAACTTCCGAAAACCTTGCATCCCATTTTACACTGGAGAAAAAGATCGGTCGCTCATCTCCAGGCCTTTGAAGATGTTGTAGCAATGAGGTGCTTGTCAGATGGTGTGAACTGCAATTTCTTAGTAACCACTTTCGACGGCCAGGCTCGAGAATGGTTTCATGAACTATATTTCGGATCCATTGCCAGTTTTGCCGAGCTACGCCAAGAGCACCTACTAAGGTTTGGCACTTACAGGAAGAGGAAGAGTGGGCCAACTGCCCTCTTCAAGATCCAGCAAGCAGAAAATGAGTCGGTAGCACAGTTTGTGGATCTCTTCCAGAAGGAGAAACTGGGGGTCAAGAATGTGGATCCCGACTTCTATAAGATCGCCCTAATCAACAGACTCAAGGAAGGGTCGTTGAAGTTTGAAGTAACCACAAAAGAACCGGCCTTCTTCCAGGATCTAATAGCCTTGGCTAACACCTTCTCTGAAGGAGAGTGCCAACCCTTCATATGTATCCAACTTAACGGCAAAGGCCGAAAGTAGGAACACCACAAATTCCTCTACAAGTAATCACCCATCCAGACCCCCATTACCAGAGTATCAGCCTCCGGCACACCGGGGAAGAAATTTCCGGCACAAGCGGCCTTATCAAAATCATCAATAGTTTCATGAGCAGAAACCACCGCTGGCCGCTACCATTGCTCCTGTGGCTCCTCGGATCCTGCTTGTCCTTCAAGTTCGGGACGGCTCATTCTCAGATGATCAGCAAAGTCACGGTCCTATGGGAGAGCTTGCTGTTTTGGGCCTGACAGTAGATGATGTTCTCCAGATCCTGCAGAAAAATGACTGAGTTAAAGAAAGAATTCCTTAAGGCAGAAGGAAAGACTCGAAACTCAGATCTTTTTTGTGCATTCCACAAGGAGAAAGTGCACCCAACTGCGGATTACAGAGCTCTCCGACAGGTTGTGGAGCGACTACTTGCCGCAGGGAAAATAAAGGGTCGTGGAGTAAAAGAGGCCTCATCAAAGCCGTCCACCTCTAAAGGCAAGGAGGTAGCCGAAGTCTTCTGGGAGATTGTAGACATTGAGAGAGTGGGATACTATAGCAACATAAAGATTGGAGAAAGCGTCGAC
The DNA here is from genome assembly GCA_039583875.1 of Platanthera guangdongensis. NCBI lineage: Eukaryota > Viridiplantae > Streptophyta > Magnoliopsida > Asparagales > Orchidaceae > Platanthera > Platanthera guangdongensis. Next base: position 172,736,357 of record CM077150.1, on the reverse strand, counting down.
ACAGACGACATAGGCGTCCTCGGTGATCTCTTTTGCATCCACGGAGGAGCAGGTGCAGAATCAAGCAGGAAGTCTTCTTTGGCAAAGATCTCACAACATGAAGTAGCTATGAATTCCACAGGTCCACCAATGGGAATCATTACTTTTGGTCCAGACGATCTCCCTATTGATGCACAAAATGCGCCCTCACTGTCGATGCACGAAAGCGGATTGGGGGTCGAGCACCACCAGCTAACGTTTCGAGCACGGGGGAAGGAAGGAAGGGAAAAGAGGTAGACTGCAATCCGTTATCTACTAAGCGGACGAGAAACAAAAGAACAGCCGAGCCGTGAACCACGGCAACACCCGACTTCGCCCGTCGCGGCCTGAATGCGTCTCCTATGACAGGCTATCCTTTGATTAAAAGTGAGGGTTACAACTTGCTAATAGACCTTTACAAGCAAGCGACAAAGTGTACAAGGGGGAAGCTGGCGGCTAAGTAAGAAGAATGCCAGAGGAGGCCACGCGGACTGAAGAGCGAGGTCGGCAGGCCGCGCGGTTAAGATCAACGTGAGACCGCGCGGACAGCAAAAACAGAGGCCGGCAGGTCGCGCGACTCATGGCGCAGAGGGGGATGCGGACAGAGAAACGGAGTCCGCAGGAGCTGGGCTGGCTGGCTGACTTCGTGCGTGAGCACCTTGGTGATGACGAGAGCCCCCTCTATGAGAGGCATGGGGGGATATTTATAGGCCCGAGGAGGTAACGGATTGTGGTGACGTTATTCCCGGTGAGACGGTAACTTGGGCGAGATAGAGACGGAGTCCGCCGAGCCCGCCATAGGCCGCGCGGACTGGGGCTTGGTACTGAAGCCGGAGCTGCTGTCGGCAAAATGAGAGACTCAGTGGCAGACTGCGATGCGGGTTCGCAAATTCCGTCACTGCTGAGCTGGTACTATCCGCCTATTGCTGGGGTGGAAGATGCTGGAGGACAAGCGGCAGACTGTAAGGAGAATCCGCTGAGTCCGCCGCTGCTGAACTGAGCGAGCTGCAAGGGGTGCGAGCAGGAGAGTGCCCGCGGAGTCCGGCGAGTCCGCACGAGGTTATGCGGACTGGGACTGCTTTCTGGAGGGTCTGCTGCTTGGAGGCTGGAAAGAGTCTGCCACTACTGACCGAGTCCGCCCCAAGACTGCGGACTGAGGGATAAGTTTGCTACCACTGGCTGAGCCTGTGAAAGGCTTGCGGACTGAGGAGGAAGCTGGTACTGCTGCCGAGAAGCTGGTGCTCGCGAAGGGAAGGGAGTACTGCAAAGAGATTCCGCCAAGCCAGCCGAGTCCGCAGCTGCTGCAAAGATGAGTCCGCTTACGTTGGAGATGGAGAGCCTAGCTGTTGAGGCTGCTGGGGTTCACCAATGAAGGCGGACTGGAAGTCTCGACCGCACTTCGAGTCCGCCCAGCTCGCGAGGATCTTGGACTGCTGCTGGTCTTGGCGGGTAGCCTGTCACAACCCGCATTTCCTCAACGAGTACATCGTATCAGAGCAAGAGGAACTACGGGTTATGATGCCACGTCGTGCAGTGGATAACTGCACACGCTCAGGCAACTCTTGACGCTTACTTTATGAGTTGAAATTCAACAGTGAAATGTAAGAAAACCTTTGGATGTTGTGGCCGTATCCCTCGGCCTTAGATATCAAAAACTATTTTTATACGTGGCGGAAATACTTTGTTTATTTATGATGAGCTCCTATATGCAGTCTATAGTGATACTACTATAAGAAATCCTCTTTGTTTACGTCATTTGGAAAATACGTCTTAGTTGATCAAAACATGTATGCATGATATACAATAATAGGTTTTGTGTAGCTTAGAAAATACCTAATGCAACCTACCATAAATCCTTCCCAAGAGCAAGTAGACATCATCCACATGAGTCACATAGCAGTCTATTATTCATACATCACAAGTAAAGAAAACCACCAATGGGCGCCGACCAACTGACACGAACCCATTGGTGCACACGTATGTCTGTACAACAAAGGAAAGAACTACCTCGCTATGTAAGCTCGGCTAGCTCCCAAGAAACTCCACCAACAAACCTAGCCGCTCAACCGGCTACAACCTGCACCTGAGGCATTCAAGAAAGAATACCTCAACAATCAACCAAGATATACAAAAGAGAGCATGAATTTCATAATCGATAAAGAAGGGACTTACCGACCCCGTAGCAATGTTTCATATAAGTAAAAAGAGTGCATAAAACAAGTGCGTACAAGTAGTAAACAATGTCATTCCAAAGTATCAACCGCACCAAGTGCGTACAAGTTCAACAAGTCCTGCTCCACCCGCAGGAGCAAAAGGGCAATACACATGCCCAAACTCAGCATCTTACAAACAAGAAACAACCAAACGAGTGAAACATAAGCAGCGGTTAAGTTCAATTCCGCAAGAGTCTTTCGGTGGCGGCCCTAAAGTGGAACGCACCAAGCAAAACTAGCCCAAATCGGGGCCAAAGTGGTCTCTCTAACCACAAAACCCAAAACCCGGTGGCCACAGGCTGAAACCACACCACCCCTTGCAGAATTCTCACACAAACGCTCCTGCCATGGTTCACAATTCGCCTCGCAAAACGCCCCATAACCCAAGCTAAACACGTTCCTTTTATCGTTCTCACGCATGACGACAAGTTGCTAGAAAAGTAATTAAGTTATAATCTACATGAATTACATGATGAGGAACAAGAACAAATCACATGATTAGGCAAGAAAAAGGCTACATGAACATGAATAAATAGAGCTACATGAGTCACATGAACAAGATAAATGACATGAAGCAACCTATCATAGACTTGATAACCAAAGAAAACTAAGCATGGAAATCATATTCATGGAGTATAGGACATTCAAAATCATAATCATAAAGCTAGTGAGAAAGAACTCAACACAAGAAGAACAAGCTAGGGAATTTGAAAGATAAGCACAAGCTATGTTGGCACAATCAAAATCAAGAAAGAAGATTGGCAAGGGTGAAGAACACCGCTTGCCTGAACCGAGACGATGCCGTGACGGCTGCTCCTCTCTTTCCTTGCCTTGCTTGCTCCCTTGCTCTCTTGATTTCTCTTTGAGGATGAAGAAGAAGATGAAGAGAAGGTGAAATGAGAAAGACAATTCTCTGTTTCGGCCTTATTTCCTCCAGAACAGAGCTGGACCGTTAGATGCAGAATCAAGGAAATGAACGGCACAAAAAAACTGGAAAAAGTCGATTTTCGGGCCGGTCACGCCCTGTGTCACGCCCGTGACACAGGGCGTGTACCATAAGCGGCGCAGAAAGTCGGCAAATCCAAGTTTATCCACACGGTACACGGCCGGGTACACGCCCGTGACGGGTCAGTCACGCCCGTGACCTAGGGCGTGTAGCCCGTGTCTTGACACCTCGTCGACACAAAGTATCGACACTCGACACAGCTTGACACGCCCTGTGACACGCCCGTGTCACAGGCCGTGTCCCCTCTCTCGACACCCGACACTCGATACTCGACACTCGACACTCGACACTCGACAAGCTGAACACGCCCTGTGACACGCCCGTGTCACAGGCCGTGTACCCTCTCTCGACACCCGACACTCGACACTCGACACTCGACAAAGCGGGACACGGCCCGTGATACGCCCGTGTCACGGGGCGTGTACCCCATTCGTCGAGCTCAACTCGACGCAAGAAAAATTCGTCGAGTCAAGGAGGTCACGCCCAGGTCACGGCCTGGGTCACGCCTGTGTCAGGGGGCGTGTCTCGCACAAAAACGATCATTTTTCCCTATTTTGAAAAATGTTCCTGTGTCGTCCTAGACCATTTTTGCCTGAAGAACTTTTTATCCTTTTTTGTTTCCTGTACCAGCAACTCACTTTCAGCAACATTTCCTGGGCGCGAAAAAGTGCAAACATTCCCTAAGAGGCCTCACCGAGTCCCCACTTTGGACTCCGGTTTGCTGGGGAATCGTGCAACTCGGCAACCAAAACAGCCACTCGCAAGCCCACAGGAAAAACCATGCTCGAACAACGTTCAAAGCCAACGTAACGCCCATCATGCGTACGCAATCAAAAATCCGGGGTGTTACAATCACTCCCCCTAACAAAAAGTTTCGCCTCGAAACTTTTCACGAAATCAAATACAGAAGCAAACTAAAACATGAATGCAACCAAACACCAAGTCACATACCAGCTTAACTAAGGGAACAAATAAGGGTGAGCCGCCCGCATCGTTGACTCGAGCTCCCACGTCGCGCTTTCCACATCCTGATTTTTCCATAGCACCTTGACCATCGGAATCTTCTTTTTCCGCAACACGCGATCTTGGGAGTCCAATATCCGGATAGGCATCTCCACATAAGAAAGGTTTGGCGCCAACTGCGGCACCACATCCAACACTTGCTGATCATTCCGTACACATTTGCGAAGTTGGCTAACATGAAACACGTCGTGAACACCAGGAAAGTTCACGGGTAATTCTACTTTGTATGCGGATGCACCAACTCGCGCAAGAATCTTGAAGGGACCCACAAATCTTGGGTCTAATTTGCGCTCTTTACCAAACCTTTTAATCCCAACCATTGGGGAGACTTTCAAGAAAATAGAATCTCCCACCGCAAACTCTAATTCCGACCGTCGTCGATTGGCATACTTTTCATATCGCTCTTGGGCGATTCAGAGCTTCTCCCGAATAAGTCGTATGGCAACTTTCATGTCCTCGAGCGCCTCTGGGCCCAACAAAAGCCGCTCACCAACCTCCGTCCAAAAGAGGGGAGTCCGACATCGACGCCCATATAAAGCTTCGAACGGAGCCATTTGCAAGCTTTCTTGATAGCTATTATTATATGTGAATTCCATAAGCCGCAAACGTTCATCCCATGCTCCGCCATACTCAAGAATGTAGCATCGAATCATATCTTCTACAATTTGATTAACTCGTTCTGTTTGGCCATTCGTCTGAGGGTGGTAAGCAGTGGAATACCGCAAATCCGTCCCCAAACCCTCTTGTAGACTCTTCCAGAAACGAGAAGTAAATCGGGAATCCCTGTCTGATATGATATTGACTGGCACACCATGCAGTCGGATGATTTCGTTCAAATAGAGCTCCGTTATTGTCTTCATCGGGTAGTTGACCTTAAATGGTATGAAATGAGCACACTTGGTCAATCTATCCACGACTACCCACACGGAGTCATGTCCTCGTGGAGATCTTGGTAAACCTGTAATAAAATCCATTGAGATGCTTTCCCACTTCCATGTTGGAATCTCCAATGGTGTCAACTTGCCACCAGGCCTCCCATGATCATCTTTCACCCGCTTGCAGGTATGACATTCAACTACAAATTGCGCTATATCTCTTTTCATTCCATACCACCAGACAATTTGTTTCAGATCACGGTACATTTTTGTTGAGCCTGGATGGTAGGCCATACTTGAGTCATGTGCTTCCCGACACACCATCTCGCGAATGTTTCCAACTACGGGAATACAAAATCGACCACGATACTTTAACGTGCCTGCACCATCAATCGCAAAATCTGGTAATTCATCCTTTTCAGTCCGAAGAAATAAATGTAAAAGATCAGGATCATCCTTTTGATGTTGTCTTGCAAGCACCAGACATGAAGGTTCTTCTACTGCCGAATGACTTTGCGGGTCATATTTGCCCACAGAAATATCCATCAATAGAAATTCCTCCATAAGACGGTCGACTGAAAGATGAAATAATTTCCCCGTCTTCCGACTCAAAGCATCGGCCACAACATTCGCTTTCCCCGGGTGATACTGAATGTCCACATCATAATCAGCTATATATTTCAGCCATCGACGTTGGCGCAGATTCAGTTCCTTCTGTGTGAAGACATACTTTAAACTTTTATGATATATAAAGATTTTGCACTGTGCACCATACAGTAAGTGTCTCCACAACTTCAACACAAAGATCACCGCTCCGAACTCCAAATCATGCGTTGGGTAGTTCTTTTCATGACTTTTCAATTGCCGAGACCCATACGCAATCACTTTTTTGTCTTGCATTAAAACACATCCAAGTCCAACGTGCGACGCATCCACAAAAACGTCATAATCTATCCCTTATGTCGGCAAGATTAACACAGGAGCGGTATATAACCTGTTCTTGAGTTCTAGGAATGAGGCCTCATACTTGTCATTCCACTCAAATGCCACATTATTCTGGGTTAAGCGAGTCAATGATGCGGCCAACGTCGCAAACCCTTCGACAAATTTGCGATAATAGCCGGCCAATCCCAAGAAGCTTCGAATCTCCTTGGGTGTCTCCGGTCTTCTCCACTCCATGACTGCAGCAATCTTTTCGGGATCCACTGAAATTCCATGGTGATTAATGACATGACCCAGAAAAGCAACTTGAGGCAACCAAAACTCGCATTTGCTTAGTTTGGCGAATAATCGTTGGTCTCGCAAAGTGGCCAATACCAAACGCAGATGCTGTTCATGCTCCGCAGCACCGCGGGAGTAGACAAGAACGTCATCAATAAAAACCACCACAAGCTTATCCAAGTAGTCCTTGAACACCCTGTTCATCATATCCATGAAGGTTGATGGTGCGTTGGTCAAACCAAACGACATCACCAGAAACTCAAAATGGCCATGCCTTGATCGAAATGCAGTCCGCGGAATATCAGACTCCCGGACTTTGAGTTGATGATAGCCCGAGCGGAGATCAATCTTCGAAAATACGGAACTGCCACGCAGTTGATCAAACAAATCATCGATTCTTGGCAGTGGGTACTTGTTTTTAATGGTCACCTTGTTCAATTCCCGGTAATCGATGCAAAGCTGCATCAACCCATCTTTCTTCTTCACAAATAACACCGGTGCACCCCAAGGTGATGAACTCGGCCTGATAAACCCTTTTGCCAATAAGTCATCCAATTGGGTACGCAACTCTGATAGCTCACGCGGGGCCATTTTGTACGGCGCTTTCGCAATAGGCCGCGTACCCGGTTCCAAATCAATAACGAACTCGACATCACGATCAGGGGGAAGACCAGGAAGATCTGTAGGAAAAACATCTGAAAATTCACGTACAACAGGAATCTCCTCCAAACGCGGCAAAACAGCACTAGTCCCCACAGCGGAGACAAGGCTGTTGGGTACATTGGCAAATGTACCTGATTTGAAGAAGCCTCACCCAACTCAATGATATACATCATAATGTATTTGATGTATGTTGAGTTTACTTGTGCAGGTTAAGAAATCACTGGACTGAAGCAAAAAGTTTCTAAGTCCATGTGTCGACACACAGAGGGAAAGTGTCGACACTTAAGAAGACTTGTGTCGACACCCAGACAAGCAGTGTCGACACTTGGAGTCATTGTGTCCACACCTGGGATACAGAGTCGACACCAGACAGAAAGTGTCGACACTTGGAGCTGTGTCGACACTTAGTGAAGGAAAGTGCAGACAGAAAGTGTCGACACAAGGAGCTGTGTCGACACCCAGTGAAGCTGTGTCTACACCAGAAAGTGTCGACACTTGGAGCTGTGTCGACACTCAGCAAAAGTCTGCAGAGACTAAGTTAAAGTGTCGACACTCAGAACAATGTGTCGACACTCAACAGAAGAGTCAGCATTTGAAGTATGTGTCGACACCCAGCACAATGTGTCAACACACAACCAGAAGAGTCAACACATGAAGTAAGTGTCGACACCCAGCACAATGTGTCGACACTCAGCTAAAGACTCGACACTTGAAGAAAGTGTCGACATAAGGAGCTGTGTCGACACTTAGCAAAGATCAGAAAGATCAACAAAAATATTCTAAGTACAAGTGTCGACACTAAGGGAATGTGTCGACACTCAGCTGAAGTCTCAACAACAAGAAGGTGTGTCGACACAAGGAGCTGTGTCGACACTCAGCAAGTATCGACATTGAAGACTATGTGTCGACACCAAGAAGCAGTGTCGACACTTGACAGATTCAACACAAGAAGTTGTGTCGACACAAAGGAGATGTGTCGACACTTAGAAGAATTCAGCAAAAGCTAGACGAACAAGTACTTGTGTCGACACTCAATTTCAGTGTCGACACATGCAGAAGAATCTGTGTCGAGACATACAAGGAGTTGTGTCGACACCTTGTAGACTTGTGTCGACACTTACACAACATGTGTCGACACTTGGACTATAAGTGTCGACACTTAAAGACAGAAAGTCTCGACACTTACAGACAGTTAGAGATTTTCAAGAAATGACTGGATGACTTGACAGCTGCCGTTCCAGCCGGTCTACAGCACCTGTCAGAGATATCAGAAGTCAGTTATGGACAGGACCAGCCGGTTACCATGAAGAAGGCCTATAAATAGGCACCTACAGTTTACAGAAACTGTTGTTCAGATTGTTGTTCAAAGAAGTGAAGTGCATCACATTGTTGAAGAACAAGTGGTACACAGAGTATCAACACAAGAAGATCTTGCAGTCCAAGTGCAGATCTAAGAAGTAGGAGAGAGAGGGCTCCATCCAAGAAATCAGCCTCTGGAACTAGGCTGAGAAGAAGGATTCAGATTCAATTCTGGATCTTAAGTGGCAGAGGTCAAGGAACAACTGCAGGAGGATTCAGTCTTATTCAGTTCTACTCAAGAAGCTTTGAAGAAAGCTAAGTCAGAGTGAATCCAGCTGAGTTCTTCCAAGAACTCATCAAGAAACTCTCAACTCCCCTCTTTTATTTCTGAGTTGTAGAGTTAATATCTGTAATACATTTTTAACTTGTAGGATCCCTTGGATCTGAGTGAATTGTAAGCCTATAATTATAAAGGCTGAGGGTAGGGCTTGAGAGCCTGAGTGTAGGAGATTGAGATCTCTGAGTGTAGGCCTTATTGGCTGAGTGTAGGCCTTGGTTGGCTGAGTATAGGCCTTTATTGGCTGAGTGTAGGCTTTGGGATAAAGCTGAGTTGTAAGGCTTTGGGCCTGAGGTGTAGGAACCAATTTGGGTTCTGAGACAGTGGAGGAGTTTGGCCGAATCTAGTACACTGCTAGATAGGCGAAGGGGGAAAGTGGATGTACCCAAAGATTGGGGAACCACTATAAAACCTTGTGTATGCTCTGCTGTGATTGTGCTATGACTGTGTATGCTGTGTTATTGCTGTGCAAAAGTAAAGTAGATTTTGTGATAGAACTGTTTGCTGCCATTAAAGTGTAAAAAGGATTTAGGTCACCTATTCACCCCCCCCCCCCTCTAGGTGTTTAGGTACCATATCTTTCAAGTGGTATCAGAGGGAGGTTCCTCAAAAAGGACTAACAGTCTGAGGAGATCCTGTTTGGCAGATTCAGTGTAAGGCAAAACACAGATTCAAGAAATTCAAGAAAATCAAGAAACATGGGTTCCTCTGAGAATCACAAATAATTGGGTTCCATGAAATTACCCATATGCAGGAAAGAGATCTTTGGGATCTGGAAGGAAAGGGTAAGGCTGTTTATGGAGGCCTCAGACCCTAGAATCTACATCACATTAAAGGAAGGGCCTTATGTGCACATGAAGATTTCAGTTTTGGATGCAAATCAGAGAACTCCAAAGGATTTCTCTGAGATGACTAAGGATGAGATTGTCCTAGCCACTGTGGACAAGAGGGCACAGATCATAATAGTGAGTGCCATTGATGATGCAACTTTTCAGAATCTTATACACTGCAAGACAGCTAAAGAGATGTGGGACACTCTTATAGTGTATATGGAAGGATCTGAAGAAGTTAGACAAGATAGAAAATCCTTGCTAAATCAGGAGTGTGAGAGTTTTAGACAAGGTAAAGGTGATAGCATAACTGAGTGCTACAAGAAGTTCTACAGAATAGTTAATGAACTCATGTCTTATGGAAGAGAGTTCAGCAACTATGAACTAAATGACAAGTTCTTAAGGTCCCTAACCAAAGTTTGGGACACAAAGATCTGTGCCATTAGAGAAATGGCTAAGTTGGGGGAAATTCCTCCTCCTACACTGTTTGGCAAGTTGTTGTCATATGAGATGCAGTTGACAGTGAGGAAAGAGGAGGAGAAATCAACAAGGACTGAGCACAAGAAAAGAACTGTTGCTTTCAAGATAGAAGTTCCCAGAAAGAGCAGGAATAAGTCATCAACTCCACCTCCAGAGGTAGTTGATTCAGAGTCTGATGAGTCTGTCAGCATAAAGAGTGAGAGCAGTGAAAGTGATGAAGACTTTGCTGCCTTCACTAGACACTTTCAGAAATTTTTGAAGAAGAAACAGTGGAGGTCAAGACCTTCTACATCACATGGAAAGGAAGACTCTTATCAGAAAAAGAGGTCCTCAAAGAAAGACAGGAAGAGGACAAAGTCAAGCAAGGCAACTGGATCAAAGATAGTGTGCTATTGCTGCAATAGACAGGGCCATGTTATTGCAGATTGTCCTGAGAAGAGAAAGGAATCTGGTGACAGGAAAAAGACTCACTTCAAAGGCAAGAAAGAGAAGTCTTTTGTAGCCAAGAAAGAGAAGACTCTATCAGATATCTCTTCTTCAGAAACTGAGTCTGAGGCTGAAGCCTACATAGGGCTGTATGCTGAAGAAGAAGAGGAAGAATTCATGCAGTTAATGGAGTCTTTTTATGAACAAGAAGACAGTCAAGGCCAAGGGCTAATGGCTTTGACAAAGAGTGCCAAAATCCTGGAGCAGCCAGGACCCAGTCAGGTACAAAGTTCAAGTTTAAATACAGTTTCTTGTTCTAGTTCAGATTCAGATTCTTCTTCATCAAGTGATGAGAGTGTATCTGAGTCTGAGGGTGATATTCATCAGCTTATAGATGAATATAAGGTGCTGTTGCAGGCTTACAAGAAAAGCAAGACCCTAGCCAAAAGTCAGGCAAAGGAAATTGCTATTCTTAAAGCTGCAGCAACAGATTTTGAGAAGTCTTTTGATCAAAAACTGAATGAGATAGCCAGGTTGAAGCACATAACAGTGATTCAAATGGGTACTATATCATTTAAAAATGATCAAATCAAGAGTCTGGAGATCAATCTTCAGAAAGAGAGAGAGCTTGTTGCTAGGTTTTCTAAACCTAAGTCAGTGTTACCTTTAATTCATGATTTTGTTCATCATAAAGGCAAGGCTGGACTGGGCTTTATTAGACCTGCTAGGACTGAGCAGTCCAAGTCCAAGTCCAAGGGCAAAGCCCCAGCATTCACCAAGTCTGCTGTAGATAAGACAGCAAAGGTTGTACCTAAGCAAAGGTACAACAAGTTTGAATGCTGGTGCTGTGGCAAGGTTGGCCACTTTGCAGTGGACTGTTGGCACAATGTTAATGCCAAAGTGAGTAGCAAGCTACCTGGTGGAAAGCCAGTAGGTAGTTTTGTCAAGTTACAGACTAACAAGTACCAAGGACCCAAGAATTCTTTGGGTTCTAAGGTTAATTAATCTGTTTTGCAGGTGAGTCCAAGTGGCCATACCCCAACATGGTACTTGGACAGTGGATGTTCCAGACATATGACTGGAACAAGAAGATTACTAAAGGACTACATTCCAGTAAAAGATGGTCCAAAAGTAACCTTTGGTGGTTCTGAAAAAGGAATCATCAAAGAATTTGGTAACATTTCTACAAACTTAGTTACCATTACTCAAGTGGCTTATGTTAAAGGGTTGAAACACAACCTAATAAGTATAAGTCAATTAAGTGATGTATGGTATGACACCTCATTTGTTAAAAATGGTTGTCATATCAAGAGGTCAAGTGATCAAGAGATCATTTTGACTGGTTATAGGAAGAGGAATGTCTACTGCCTAGACATTATGGTTGAGAACAATGGTTCTCCAGTTTGTCTTGTAGCTGATGAGACAGTCTCTCATTGTGTCAAATGGCACAAGAGGCTTGCCCATCTTAACTACAAGACTATTAGCAAACACTTTAGCAAAGAGTTGGTGAGGAATGGTCCTCAAGTTAAGTGTGTTAAAGATGACATTTGCTCAGCTTGTCAAAAGGGCAAGCAGACTAAATCCACCTTTAGAAGCATAGAAAACAAAGATGCTGTGAGGTGTTTATACCTCTTGCATATGGATCTCTTTGGTCCAATGCCAGTTCACAGCTTAGGTAGGAAGGTCTATACCTTTGTAGTTGTAGATGACTACTCAAGGTTTTCCTGGGTGTTCTTCTTAAGACAGAAATCTGAAACACCTAGTGTCTTCTATAGCTTTATCAAGCAAATTCAGAATGAACTAAATAGTACAGTGGTCAAAATTAGAAGTGACCATGGTACTGAATTTCAGTCTGATAGCATGAAAAAACTGTGTGAAGACTTTGGGATATTTCAAGAATTCTCTTCACCTAGAACACCTCAGCAAAATGGCATTGCTGAGAGGAAGAATAGAACCTTGATAGAGGCTGGTAGGACCCTACTAAGTGATACATCACTGCCAGAGTATTTCTGGGCTGAAGCAGTTAATACTGCATGCCATGTTATAAATAGGGCCACCATCACTAAAAGGTTAAATAAGACCCCCTATGAAGTTGTGAAAGGCAGGAAACCAAACCTATCCTATTTTAGGATCTTTGGTTGTAAATGCTTCATACTTAACAATGGGAAGTCTTACTTAACTAAGTTTGCTGCCAAGTCCCAGGAGGGAATTTTTGTTGGGTACAGCAATAATAGTAAGGCTTATAGAGTATACAACTTGACTACACAAGTTGTAGAAGAATTAGTGCATGTAGTTTTTGATGAGACTAAACTTATTAATAATGAGTTGTCTAGTAGTGTATGCAGCCCCACAGGTCTGACAAAGACAATGGACAAGCTTACTATAGAAGAAGTGCCTGCTGCAAGACAGCAAGTAGAAGAAAGTAGCTGTTGTCCAGGGGGAGAACTACATGTGCCAATGGCTGAAGAAATACAAGGAGTACAGCATGATGCAGATGCTGAAGTGGTTCAACCAGAAGTTAGGATGCCTCCAGCCCACAGGCATCTTAGAGATCATCCAGTAGAGCTGATTATTGGAGATCCAAGATAAGGAGTTCAAACCAGGAGTAGAAACATGAATGCTGCAATCTATTCCAGCTTTCTGTCACAAGTTGAACCTAAAAAGTTTGAAGAAGCAATACAAGATCCACAATGGACTGAAGCAATGCAAGAAGAACTTAATCAGTTCAAGAGGTGCAAGGTCTAGGAATTGGTTCCTAAACCTAAAGACCACAATGTAATAGGAACTAAGTGGATCTACAGGAATAAGATGGATGAACAAGGGGTCATCATTAAGAATAAGGCTAGACTGGTTACTAAAGGATATAGGCAAGAAGAAGGTATTGATTTTGATCAAACCTTTGCTCCAGTAGCCAGACTGGAAGCCATAAGGATGTTCTTGGCCTATGCAACCTATCAAGGATTCAAGGTTTACCAAATGGATGTCAAGTCAGCATTCCTAAATGGTAATCTTAAAGAAGAAGTCTATGTGGAGCAGCCTTCAGGTTTTGTTGATCCAACTCTACCTCATCATGTCTATAGACTTAGGAAAGCTTTATATGGGTTAAAGCAAGCCCCTAGGGCTTGGTATGAAACCCTATCTAGTTTCCTCATTGAGAACAAATTCTCAAGGGGGAAAATAGATAACACTCTATTCCTTAGGGAATCTAGAGGCAAAGTAATACTAGTCCAAATATATGTAGATGACATTATATTTGGGTCTACTGAAAGCAGCCTTTGCAAAAAGTTTGCAAAACTTATGCAAGGTCAGTTTGAGATGAGTAGTATGGGAGAGCTGAAGTTTTTCTTGGGTCTCCAAGTTAAACAGATTGAAAGTGGTTTATCCATATGTCAGTCCAAGTTCACCCTAGAACTCATAAGGAAGTATGGTATGGATTCATCCAGCACCATGAAGACTCCTATGGGGTCAAGTATGTCTCTTAGCAAGGATGATGCAGGGAAACCTTTAGATGAAACCTTGTATAGAGGGATAGTTGGCTCCGTATTATACTTGACTGCTAGTAGACCTGACATCATGTATGCTACATGTGTTTGTGTCAGGTATCAAGCCTGCCCTAAAGAGTCTCATTTGACAGCAGTCAAAAGAATATTGAGATATCTAAAGGGCACTCCCTATCTAGGCCTCTGGTACCCTAGGAATGGAGATTTTGATCTAACAGGTTATTCAGATGCAGACTTTGCAGGATGCAAAGAGGATAGAAAGAGCACTACTAGAACCTGTCAATTCCTAGGTGGGAGACTAATTTCATGGAGTAGCAAGAAGCAAACCAGTGTGGCTATCTCCACTGCTGAGTCAGAGTATGTAGCTGCAGGAAGTTGCTGTGCTCAACTTCTGTGGATACATCATCAGCTAGAGGACTATGGATTTCAGGTAAGTAGAACTCCACTTTTCTGTGATTCTACAAGTGCTATTTCAATAGCTAATAACCTTGTATCACATAGTAGAACTAAACATATTGAAATTAAATATCATTTTCTTAGGGAGCATGTAAAAAGAGAAGATATTTTACTTGAATATGTTAAAACTGATAATCAAATAGCTGATATGTTTACTAAGCCCCTAGAAGAAGCTAAGTTCAATAGATTCAAAATTGAACTAGGAATGTTAAACTTAGAGTAAGTTTACAAAATTAAAATTGGCTAAGTAAAAAGGTGTCGACACAGAATAGTGGTGTCGACACTTCAGGAAAAAGGTGTCGACACATCCAGTATGTTGGTGTCGACACTTCAGAATGTTAGTGTCGACACATGACAAGTAGGTGTCGACACATCCAAAGTGGTGTCGACACTTATGTTTTACTCAGAATTTTCTAAGTAAAGTCTCGACAATGTGTCGAGTTATGTTGTGTCGACACATAAACAAGTGTCTACACATAAAATCTGTTGACTAAACTTGTGTCGACACATGTGTGTCGAGACATTATAAGTCAGTGTCGACACTTATATCCAGTGTCGACACATTTTAAGTTAGCTATCCCGCCTGTTCATCTTCAAAATCAGAAAGGTATAAATAGGGTTCTGTCTTTGTTTGTCGACACACTTTCAAAGTTTCGAGACCAAAACTACTGTGTCGACACCTCTCTTTTCTAAAGACAAATTCTACAAACCCTAATGGCTCCTAAGCTTGAGGAGAACGTTAACGAGGGTTATGAGCTTGTGCGCGGCGCGTTCGACGATGCAGATGCAGAAATCAAGGCGGTTGTAACCCTAGTCGCCGATTCAGGACTAGAATATCTCTTGTCTGAACCTACAAAGATTTGGAAGAAGGAGGTACTTGAATTCCTTAATGGAGCTGCAGTAGATGAATCTGGATTCAGAATCAAATCCAGAGTTCATGGAACTAAGGTCAAGGTTTCACCTAAAAATCCGAGGAAGGTGCTTCAGCTACCAAAAATTCAAGATGAAGAAGAGGTTACTGCTTCAAAGACCAGGGAAGCTTTAACCTGGTGTGGACTTGATCCTAAGATGAAGATAGGATCTGTTTTCAATAGAAAAGGCATGAATAATCAAGGGAAGTTCATGTCTGAGATTATGGGAAAAGTCTTACTCAGCAAGTCTGGAGGGCATGACAGAGTGTTTGCCTATATGTTTGGACTCATGACTAGAATTATCTTTACTCTAATAACTGACTGGTCTCTAGTGGTTTATGAGAAGATTAAGGAGACCTTGAAGAAGCCCAATCTGGGCAGGATCCTTAGTCTCTACCTAGCTGGTACCATACCAGAGGTGATGAGTACTGCTGCAGGCAGCAAGATTAATCACATGAGGAAAATGGATCAAAGGATCTTTTCAAGATGGGACAGGGTATTGTCCAAGGACATGCCAACCCCAGAGAAGACAGTTACTAAGAACGATACTCCTCCAAAGAAAAAGAGAAAAACTGCTCCAGTTGAACAAGAGTCCTCCAGCAGTTCAGGGAGTGAAGAACAAGTTGTTTTCACTCCTGATAATCATGAGGAAGAGCCTGCAGAGAAGACTCCTGCTCCTCCAGCTGATGTAGAGATCCAGGGGGAGCTACCACAAGCTAGTCCCATCCACAGGGATCCAAGCCAGGGGGAGCCACCAGTTGTAGAAGAAACATCTACACTGGCCAGTAAGCAAGCCACCACCATCATCCAAGAGGTACTCACTGACCTAAATACTTTAGAATATCTTAAAGAAGATGCTGATTTGTCTGATGTTTCTCAGCAAACTCAGCTACATAGTCCAGTTCCAGATGTTGTTAGAGAAGACACATCTGCTGTACAAGAAGTGATTCCTGAAGAACTAAGAACTTCTCCTGCACAGTCCCCACACGAGTTCACCATGGAAGATTTATTCCTCAATCTAGACCAACAAGATTTTGACCTGGACAAGGAAGCTGCTGAAATAGATAATGCTGCTGCTGAGGGGGAGCAAGTGTATGTTATGGAAGAGCCTGTGAGGCAAGACAATGAGAAGGCACCTGAAGTACAGGAAGAGAAGCCTCAAAACCCTAAGGATAGGGTTGACATAGCCAGCACTTCTGCCTCTGAAGATGAGGAGAGTGCTAGGGCAAAGAAGAAGAAATTGTATGTCTTTAAAAGGAGAAGTCAGAGTTATAAGAAAGCTCTGCAATCTATAGCCCCACATCCTATAGTTCAACAAGCTCCAACTGTTGATTATAGTGCATTAATGATTGCAATGCAGATTAAAATGGATGAACAAAGAAAAGCTATTGAAGCTTATGTCGATGAAGGGCACAAAGCTTTACAGTTTGATCTTGCCCAAGATATAAAGTCTATAAGGTTTGAAATGAACCTTAACAAAAAGGAAATGACTGATTGCTTCCACAAAGGTGGAAATGCAGTGGTGTATTTGGCAACACACCAAGAGAAGATCAAGGAACAGGTGGATGATATAGCATTGAAACAAGGATATGTTCTTGAGAATCAATTAAGAATGAATGACAATTTGACTGCCTCCCATAATGCTATAGTCACTGAGTTGAAGAACAAGGCTGCTGAACCTTCTACATCCACTACTGCTGCTAAAGCTGATTTTGATAAAGTATTCCAGGAAGAAATTTCTGCTGTAAAGACTGCTATTCAAGCCTCCCAGAAGGTCATATCTGAACAACTTCAAAAGCTAAAACCTTACTTTAAAGATGGAATCAGGTACTTGGATAGTCAGATCAGATTTCAAAAGGATGATGTCAGAGATCACATGGCTAGAGAAGTCATAAAGGTGGAGAGAGTGTTAGTCAAGGCAAGTTCTGATCATGCAAAATGGATATCAAATTCAATCCGGGCTACACTTGGATACCCTCCTCTGTGTGATGACCAAGATGTTGCTGAATCAGGCATTAACCCTGCTTATTTTGGAGGTGAGCCACCAGAAGTAGCTCAAGTCATTTATCCACCTCCAGACTTTGAAATGATTCAAGCAGATGTGAGCACCATGTATAGCCCACCTGAGGGAAAGGACAATATCCATATTAAAAAGGTTGTTCAACCTATTACTGAAGCCATGCAAGAGGCATTACAGAAGGAAGAAGAGACAAGGTTGTCCAAAAAGAGGTTTAGGGAACAAGCAGAACAAAGGCCAGATTTTGAACAGTGGAGCCCTACCTCTAGGAATATAATTTTAACTGCCTGGAAAGCTGCCAAGGATAATACTCATGACAGAAACAAATGGTTTTCTGAAGCTGAATGGAGAAAGCATGAGATCAGGCAGGAAGCAATAGTTCAGTATAGAAGGAAGGCTAAGATGGGAAAGCTACCTCCTACTGCAGTGGAGCCTAGCAAGTACTTCCCTAAGCCATATCATTATTTTGAGAGGCAGAAGATCAAGGCAGAAGAACTTAAAAAGAAAGATCTAAAAGGCAAGAAGCCTGCTGATGCTGAAATTGTTGAAGCCCCTGTCAAAGCTAAAGTCCAAGCTGTCAAAGGGATAGTTATCAAGGAACCAGACCAGAAATAGATTAAGAAATTACTTGAAGATTATTTTGTAATCTTTTAAATGTAAAACATTTTTGTAAACCATTGAAGATGTATAAGAAAAATGTTAGAACAATTTATGATAAATATATTTCATGATTGTTCTGTGAATGTGTCTATTTCTTGTTTGTTCTGAAATGATGAATGTGTATACATGTGTGAATTATTACATGTTTATGTTTACCCTGCTGTAAATAATCTGCTTTACATCATTTTGTAATTTTTAATTATGAATTGTGTATATCATTGACTAAGGGTTATGACTTCTCCAAATAGGGGGAGATTGTTGGGTACATTGGCAAATGTACCTGATTTGAAGAAGCCTCACCCAACTCAATGATATACATCATAATGTATTTGATGTATGTTGAGTTTACTTGTGCAGGTTAAGAAATCACTGGACTGAAGCAAAAAGTTTATAAGTCCATGTGTCGACACCCAGAGGGAAAGTGTCGACACTTAAGAAGACTTGTGTCGACACCCAGACAAGCAGTGTCGACACTTGGAGTCATTGTGTCGACACCTGGGATGCAGAGTCGACACCAGACAGAAAGTGTCGACACTTGGAGCTGTGTCGACACTTAGTGAAGGAAAGTGCAGACAGAAAGTGTCGACACATGGAGCTGTGTCGACACCCAGTGAAGTTGTGTCTACACCAGAAAGTGTCGACACTTGGAGTTGTGTCGACACTCGGCAAAAGTCTGCAGAGACTAAGTTAAAGTGTCGACACTCAGAACAATGTGTCGACACTCAACAGAAGAGTCAGCATTTGAAGTATGTGTCGACACCCAGCACAATGTGTCAACACACAACCAGAAGAGTCAACACATGAAGTAAGTGTCGACACCCAGCACAATGTGTCGACACTCAGCTAAAGACTCTACACTTGAAGAAAGTGTCGACACAAGGAGCTGTGTCGACACTTAGCAAAGATCAGAAAGATCAACAAAAATATTCTAAGTACAAGTGTCGACACTAAGGGAATGTGTCGACACTCAGCTGAAGTCTCAACAACAAGAAGGTGTGTCGACACAAGGAGCTGTGTCGACACTCAGCAAGTATCGACATTGAAGACTATGTGTCGATACCAAGAAGCAGTGTCGACACTTGACAGATTCAACACAAGAAGTTGTGTCGACACAAAGGAGATGTGTCGACACTTAGAAGAATTCAGCAAAAGCTAGAAGAACAAGTACTTGTGTCGACACTCAATTTCAGTGTTGACACATGTAGAAGAATCTGTGTCGAGACATACAAGGAGTTGTGTCGACACCTTGTAGACTTGTGTCGACACTTACACAACATGTGTCGACACTTGGACTATAAGTGTCGACACTTAAAGACAGAAAGTCTCGACACTTACAGACAGTTAGAGATTTTCAAGAAATGACTGGATGACTTGACAGCTGTCGTTCCAGCCGGTCTACAGCACCTGTCAGAGATATCAGAAGTCAGTTATGGACCGGACCAGCCGGTTACCATGAAGAAGGCCTATAAATAGGCACCTACAGTTTACAGAAACTGTTGTTCAGATTGTTGTTCAAAGAAGTGAAGTGCATCACATTGTTGAAGAACAAGTGGTACACAGAGTATCAACACAAGAAGATCTTGCAGTCCAAGTGCAGATCTAAGAAGTTGGAGAGAGAGGGCTCCATCCAAGAAATCAGCCTCTGGAACTAGGCTGAGAAGAAGGATTCAGATTCAATTCTGGATCTTAAGTGGCAGAGGTCAAGGAACAACTACAGGAGGATTCAGTCTTATTCAGTTCTACTCAAGAAGCTTTGAAGAAAGCTAAGTCAGAGTGAATCCAGCTGAGTTCTTCCAAGAACTCATCAAGAAACTCTCAACTCCCCTCTTTTATTTCTGAGTTGTAGAGTTAATATCTGTAATACATTTTTAACTTGTAGGATCCCTTGGATCTGAGTGAATTGTAAGCCTATAATTATAAAGGCTGAGGGTAGGGCTTGAGAGCCTGAGTGTAGGAGATTGAGATCTCTGAGTGTAGGCCTTGTTGGCTGAGTAGGCCTTGGTTGGCTGAGTGTAGGCCTTGATTGGCTGAGTGTAGGCTTTGGGATAAAGCTGAGTTGTAAGGCTTTGGGCCTGAGGTGTAGGAACCAATTTGGGTTCTGAGACAGTGGAGGAGTTTGGCCGAATCTAGTACACTGCTAGATAGGCGAAGGGGGAAAGTGGATGTACCCAAAGATTGGGGAACCACTATAAAACCTTGTGTATGCTGTGCTGTGATTGTGCTGTGACTGTGTATGCTGTGTTATTGCTGTGCAAAAGTAAAGTAGAGTTTGTGATAGAACTGTTTGCTGCCATTAAAGTGTAAAAAGGATTAGGTCACCTATTCACCCCCCCCCCCTCTAGGTGTTTAGGTACCATATCTTTCAAAGACAAGCAAAACAGTCGGAAACAAACAACGTCCGAACACATACCGCCGAAATCCCTGGAGAATCCTGGCAAGAATCACCATACACACTTCCTGGCTGACCATCGTCCTTGATAAAATCCAAGCGCTTCCCTCTGCACTGGATGACGGCGTCATAGCGTGATAACCAGTCCATACCCAGAATGACGTCAAAATCCTCCAAATCGATCACTTTGAAATCAGCCTTTGCTAAGAAATCGCCCAACAAAATGGGACAATCAAGAAGACCCCAGTCTGCCACCACCGAAGCACCGGAAGGAAATTTCACCAAAAACGCATTCCCCACTCGATCTAGTGTCAAATGATACCGATCCAGAAAGGTTAGAGCCACAAATGAATGGGTCGCGCCAGAATCAAAGAGAACACGCGCCCAACGGTTCTTTACCTTAAAGTTTCCTATAAGGGTATATATGCTAAGAACTACACGTAAAAGGCAGAAATAAAACAGGAACCAGAGGAATGAATCGAACCTGAGATAACTTGAGGTGACGTCTGAGCTTCCTCTGAAGAGACCACATTCAACTTCCCTTTGCCTTTGTCTAAACGCGGAGGCGGAGGCAAAGCCTGGAGTGGTGCGGGTTGCAAAACAGGTTGAATCTGCGGGCACCTTGCACGAAGATGTCCTGGCCTGCCACACTGGAAGCACACCTTGTCTTTGGCCCAGCAGCGGCCCACATCATGACCTCTTCTCCCACAAAATGTACACTCCAAGTCTCTGGTTGGCGCACCCTGCATGGCGTGCACCTGCTCCTTCTTTTGCATCCCCAACCGCTTGAAACATTTCTCAAACGGGTGACCGGCTCGGCCACAGAAGCTACATAGTTCCTTCTTCTTCTTTACGTCTGACTCGAGGGACATTTTCTCTCCCACCAGCTGTCTCTTGTCCTGCCTCATCTGCTGCCCTCTTTGTTTGGCATTTTCTATAGCTTCCACCTTCAACGCAGCCTCAACCGCAGTGGTGTAACTTGTCGCTCCATAAGCACTTGCGAATTGCTGCACGTCGCTGCGGAGTCCGCCAAGAAATCTCTTTACTCAGTCAGCTTCCGTAGTCACCAAGCTCGGAGCGAACCGACTTAACTTGCTAAACTCAATTTCATACTCACTCACTGTGCGTTGCCTCTACTTCAAGTACAAGAAGTCATTCATCAGGCGGTCCCTTTCCACTGCCGGTAGAAACTTGCGCCGTAACATTTCTTTGAATGCTTCCCACGAACAGCCCGCCCCTAGGCCTTCCTTTTCTCGCAACCACCAACCTTTCGCCAACCCTTTGAGTTGATAGGCGGCAAGCATCACCTTCTGGTCCTCGGTAACGCCAGAATACACAAACATCTCTTCCAATGTGAATACCCAATCATCCAAGATCACAAAGTCTGCTTTTCCATCATAAGTCGGTGGTCCAAGTCGCTGAAACTGCAAGATGAAAGTCATCGCAGGAGGAACCACAACTGGGGGTATCACTGTCACTGAAGGAGTAGAAATCGTGGGGCCTCTGACAGTCTCTTGCTGTCACAACCCGCATTTCCTCAACGAGCATATCGTATCAGAGCAAGAGAAACTACGGGTTATGATGCCACGTCGTGCAGGGGATAACTGCACACGCTCAGGCAACTCTTGACGCTTACTTTAGAAGTTGAAATTCAACAGTTACATGCACGCAAACGTTTGGATTAAATGGCCGTATCCCTCGGCCTTAGATATCAAAACACATATGCACGTGGCGGAAATCCTTTATTTATTTCTGACGATCTCCTATATGCATGCTATAGTGATACTACGATCAGAAAGTCTCTTTGTTTATGTTATTTGAAAAATACGTTTTAGTTAATCAAAACATGTATGCATGATATACAATAGTAGGTTTTGTTAACTTCAAAATATCTAATGCAACCTACTAGAAAAACCATCCCAAAAGCAAGTACATATCATTCCATCCAAGTGAGTTACATTAGCAGTCTAGTTCATATTTACATAAAAGAAAACCCACCAAATGGGCGCCAACAAGCTGACACGAACCCATTGGGGCACATGTATGTCTGTACAATAAAAAGAAGAACTACCTCGCTATGTAAGCTCGGCTAGCTCCCAGGAAACGCCACCAACCAACCTAGCCGCTCAACCGGCTACAACCTGCACCTGAGGCATTCAAGAAAGAATACCTCAGCAATCAACCAAGCTATACAAAAGAGAGCATGAATTTCATAATCGATAAAGAAGGGGCTTACCGACCCCGTAGCAATGTTTAAGTCAAAAGAGTGCATAAAACAAGTGCGTACAATGTCATTCCAAAGGGTCAACCGTACCAAGTGCGTACAAGTTCATCAAGTCCTACTCAAACCGTAGGAGCAAAAGGCAAAACACATGTCCATTCCATCATTCAAAGGATAAGAAACTACGATACTAGTGAAGCATAAGCAGCGGTTAAGTTCAATTTCGCAAGGGTCTTATCGGTGGCGGCCCTAAAGTGGAACGCACCAAACAAAACCAGCCCAAATCGGGGCTAAAGTGGTCTCTCTAACCACAAAAACAAAACTCGGTGGCCACAGGCTGAAACCACAACACCCCTTGCAAAATTCTCACACAAACGCTCCTGCCATGGTTCACAAATTCGTCTCGCAAAACGCCCCATATCCCAAGGTAACACGTTTCCTTTCATCGTCCTCACACATGACGACCAATTGCCAACGTAGCGTTTGACGAACTTAATCACATAAAAAGGGTCACATGCTTTATATCAAAGAAGAATCACATGATAGGATTTGATTAACTTACGTACATAAATCACATGTTTAGAACCATATGCTATGATCAAGGAAAAATCACATATATGAGAAAGGCGAATATGCTACATGAACATGAATCAAGAGAACTACATGAATTAGCCTAGCATAGAATTGAGAACCAACAAAACTAAACATAGGAGAGCAAAGTCAGCATAGGGAATTAGCATAAGGAATTAGCTACATAAACAAACAAGAGGATTGATCATCATTTGAATCAAGAAGAACAAACTAAGCATAGGGGAATTGAAAGAGCAATAATAAGGCTAATAAGGAAGAATTTAACACAAGATCTAAAGCTAGGGAAAATGGAAAATTGAATCAAGAACAAAGATTGGCAAGGGTGGAGAACACCGCTTGCCTGAACCGAGATGATGCCGCGACGGCTGCTCTCCTCTTTCCTTGCCTTGCTTGCTCCCTTGCTCTCTTGCTTTCTCTTTGGGAATGAAGAAGAAGATGAAGAGAAGATGAAAATGAGAAACCCAATGCTCTGTTTCGGACTTATTTCCTCCAGAACAGAGCTGAACCGTTCGATGCAGAATCAAGGAAATGAACGGCACAAAACAAAAAAAACTGGAAAAACTCGATTTTCGGGCCGGTCACGCCCTGTGTCACGCCCGTGACACAGGGCGTGTACCTTAAGCGGCGCCGAAAGGCGGCAAATTCCAGTTTATCCACACGGTACACGGTCGGGTACACGCCCGTGACGGGTCGGTCACGCCCGTGACCTAGGGCGTGTAGCCCGTGTCTCGACACCTCGTCGACAGAAATTGTCGACACTCGACCCAGCTTGACACGCCCTGTGACACGCCCGTGTCACATGCCGTGTCCCCTCTCTCGACACTCAACACTCGATACTCGACGCTCGATACTCGACGCTCGATACTCGACACTCGACGAAGCGGGACACGGCCCGTGACACGCCCGTGTCACGGGGCGTGTACCCCATTCGTCGAGCTCAACTCGACGCAAGAAAAAAACGTCGAGTCAAGGAGGTCACGCCCAGGTCACGGCCTGGGTCACGCCCGTGTCAGGGGGCGTGTCTCGCACAAAAACGACCATTTTTCCCTTTTGTGAAAAATGTTTCAGTGACGTCCTAGACCATTTTTGCCTTAAGCACTTTTTACCCTTTTTTTTGCTTCCTGAACCAGCAACCTATTTTGAGCAACATTACCCGGGCGCGAAAACAAATATGCAAGCATTCCCTAAGAGGCCTCACCGAGTCCCTCATTTGGACTCTGGTTTGCTGGGGAATCGTGCAACTCGGCAACCAAAACAGCCACTCGCAAGCCGCGGGAAAAACCATGCTCAAACGACAGGCAAAGCCAACGTAACGCCCATCATGCGTACGTAATCAAAAATCCGGGGCGTTACAATCACTCCCCCTAACAAAAGGTTTCGCCTCGAAACTTTTCACAAGAGCAACTATAGAAGCAAACCAAAACATGAATGCAACCAAACACCAAGTCACATACCAGCTTATTTACGGGAACAAATGAGGATGAGCCGCCTCATTGTTGACTCGAGTTCCCACGTCGCGCTTTCCACATCCTGATTTTTCCATAGCACCTTTACCATAGGAATCTTCTTTTTCCGCAACACGCGATCTTGGGAGTCCAATATCCGGATGGGCATCTCCTCATATGAAAGGTTGGGCGCTAATTGCGGCACAACGTCCAACACTTGCTTGTCATTCCGCATACACTTGCGAAGTTGGCTAACATGAAACACATTGTGAACACCAGGAAAGTTCACGGGTAATTCTATTTTGTAGGCTGATGCACCAACTCGTGCAAGTATCTTGAAGGGACCCACAAATCTTGGGTCTAATTTGCGTTCTTTCCCAAACCTTTTAATCCCAACCATTGGGGAGACTTTCAAGAAAATAGAATCCCCCACCGTAAATTCTAATTCCGACCTTCGTCGGTTGGCATACTTTTCATATCGCTCTTGGGCGATTCGGAGCTTCTCCCGAATAAGTCGTACTGCAACTTCCATATCCTCGAGCGCCTCTGGACCCAACAAAGGCCGCTCGCCAACCTCAACCCAAAATAGTGGGGTCCGACATCGTCGCCCATATAACGCTTCGAACGGAGCCATTTGCAAGCTTTCTTGATAGCTATTATTATATGCAAATTCCATAAGCCGCAAACGCTCATCCCATGCTCCGCCATACTCAAGAATGTAGCATCGAATCATATCTTCTACAATTTGATTTACTCTTTCGGTTTGGCCATTCGTCTGAGGATGATACGCCGTGGAATATCGCAAATCTGTCCCCAAACCCTCTTGTAAACTGCGCCAAAAATGAGAGGTAAAGCGGGAATCTCGGTCTGAAATGATATTCATAGGCACACCATGCAGTCGGATGATCTCGTTCAAATAGAGTTCCGCTATGGTCTTCATCGGGTAGTTGACCTTAAAGGGTATGAAATGAGCACACTTGGTCAACCTATCCACGATCACCCACACGGAGTCATGTCCTCGTGGAGATCTTGGTAAACCGGTAATAAAATCCATTGAGATGCTTTCCCACTTCCAGGTTGGAATCTCCAATGGTGTCAACTTGCCACCAGGCTTCCCATGATCAGCTTTCACCCGCTTGCAGGTATGACATTCCGATACAAACTGCGCTATATCTCTTTTCATTCCATACCACTAGACAATTTGTTTCAAATCACGGTACATTTTTGTTGAGCCTGGATGGTAGGCCATACTTGCGTCATGTGCTTCCTTACACACCATCTCGCGAATATCCCCAACCGCGGGAATACAAAATCGCCCACGATACATTAACGTGCCTGCACCATCAATCGCAAAATCTGGTAATTCATCCTTTTCAGTCCGAAGAAATAAATGTAAAAGATCAGGATCATCTTTTTGATGTTGTCTTGCAAGCACCAACCATGACGGTTCTTCTATTGCCGAATGACTTTGCGGGTCATATTTGCCCACCGCAATATCCATCAATAGAAATTCCTCTACAAGACGTTCGACGGAAAGATGAAATAATTTCCCCGTCTTCCGACTCAAAGCATCGGCTACAACATTCGCTTTCCCTGGATGATACTGAATGTCCACATCATAATCAGCTACATACTCAAGCCATCGCCGTTGGCGCAAATTAAGTTCCTTCTGCGTGAAGACATACGTCAAGCTTTTATGATCTGTAAAGATTTTACATTGTGCACCATATAGCAAGTGTCTCCACAACTTCAATGCAAATATCACCGCTGCAAACTCCAAATCATGCGTTGGGTAATTCTTTTCATGAAGTTTCAACTGCCGAGACCCATACGCAATCACCTTTTTGTCTTGCATTAACACACATCCAAGTCCAACGTGCGACGCATCCACGAACACTTCATAATCCTTTCCTTCTGTTGGCAAGATTAACACAGGAGCGGTACATAACCTATTCTTGAGTTCTAGGAATGAGACCTCACACTTGTCATTCGACTCAAACGCCACATTATTCTGGGTTAATCGAGTCAAAGGTGCAGCCAACGTCGCAAAACCTTCGACAAATCTGCGATAATAGCCGGCCAAGCCCAAGAAGCTTCGAATCTCCTTGGGTGTTTCCGGTCTTCTCCATTCCATAACTGCAGAAATCTTTTCAGGATCCACTGAAATACCATGGTGATTAATGACATGACCCAGAAAAGCAACTTGCGGCAACCAAAACTCGCACTTGCTTAGCTTGGCGAATAACCGTTGATCTCGCAAAGTGGCCAATACTAATCGCAGATGCTGTTCATGCTCCTCAGCACTGCGGGAGTAGACAAGAACGTCATCAATAAAAACCACCACAAATTTATCCAAGTAGTCCTTGAACACCCTGTTCATCATATCCATGAAGGTTGATGGTGCGTTGGTCAAACCAAACGACATCACAAGGAATTCAAAATGACCATGTCGTGATCGAAATGCAGTCCGCGGAATATCAGACTCCCGGACCTTGAGCTGATGATAGCCCGAGCGGAGATCAATCTTCGAAAATACGGAACTGCCACGCAGTTGATCAAACAAATCATCGATTCTTGGCAGTGAGTACTTGTTTTTAATCGTCACCTTGTTCAATTCTTGGTAATCGATGCAAAGGCGCATCGACCCATCTTTCTTCTTCACAAATAACACTGGTGCACCCCAACGTGATGAACTCGGCCGGATAAACCCTTTTGCCAACAAATAATCCAACTGTGTACGCAACTCTGTTAACTCACGCGGGGCCATCCTGTACGGCGCTTTTGCAATCGGTCGCGTACCCGGCTCCAAATCAATAACAAACTCGACATCACGATTAGGGGGTAGACCAGGAAGGTCAGTAGGAAAAACATCTGGAAATTCACGCACAACAGGAATCTCCTCTAAACGCGGCAAAACAACACTAGTCCCCACAACGGAGACAAAACAAGCAAAACAGTCGGAAACAAACAACGTCCGAACACTGATGCAGGGTATATCCTAGAGATTCGTCACGGAGGCCACGACAACGCTTATGACACAATCTACGCTCTCTATTCCACACGTTGACGAAAACGCAGCCACAATAATTATTTTATTTATCGCTCGCGCTAACGATACGGATCGCCATTCCGCAAATAGATCGAGTGTTGGCTATAGGCCAAACTCTTTCCGGCTAAATGGGATAATCTTGATCCCGAACGAGCTTTTGGGTTGTACCAAAATAGATCCACCAAAAACAAAATGATTCGAAAGATGGTAGGATCTATCCCAACAAAAAGATAGCGAGGATCGCCAATCCTCTTACGAATCTTTCGGAAATCCAAACGAAAAATACCGATCTATTAGGGGATTAACCGCGAAGAAAAACGAATCGGAAAATAACGCAAAATTCGTCCACCACAAGAACTATCTAGAGAAAGAAAACTCTTGGTAGAAATTTTCGTTACCCCTCTCGGATTTGTAGATCCGTGATGCATGGGTCCACCAAGTTTGTTCGCTCCTCCGTTGAAAGTCCACGGGAAGCGCGCTACGGATGACGAACGTGCTAATCTCCTTCACTTCACGCCGTGGAGGAAACCCCTATCTTCTTCCTTGCAAACAACCTCTCATGCATGGGCCAAAGTATCCTTGGAGAGAGAGGATCTCGGGTGGCCGTGAGTAAGAGGGAGAGGAGAGTCGCCGAGCGCTAAAGAGAAGGGGGCGGCCGAGAGCAAGGGGAAGAGAGGAGATGGCCGAACTCTTGAAGGAGGGAGCCTTGAGGCCGGCGGTTTGGAGGAAGGAAGAAAGAGGGGGGCGGCTAGGAGAAGAAGAGAGGTAAAATATTATGGTTGGCAAAATTCAAGTTTTGATTTCAATTTCATTCTACCATCAAATGAAAAGTTCAAGGCCTTATATAGGCTTACATCTCAAAAAAAAACAAGTGGCTAACGGCACACCACATAAAGAAAATGCAGAAATTAAATAAAGTTTTGTTTTTTTAAAGAGCCATCATGAAACGGCTATTAGCACACCAAAGCTAAAATATCAAATATGAGTCTTGTTGCGAGGGCGAAGCTTGTAACCATGACCGCTATTGTTGAAACCGGAAACCGGCCTCTTGTGGAGTTCGACCCTTGGGGAAGGGGTGGTCTCGCGCCTACTTCGCACCTGCAAGAAAAACAACGAGAGAGACAAGGAAAGACAGACCCAAGGGCTCGGCAGGGAGGTCCCACCACAAACCCGGAAGATCTCTGAGCGCTTCCCCTCCTTAGCCAAGAGCCGAGCTAAGGTACTCTCAGAGAACACTTGAAAATGAGAGCAAGGAGGCACTGAAAGCGTGTCCTCTGAGGTACCCCTTGGGTCTTATTTATAGATTTTCAGAATCTGAACTGCCAATAACCGAAAGGACTGACCTGGAAGTACCAAAAGACCCCTGGATGGGTCTGCCAACAGCCAAACTCCGCTGTTCTGAACAGCTATGCGCAGTCCAACCTGGTCTGCCAACAGCGAGGCTCCGCTGTTCTGAGTAGCTATTCGCACCCCCGGGCGGTCAGCTCGCCTTCAGTTCTCCCGCAGGAGGCGGGCGCGACCCGGCTCTGGGGCTTGCCTACCCTCACTGGGCGAGTGCGAGCCGATATGGGCGAGCCGCCTGCCTTTTGCCGGGCGGATCGGCGGTCAGGTCGCGCTCGGGGTCCG
>CM077150.1:170871348-170906601 GCA_039583875.1 Platanthera guangdongensis | reverse complement strand
AATTCCTTCTCAGATTCCGACGACCATCACCAGTCAATTTTACTCACCACAAACAAACCGAAAAGAGAAAAATACAAAAAATAGTAAAGAAAATTTAGAATTGATTCTCCCTCAAGATGATTCCTCCGTTGAGCGGTGCATGACCAGTACTAATGATCTTCGTGTGGTTTTGCAACCGATCAACTCCTTTTGGTCATTGTAGTCCTTTTCTTGTCAGAGATCTTCCTGCACGAATGGGAGGGTGAAGGTTTTCTCTTCCTTCAGCGGGACGTTGAATGCTGCTCAGAGGCGAACATGAACCCTAAAATAAAGTCCTGTCTCTCTTAATTCATACAAGGAAATGAAAAGGCGAAACCCTTGAAAGATATGGTACCTAAACACCTAGAGGGGGGGGGGGGGTGAATAGGTGACCTAATCCTTTCTAACTTTATTGGCAGCAATCATTATATCACAGCAATCTAACTAGTTTATCACAGCAAACACAGCAAACACAGCAATAATTTCACACAGTACAACACACATGTTTATAGTGGTTCCCCAAGATATGGTTACATCCACTTTCCCCTTCGCCTATCTAGCAGTGTACTAGATTCGGCCAAACTCCTGCACTGTCTCAGAACCCAAATTGGTTCCACCTCAGGCCCAAAGCTTTACACTCAGCTTTATCCCAAAGCCTACACTCAGCCAATCAAGGCCTACACTCAGCCAATCAAGCCTACACTCAGCCTACACTCAAGGCCTACTCCTACACTCAGCCAATAAGGCCTACACTCAGAGATCTCTAATCTCCTACACTCAGGCTAACAAGCCCTACCCTCAGCCTTTATAAATATAGGCTTACAATCACTCAGATCCAATGGATCCTACAAGTTAAAAAGATATTACAAATTATAACTCTACAACTCAGAAAGATAAGAGGGGAGTTGAGAGATTCTTGATGAGTTCTTGGAAGAACTTAGCTGGATCCAATCTGACTTAGCTTTCTTCAAAGCTTCTTGAGTAGAACTGAATAAGACTGAATCCTCTACAGTTGTTCCTTGACCTCTGCTTCTTAAGAATCAGAATTGAATCTGAATCCTTTTCTCAGCCTAGTTCCAGAGGCTGATTTCTTGGATGGAGCCCTCTCTCTCCAACTTCTTAGATCTGCACTTGGACTGCAAGATCTTCTTGTGTTGATACTCAGTATATCACTTTCTGATTACTTGAATAATCTGTACCACTTGTTAATCACTTGATCAACTCTTTTTAACAACCCAGTTTCTGTAAACTGTGGGTGCCTATTTATAGACCTTCTTCATGGTAACCGGCTGGTCCGGTTCATAACTGACTTCTGACATCTCTGACAGTTGCTGTAGACCGGCTGGATCGGCAGCTGTCATGTCAACCAGTCACTTCTTGAAAATCTCTAACAGTCAGTAAGTGTCGAGACTTTCTGTCTTTAAGTGTCGACACTTAGAGACCAAGTGTCGACACATGCTTTGTAAGTGTCGACACAAGTCTACAAGGTGTCGACACATATCCTTGTATGTCTCGACACAGATTCTTCTACATGTGTCGACACAGAAATTGAGTGTCGACACAAGTACTTGTTCTTCTAGCTTTTGCTGAATTCTTCTATGTGTCGACACATCTCCTTTGTGTCGACACATCTTCTTGTGTTGAATATGTCAAGTGTCGACACTGCATCTTGATGTCGACACATAGTCTTTTATGTTGAATCTTGCTGAGTGTCGACACAGCTCCTTGTGTCGACACACCTTCTTGTTGTTGAGACTTCAGCTGAGTGTCGACACATTCCCTTAGTGTCGACACTTGTACTTAGAATAATTTGTTGTTCTTTCTGTTCTTTGCTAAGTGTCGACACAGCTCCATGTGTCGACACTTTCTTCAAGTGTTGAGTCTTCAGCTGTGTGTCGACACATTGTTCTGGGTGTCGACACATACTTCAAATGTTGACTCTTCTGTTGAGTGTCGACACATTGTGTTGAGTGTCGACACATGCTTCAAGTGCTGACTCTTCTGCTTAGTGTCGACACATTGTGTTGAGTGTCGACACTTGTACTTAGACTCTGCAGACTTTTGCTGAGTGTCGACACAGCTCCAAGTGTCGACACTTTCTGGTGTAGACACAGCTTCACTGGGTGTCGACACAGCTCCTTGTGTCGACACTTTCTGTCTGCACTTTTCTTCACTGAGTGTCGACACAGCTCCAAGTGTCGACACTTTCTGTCTGGTGTCGACTCTGCATCCCAGGTGTCGACACAATGACTCCAAGTGTCG
Organism: Platanthera guangdongensis; assembly: GCA_039583875.1. Classification (NCBI taxonomy): domain Eukaryota; kingdom Viridiplantae; phylum Streptophyta; class Magnoliopsida; order Asparagales; family Orchidaceae; genus Platanthera; species Platanthera guangdongensis. Next base: position 170,904,321 of record CM077150.1, on the reverse strand, counting down.
ACACTGCTTGTCTGGGTGTCGACACAAGCCTTCTTAAGTGTCGACACTTTCCCTCTGGGTGTCGACACATGGACTTAGAAACTTTTTGCTTCAGTCCAGAACTTTCTTAACCTACACAAGTAACTCAAACATACATCAAATACATTATGATGTATATCATTGAGTTGGGTGAGGCTTCTTCAAATCAGGTACATTTGACCAATGTACCCAACAATCTCCCCCTATTTGGAGAAGTCATAACCCTTAGTCAATGATATACACCATCCATAATTAAAATTACAAAATGATGTACAACAGATTATATTCAGCAGGGTAAACATAAACATGTAGAAATACACACATGTATACACATTCATCATTTCAGAACAATCAAGAAATAAACACATTTACAGAACAATCATGAAATATATTTATCATATATTGTTCTAACATATTTCTTATTCATCTTCAATGTTTTACAAAAATGTTTTACATTAAAAAGGATTGCAACATAAACTTCAAGTAAAATCCTAATCTATTTCTGATCAGGTTCCTTGATAACAATTCCCTTTCCAGCTTGGACTTGAGCTTTGACAGGGGCTTCAACAGTTGCAGCATCAACAGGCTTCTTTCCTTTTAAGTCCTTCTTCTTCAGCTCTTCTGCTTTGATTTTCTGTCTCTCAAAATAATGATATGGCTTGGGGAAGTACTTGCTAGGCTCCACAGCAGTAGGAGGTAGCTTTCCCATCTTAGCCTTCCTTCTGAATTGTACTATAGCCTCCTGCCTGATCTCATGCTTTCTCCATTCTGCCTCAGAGAACCATTTGTTCCTGTCATTCATGTTGTCTTTGGCAGCTTTCCAGGCAGTTAGAATTATATTTCTAGAGGTAGGGCTCCATTGTTCAAAATCTGGCTTTTGTTCTGCTTGTTCCCTAAACCTCTTTTTAGACAACTTGTCTCTTCTTCTTTGTTCAGAGCCTCTTGCAGAGCTTCAGAAATAGGTTGAACAACCTTCTCAATATGAACATTGGCCTTGCCCTCAGTTGGGCTATACATTGTGCTGACATCTGCTTGAACCATGTCAAAATCTGGAGGTGGATAAATCACTTGAGCTACTTCTGCTTGCTCACCTCCAAGATATGCAGTTTGAATTCCTGATTCAGCCACATTATCATCATCACAAAGTGGAGGATAGCCCAGTGTAGCTCTGATGGAGTTAGATATCCATTTGGCATGGCCATAGCTAGCTTTGACTAATACCCTCTCCCCCTTTATGACTTCTCTGGCCATATGGTCTCTGACATCATCCTTTTGAAACCTTATCTGACTGTCCAAGTATCTGATTCCCTCTTTGAAAAATGGTTTAAGCTTAGTGAGCTGTTCAGAGATGGCCTTCTGGGAATCTTGAATTGCAGACTTGACAGCAGTAATCTCAGCTTGAAATACCTTATCAAAGTCAGCCTTAGCAGCAGCAGTAGATGTTGAAGGTTCAGCAGTCTTATTCTTCAACTCAGTGACTATAGCATTATGGGAGGCAGTCAAATTTTCATTCATTCTTAACTGATTCTCCAGCACATATCCTTGCTTTAATGCTATTTCATCTACCTGAGCCTTGATCTTCTCCTGATGAGTTGCCGAATAGACTACTGCATTCCCACCCTTGTGGAAGCAGTCAGTCATCTCCTTCTTGTTCATGTTCATTTCAAACCTTTTAGATTTTATATCTTGTGCAAGATCAAACTGTAGGGACTTGTGCCCTTCATCCATATAAGCCTCTATTGCCTTCCTTTGCTCATCCAACTTGATCTGCATGGCAATCATCAAAGCACTATAATCAACTGTTGGAGCTTGTTGAACTATAGGCTGTGGAGCAATAGATTGCAAGGCTTTCTTGTAACTCTGGCTTCTTCTTTTAAAAACATATAGTTTCTTCTTCTTAGCCTCTGCAGTCTCATCTTCTTTAGATTCTGAAGTGCTGGCCATTTCAACCCTTTCCTTAGGGCTTTGAGGTTTGTCAGCTTGCACAACAGTTACCTTTTCAGTTTCTTGCCTAATAGGCTCTTCCAGAACTTCCATGTGCTCCCCCTCAGCAGCAGCACTCTTATCTTCAGCAGCAGCATCCTTGTCCATATCAAAATCTTCTTGATCTAGATTTAGGAATAAATCCTCCATTGTATATTCAGGTGGAGATGGAGCTGGAGACAGTCTTGGCTCTGCAACCACTGACTCAGGTACCACTTCTTGTTCAACAGATTTGTCTTCTAAAATAACATCTGGAACTTGACTGTCTAGCTGAGTTTGCTGATGGACATCAGACAAATTAGCATCTTCTATAATATAGTCTAAAGTTTTTAGGTCAGTGAGTACCTCTTGGATAATGATGGTGGCTTGCTCACTGTCCAGAGTAGATGGTTCTTCTACTACTGGAAGCTCCCCCTGGCTGTGATCCCTATGGATGGGGATAGCTTGAGGCAGCTCCCCCTGGATCTCAGCTACATCTTGAGCAGCAGGGGTCTTCTCTGCAGCCACTTCCTCTTGAGCATCAGGAGTGAAGACAACATGTTCTTCACTATCAGAACTGCTGGAGGACTCTTGTGCCACAGCAGCAGTTTTTCTCTTCTTCTTAGGAGGAATCTCCTTCTCAGTAACTGGCTTCTCTGGGGTTGCCACTTCCTTGGACAACACCCTGTCCCATCTGGAAAATATCCTTTGGTCCATCTTCCTCATGTGGTTGATTTTGCTTCCAGCAGCATTGCTCATTACCTCTGGTATTGTACCAGCTAGGTAGAGACTTATAATTCTGCCCAGATTGGGCTTCTTCAAGCTCTCCTTGATTTTGTCAAAAACCACTAGAGACCAGTCTGTTCTTAGAGTAAAGATTATTCTGGTCATAATTTCAAACATAGAGGCAGACACCCTGTCATGCCCTCCTGGCTTACTGAGAATAACCTTGCCCACAATTTCAGACATGAATTTTCCTTGATTATTCATGCCTTTCCTGTTGAATACTGATCCTATCTTCATCTTGGGATCAAGACCACACCAGGTTAAGGCTTCCCTGGTCTTTGAAGCAGTTACTTCCTCTTCATCTTGAGTTTTAGGTAGCTGGAGTACCTTCCTCAGATTCTTTGGTGAAACCTTGACCTTAGTCCCATGAACTCTGGATTTGATTCTGTATCCAGATTCATCTACAGCAGCTCCATTAAGGAATTCAAGAACTTCCTTCTTCCAAATCTTTGTTGGTTCTGAAACCAAGTATTCGAGTCCAGAATTGGCGACTAGGGTTATCACCGATTGGATTTCTTGATATGCGTCGTCGAACGCACCGCGCACCAGCTCATAGCCCTCGTTCACGTTCTCCTCAAGCTTAGGAGCCATTAGAGTTTGGAGAATTTTTCTTTAGAAAAGAGAAGTGTCGACACAATAGTTTTGGTCTCGAAACTTTGAAAGCGTGTCGACAAACAAAGACAGAACCCTATTTATACCTTTCTGATTTTGAAGATGAACAGGCGGGACAGCTAACTCAACATGTGTCGACACTAGCAATACGTGTCGACACTGACTTATAATGTCTCGACACACATATGTCGACACAAGTTTAGTCAACAGATATTATGTGTCGACACTTGGTTATGTGTCGACACAACATAACTCGACACATCGTCGAGACTTTTACTTAGAAAATTCTTAGTAAAACATAAGTGTCGACACCATATTGGATGTGTCGACACCTACTTGACATGTGTCGACACTAATATTCTGAAGTGTCGACACCACATTCCTAGATGTGTCGACACCTTTTTCCTGAAGTGTCGACACCACTATTCTGTGTCGACATAGACTTGTCTATGTGTCGACACCTTTTTACTTAGCCAATTTTCTATTCTGTAAACTTAGTCTAAGTTTATCATTCCTAGTTCAATTTTGAATCTATTGAACTTAGCTTCTTCTAGGGGCTTAGTAAACATATCAGCTACTTGTTCATCTGTTTTAACATATTCAAGTGAAATATCTTCTCTTTCTACATGTTCTCTAAGAAAGTGATATTTAATCTCAATATGTTTTGTTCTACTATGAGATACAGGGTTATTAGCTATTGAAATAGCACTTGTAGAATCACAGAAAAGTGGAGTTCTACTTACCTGAAATCCATAGTCCTCTAGCTGATGTTGAATCCACAGAAGTTGAGCACAGCAACTTCCTGCAGCCACATATTCTGACTCAGCTGTGGAGATAGCCACACTAGTCTGCTTTTTGCTGCTCCATGAAATTAGTCTCCCACCTAGGAATTGACAGGTTCCAGTAGTACTCTTTCTATCCTCTTTGCATCCTGCAAAGTCTGCATCTGAATAACCTGTTAGATCAAAGTCTCCATTCCTAGGGTACCAGAGGCCTAGATAGGGAGTGCCCTTTAGATATCTCAAAATTCTCTTGACTGCAGTCAAGTGAGACTCTTTAGGGCAGGCTTGATACCTTGCACAAACACATGTAGCATACATGATGTCTGGTCTACTAGCAGTCAAGTATAATAGGGAGCCAACTATCCCTCTATACAAGGTTTCATCTACAGGTTTCCCTGCATCATCCTTGCTAAGAGACATACTTGACCCCATAGGAGTCTTCATGGTACTGGATGAATCCATACCATACTTCCTTATGAGTTCTAGGGTGAACTTTGACTGACAAATGGATAAACCATTTCAGTCTGTTTAACTTGGAGACCCAAGAAAAACTTCAGCTCTCCCATACTACTCATTTCAAACTGACCTTGCATAAGTTTTGCAAACTTTTTGCAAAGGCTGCTTTCAGTAGACCCAAATATAATGTCATCTACATATATTTGGACTAGTATGACTTTGCCTCTAGATTCCCTAAGGAATAGAGTCTTATCTATTTTCCCCCTTGAGAACTTGTTCTCAATGAGGAAACTAGATAGGGTTTCATACCAAGCCCTAGGGGCTTGCTTTAACCCATATAAAGCTTTCCTAAGTCTATAGACATAATGAGGTAGAGTTGGATCAACAAAACCTGAAGGCTGCTCCACATAGACTTCTTCTTTCAAATTACCATTTAGGAATGCTGACTTGACATCCATTTGGTATACCTTGAATCCTTGATAGGTTGCATAGGCCAAGAACATCCTTATGGCTTCCAGTCTGGCTACTGGAGCAAAGGTTTGATCAAAATCAATACCTTCTTCTTGCCTATATCCTTTAGCAACCAGTCTAGCTTTATTCTTAATGATGACACCTTGTTCATCCATCTTATTCCTGTAGATCCACTTAACTCCTATTACATTGTGGTCTTTAGGTTTAGGAACCAATTCCCAGACCTTGCACCTCTTGAACTGATTAAGCTCTTCTTGCATTGCTTCAGTCCATTGTGGATCTTGTATTGCTTCTTCAAATCTTTTAGGTTCAACTTGAGACAAAAAGCTGGAATAGATTGCAGCATTCATGTTTCTACTCCTGGTTTGTACTCCTTGTCTTGGATCTCCAATAATCAGCTCTACTGGATGATCTCTAAGATGCCTGTGGGCTGGAGGCATCCTCACTTCAGGTTGAACCACTTCAGCATCTGCATCATGCTGTATACCTTGGATTTCTTCAGCAACTGGCACATGTAGTTCTCCCCCTGGACAGCAGCTACTCTCCTCTCCTTGCTGTCTTGCAGCAGGCACTTCTTCTATAGTCAGCTTGTCCATTGTCTTTGTCAAACCTGTGGGGCTGCATACATTGCTAGACAACTCATTATTAATAAGTTTTGTCTCATCAAAAACTACATGCACTGATTCTTCTACAACTTGTGTAGTCAAGTTGTAGACTCTATAAGCCTTACTATTATTGCTGTACCCAACAAAAATTCCCTCTTGGGACTTGGCAGCAAACTTAGTTAAGTAAGACTTCCCATTGTTAAGTATGAAGCATTTACAACCAAAGATCCTAAAATAGGATAGATTTGGTTTCCTGCCTTTCACAACTTCATAGGGGGTCTTGTTTAGCCCTTTAGTGATGGTAGCCCTATTTATAACATGGCATGCAGTGTTAACTGCTTCAGCCCAGAAATACTCTGGCAGTGATGTATCACTTAGTAGGGTTCTACCAGCTTCTATCAAGGTCCTATTTTTCCTCTCAGCAATGCCATTTTGCTGAGGTGTTCTAGGTGAAGAGAATTCTTGAAATATCCCAAAGTCTTCACATAGTTTTGTCATGCTTTCAGATTGAAACTCAGTACCATGGTCACTTCTAATTTTGACCACAGTACTATTAAGTTCATTCTGAATTTGCTTGACAAAGCTGTAGAAGACACTAGGTGTTTCAGATTTCTGTCTTAAGAAGAACACCCAGGAAAACCTTGAGTAGTCATCTACAACTACAAGGGTATAGACCTTCTTACCTAAGCTGTGAACTGGCATTGGACCAAAGAGATCCAAATGCAAGAGGTACAAACACCTCACAGCATCTTTGTTATCTATGCTTCTAAAGGTGGATTTAGTCTGCTTGCCCTTTTGACAAGCTGAGCAAATGCCATCTTTAACACACTTAACTTGAGGACCATTCCTCACTAACTCTTTACTAAAGAGTTTGCTAATTGTCTTGTAGTTAAGATGGGCCAGCCTCTTGTGCCATTTGACACAATGAGAGACTGTCTCATCAGCTACAAGACAAACTGGAGAACCATTGTTCTCAATCATAATGTCTAGGCAGTAGACATTTCTCTTCCTATAACCTGTCAAGATGATCTCTTGATCACTTGACCTCTTGATATGACAACCATTTTTAACAAATGAGATGTCATACCCTACATCACTTAACTGACTTATACTTATTAGGTTGTGTTTCAACCCTTTAACATAAGCCACTTGAGTAATGGTAACTAAGTTTGAAGAAATGTTACCAAACCCTTTGATGATTCCTTTTTCAGAACCACCAAAGGTCACTTTAGGACCATTTTTGATTGGAATGTAGTCCTTCAGTAGTCCCCTAGTTCCAGTCATATGTCTGGAACATCCACTGTCCAAGTACCATGTAGGGGTATGGCCACTTGGACTCACCTGCAAAACAGATTAATGGACCTTAGAACCCAAAGCAATCTTGGGTCCTTGGTACTTGTTAGTCTGTAACTTGACAAAGCTACCTACTGGCTTTCCACCAGGTAGCTTGCTACTCACCTTGGCACTGGCATTGTACCAACAGTCCATTGCAAAATGGCCAATCTTGCCACAGCACCAGCATTCAAACTTGTTGTACCTTTGCTTAGGTACTGCCTTGGCTGTCTTGACTACAGCAGGTTTGTTGAATGTTGGGGCTTTGCCCTTGGACTTAGACTTGGACTGCTTAGTCCCTGCAGGTCTAACAAAACCCAGTCCAGCCTTGCCTTTATGATGAACAAATTCATCAATTAAAGGTAACACTGATTTAGGTTTTGAAAACCTAGCAACAAGCTCTCTTTCTTTCTGAAGATTGATCTCCAGTCTCTTAATTTGATCATTCTTATAGGTGATAGTTCCCATCTGAATCACAGTAATGTGTTTCAGCCTGGCTACCTCATTCAGTTTTTGATCAAATTATTTCTCAAAATCTGTTGCAACAGTCTTGAGAACTGCAATCTCCTTTGCCTGACTTTTGGCTAGGGTCTTGCTTTTCTTGTAGGCTCTCAACAGTACCTTATATTCATCTATGAGCTGATGAATATCTTCCTCAGACTCAGATATATTCTCATCACTTGATGAAGAAAAATCTGATTCTGAACTAGAACAAGAAACTGAATTTAAACTTGAACTTTGTACCTGACTGGGTCCTGGCTGCTCCAGGATTTTGGCACTCTCTGTCAAAGCCATTAGCCCTTGGCAATGACTGTCTTCTTGTTCATAAATTGATTCCAAGATCTCCATGAATTCTTCCTCTTCTTCTTCTACATACAGCCCTATGTAGGCTTCAGCCTCAGACTCAGTTTCTGAAGAAGATATATCTGATAGAGTCTTTTCCTTCTTAGCAACAAAAGACTTTTCTTTCTTTCCTTTGAAGTGAGTCTTTTTCCTGTCACTAGATTCCTTTCTCTTCTCTGGACAATCTGCAATAACATGGCCCTGTCTATTGCAGCAATAACAAACAATCTTTGAACTAGTTGCCTTGCTTGATTTTGTCCTTTTCTTGTCATTCTTTGAAGACCTCTTTTTCTGATAAGAGTCTTCCTTTCCTTGTGATGTAGAAGGCCTTGACCTCCACTGTTTCTTTTTCAAAAACTTCTGAAAGTGTCTAGTGAAAGCAGCAAAGTCTTCATCACTTTCATTGCTCTTAGACTTTGTGCTGTCAGACTCATCAGACTCTGATTCAACTACCTCTGGAGGTGGAGTTGAAGACTTATTTCTGCACTTTCTGGGAACTTCTGTCTTGAAAGCAATAGTTCTTTCTTTGTGTTCAGTCCTTGTTGATTTCTCCTCCTCTTTTCTTACTATCAACTGCATCTCATATGACAATAGCTTGCCAAACAGTGTGGGAGGTGGAATTTCCCCCAACTTAGCCATTTCTCTTATGGAACAGATCTTGGTGTCCCAATCTTTGGTTAGGGACCTTAAGAACTTGTCATTTAGTTCATAGTTAGTGAACTCTCTTCCATAAGACATGAGTTCATTAACTATTCTGTAAAATTTCTTATAGCACTCAGTGATGCTATCACTCTTTCCTTGCCTGAAGCTTTCATACTCCTGATTTAGCAAGGACTTCCTATCTTGCCTAACTTCTTCAGAACCTTCCATATAGACAATGAGAGTATCCCACATCTCTTTTGCTGTCTTACAGTGAATTAAGTTCTGAAAAGTGGCATCATCAATGGTACTCACTATTATGTTCTGTGCCCTCTTGTCCATGGTGGCTAGGACAATTTCATCCTTGGTCATCTCAGAGAAATCCTTTGGAGTTCTCTGGTTTGCATCCAATACTGAAATCTTCATTGGCACATAAGGCCCTTCCTTAACTGTAATGTAGATTCTAGGGTCAGAGGCTTCCATAAATAGCCTTACCCTCTCTTTCCAGATCCCAAAGATCTCCTTCCTGCATATGGGTAATTTCATGGAACCCAATTCCTTGTGATTCTCATAAGAACCCATGTTTCTTGATGTTCTTGAATTTCTTGAATCTGTGAATTGCCTTACACTGTATCTGCCAAACAGGATCTCCTCAAACTGTTAGTCCTTTTTGAGGAACCTGGCTTTGATACCACTTGAAAGATATGGTACCTAAACACCTAGAGGGGGGGGGGGTGAATAGGTGACCTAATCCTTTTCTAACTTTATTGGCAGCAATCAGTTATATCACAACAATCTAACTAGTTTATCACATCAAACACAGCAAACACAGCAACAATTTCAGCACAGTACAGTACACAGTGATTTATAGTGGTTCTCCAAGATATGGTTACATCCACTTTCCCCCTTCGCCTATCTAGTAGTGTACTAGATTCGGCCAAACTCCTGCACTGTCTCAGAACCCAAATTGGTTCCTACCTCAGGCCCAAAGACTTATAACTCAGCTTTATCCCAAAGCCTACACTCAGCCAATCAAGGCCTACACTCAGCCAATCCAAGGCCTACACTCAGCCAACAAGGCCTACCCTCAGAGATCTCTATCTCCTACACTCAGCCAACAAGGCCTACACTCAGAGATCTCTATCTCCTACACTCAGGCAAACAAGCCCTACCCTCAGCCTTTATAAATATAGGCTTACAATCACTCAGATCCAATGGATCCTACAAGTTACAAAAGATATTACAAATTATAACTCTACAACTCAGAAAGATAAGAGGGGAGTTGAGAGATTATTGATGAGTTCTTGGAAGAACTTAGCTGGATCCAATCTGACTTAGCTTTCTTCAAAGCTTCTTGAGTAGAACTGAATAAGACTGAATCCTCTGCAGTTGTTCCTTGACCTTTGCTTCTTAAGAATCAGAATTGAATCTGAATCCTTTTTCTCAGCCTAGTTCCAGAGGCTGATTTCTTGGATGGAGCCCTCTCTCTCCAACTTCTTAGATCTGCACTTGGACTGCAAGATCTTCTTGTGTTGATACTCAGTATATCACTTTTCTGATTACTTGAATAATCTGTACCACTTGTTAATCACTTGATCAACTCTTTTTAACAACCCAGTTTCTGTAAACTGTGGGTGCCTATTTATAGGCCTTCTTCATGGTAACCGGCTGGTCCGGTTCATAACTGACTTCTGACATCTCTGACAGTTGCTGTAGACCGGCTGGATCGGCAGCTGTCATGTCAACCAGTCACTTCTTGAAAATCTCTAACAGTCAGTAAGTGTCGAGACTTTCTGTCTTTAAGTGTCGACACTTAGAGACCAAGTGTCGACACATGCTTTGTAAGTGTCGACACAAGTCTACAAGGTGTCGACACATATCCTTGTATGTCTCGACACAGATTCTTCTGCATGTGTCGACACAGAAATTGAGTGTCGACACAAGTACTTGTTCTTCTAGCTTTTGCTGAATTCTTCTATGTGTCGACACATCTCCTTTGTGTCGACACATCTTCTTGTGTTGAATATATCAAGTGTCGACACTGCTTCTTGATGTCGACACATATCCTTTTATGTTGAATCTTGCTGAGTGTCGACACAGCTCCTTGTGTCGACACACCTTCTTGTTGTTGAGACTTCAGCTGAGTGTCGACACATTCCCTTAGTATCGACACTTGTACTTAGAATAATTTGTTGTTCTTTCTGTTCTTTGCTAAGTGTCGACACAGCTCCATGTGTCGACACTTTCTTCAAGTGTTGAGTCTTCAGCTGTGTGTCGACACATTGTTCTGGGTGTCGACACCTACTTCAAATGTTGACTCTTCTGTTGAGTGTCGACACATTGTGTTGAGTGTCGACACATGCTTCAAGTGCTGACTCTTCTGCTTAGTGTCGACACATTGTGTTGAGTGTCGACACTTGTACTTAGACTCTGCAGACTTTTGCTGAGTGTCGACACAGCTCCAAGTGTCGACACTTGCTGGTGTAGACACAGCTTCACTGGGTGTCGACACAGCTCCTTGTGTCGACACTTTCTGTCTGCACTTTTCTTCACTGAGTGTCGACACAGCTCCAAGTGTCGACACTTTCTGTCTGGTGTCGACTCTGCATCCCAGGTGTCGACACAATGACTCCAAGTGTCGACACTGCTTGTCTGGGTGTCGACACAAGCCTTCTTAAGTGTCGACACTTTCCCTCTGGGTGTCGACACATGGACTTAGAAACTTTTTGCTTCAGTCCAGAACTTTCTTAACCTGCACAAGTAACTCAAACATACATCAAATACATTATGATGTATATCATTGAGTTGGGTGAGGCTTCTTCAAATCAGGTACATTTGACTAATGTACCCAACAACCCTTTTATATGTCCTTGAAAAACTGGCTACTGTCGGCGGTAAGACGAGCACCCGATGGTAGGTCATTGCACATTGATGTGACAGCTGTCTCGAAAATTTGGAAAAAAATTTGGAAAAGATATTTTTTTGCTTTTTTGTGCTAGCGTCATGCGGTACCCAATTATCCCCTGACAGTAGCATAATCTTCTCGATGAAGCAATCTCCACGATCGTTCAGCGAGCTAGCGTTGCACGGTAGTAAGCTAGTGTTGCGCGGTAGGTCACCGAATGCATGTCCAAAATAAGTCCTGTGGCTAGCGCTGGCAGTAGCTCTAGTGCCACGCTGTAGGTCCTCGAGCGCACATTCAGATTAATTCCAGGCTTGCGCTTGGCGGTAGAGCTAGTGCGCAGCGGTAGGTCACAAAGTTGAGTTCTTCAATTCTGTTGGGAATTGTGCCCTACAATGTTCCTCAAGATTTGAAAAGGCATCACCAATCATGCTAATGGACATAATGTATTTAATGTGTGCTTGAGTTCATACATGTAGATTGTCTATGATTAGACATGTGAAATTAAAGAGTATGCTGGAAGACTCAGAAATCGTCGAGCATAGCTAACATTTCATTGAGCTCTGCTCAGCTTTCATCGAGCTGAGCTCACCATTAGTCGAACGGAGTTCAGAACTTGGGATTTAGAATTCGTCGAGCTCAGCTCATCTTTCATCGAACTGAGCTCACCGTTCGTCGACCTAAATTCAAGAGCTTGGGATTCAGAACTCGTCAGGCTCAGCCCACCGATCGTCAAATGCAGTTCAACATTCATCGAGCTGAGCTCACCGTTCATCGACCTAAATCCAGAAGCTTGGGATCCAGAATTTGTCAAGCTTAACCCATCGATCGTTCAACGCAGTTCAACTTTCGTCGAACTATAGCAAGAAGGATTAACTATGGCAAAAGTGCTGAGACAACTGAGACAGCTGAGAAGTATGTCTCAGCATAACCGCTGAGAAGTATGTCTCAGCATAACCGCTGAGACAAAGCAAGATGAAATTTCTCTAAGTACAAAAGCGTTGAGTGAAGCAAGTTCACTTAACACTTCTAAAGAAGAAGGAAGTGCTGAGACAGAAGACAATCTCAGCTGTGAAGAAGAGACCGCTGAGAAGAAAACCGCTGAGACAGGATTCAGTTTCAGCTGAGAAGAAGAAAGCGTTGAGACCGCTGAGAAGAAAGCGCTGAGTCAGAAGCTGTTTCAGCTGTTAAGAAGAAACCGCTGAGACAACTGAAAAGATCCGCTGAGACGAAGCTAGTGAAAATTCACAAGACCAGAAGCGCTGAGAGCCAAGACAGATGGCGTTGAGTGAATTAACATCACTCAACACTTATTGAAGATCTGGAATTTTTCTAAGTCCAGAATATGATGACCGCTGTTGACGTCATCAAGAGTCAACAAGTCAAAGTGGTTCAAGTCGTTGCGGGAAAGCTACAACAACACCAGGATGACCACTGCTGATGTCACCAAGAAGTTAACAAAGTCAAATTATATGAAGCCATTGCGGGAAAGTTGTAGTAGCGCCAAAAGCTATTTTGTCCTTTTTTGAGGGAGGTGGTGCTCACCAATCCTTGGCTGGGCCCACTCCTCAATTGTGCAATTGATTCCAATCAACAAATATAAAAAGAAAAAAAAGGATTAGGGTTAACGAAACAAAAGAAAAACGCAGAACACAGGAAGAAAATACAGGAAACAGAGGCGGCTAGACATCATCTTCTTCGATAAGCTTGAAAGCAAAAAGTCCAGCATAGTTAGCCAGAAGGCAAAGAAAGAAATATGAAGCTCTCTCATGTTCAGCAGGATTGTTCTCTCCAGAACAAGGCATCTGATTCATCTATTCAACAAGAATTTAGCTATATGAAGGGCTGTTAGCCTTCAATAGCTGATAGTTGTTAACCAGTGCAACAAAGGAGTTAACTATAGAAGATGACACATTCCTTCTATAACAAGTGGGCTGGACTGATATCTACTCAGTCTAGCAAGGTAGACTCATAGATTTATCTCTAAGTCAGTTGTCTTAAATTTATTTCATCTTATATAAACTACTGTAGGATTCAGTTTACCTGAATCTGAGTTGTAGTGCCTTTTGGCCTGATATGTAGGTGACTAACTAGTCACTGAGGTAGATGCCCTATTGGGGTACTGAGGTAAGATCTAAGTGTGGATCTGAGAGTAGGGATGTCTTCCTAGCCTGAGTAGTTGGCCTTAGAAATAAGGTTGAGGTAGGTGAATGGTGAGTCACTAAGCTGTAGGTGAAGAGTGTGTTACTAAGTTGTAGGCCTTGGATGAGGCTGAGCTGTAGGTTCCTGGAAGGGAACAGAGGCAGGTACCTGGAAGGGAACAGAGGCAGGTACCTGGAAGGGTACTGAGTTGTAGGAGTGCTGTAGCACTCTGAGAGTATGGCTGCATGCCTGAAGTTATATGGCTGAGAAGCCTGAGTTGTAGGCCTTAGAAATAAGGCTGAGGTAGGTGGTCAGTGGACCACTGAGCTGTAGGAGCACTGTAGGGCTCTGAGGTAGGAACTTGTGTGGTTCTAAGGTAGGGTTCAGAAGAGAACCTAAGTGTAAGGATGAGGGCCTGAGGTGAAAGCTTTGAGGAGCATAATGGTGGAGTTTGTGCCTAGTCTAAAAAATAGTTGGATAGGTGGGAGGGAAAGTGGATGTACCCAATTGGGGAACCACTATAAACAACTTTGTGCTTGGCTGTGGTGTTTTTTTTATTCTTATATTGCAGGTGATAAGGACAAGCTCTAGATCACCTAGTAAGAAACTAGTGAAAAGACTTGAAAATTTCAAAGAACTATTCATCCCCCCTTTAAGTGACTAGCTAACCTTAAGTTAGATAACTTTCAGATTCCTTTGAACTTGTAAACCTACACACTATACCAAACACAAGTGTGATCAAATATAACATGGGATTTGAACTTGTCAAACTGACAAGATGTGAACCGTAGGCTCCAACAGCTCTCTTATAAAGTGATATTTTATTTCAATATGCTTGGTCCTGCTGTGTGATACATGATTCTTTGTTTTTAAAATAGCACTAGAAGAGTCACAGAATAAAGGGGTTTTACATAGCTGGATATTATAATCCTGGTGTAACACCCCATATTTCACCAGCTATAGCTCTCTAAGAGCTACCGCCCGACAATAGTACTATGGTCGGCAGTAGCGTTGCCGATTTAATTTGCGTGGCTCTTTATGAGCTACCACCCGATGATTGCCATACCCTGTGGTGGTAGAGTCCTTTCATCATAAGCATCGTAGTGACACGACTCATCACCTACCACTCAACGATAGTGTGGTACCGTGTGGCATTAGCATGATAGTTAAGTCGCGACCACATGTCGGTGTGTGATTGGAGAATTTGAATGGTCGGCTTGCGGGAGAAGCCGCTGATTGGGGTTACAACATGGAAATATCTTATTACCGAGCAATTTGGATTTTGATGTCGGTATGTAAAGAGAACCATTTTGAATCATAGCCATTTGCCAAGATCCGACAGTGGGATGTGGTTTCTGCTAGTTTAAGTTCGTGGGATGGGAGTTATCCCTCATTCTAAACCTAGTATTTCTCTTTGTAAGAGTTAGAGAGAAGGGAGAGCAAGGAAGAGGAAGAAGAAGGGGAATCTTGCCTTCACTAGAGCTTTGTAGCCCCAAATTTTGAGCCGAGTCCATATCTAAAAAGAGCGGCCCGGTGCGATTCTTTCCATCCTTTTGTATTTTGATGTATAACTCCAAAGAAGACTTACAAGGGTAACGATCTTCCTCCTTGGGCATGTGAAGTCCTCATTTTGGTATGTTGCATGAAATCCCCCACCAATTGGTGTAGAGAGAAGAGATTTCCAATGGGTGATCTATGGTATCCCCGGTGAGATACTTGCATTTAGAATACGGAATCAAAGTATGATATAAGCATGCTATGTGAAGCCCATCGTGATAGGTTGGTCTGGATTGGTGATGGTTATCTTGTTGATTTGCACGTTGGAGAAGATTCTGTGGTTAAACGTGTAGTTTTAAAGTCGCGGGGTATGCATATTGCTGTACTGAGAGTACTGGAGTTGGCATCTAGGAAAAATACCCAATTTTTTGGGGAACAGATCATGTCCTATCCCCTACCACGCGGTAGTAGCGCTACCGCCGGTGATAACACCCAGTTAGTTATTTTGAGTCCTATCTTGAGGAGACAATGGGGACCTGTATATTAAGCTGTGAGCTTAAATTGCTCCACAATGGTGGCCATAAGAGCCAGCATGGGAACATTACATGGTTATATTTTGCTGTGAATGGGCAAGGGGAGGCTGACCTGCATCATGGCCTTTTGCGCCCGATGATTTGAGCAATGGGATGTCGTTGAACTATACCCAACCCTATATCGTTCGACTTGGAGTGAGTTATTGTGCTGGATCTTGGTGATCACCTTTGACTATGTCGTAGCCATAGGAGAGAGTCTTAGGATACGAGCCAGAAATACTAGTAATGCTCATATGTACCATTTTGAGAATAGTTGTGGGGCTTGAATCTCAGCACACTGATAATGTGCCCTGAGTGCATGGGGTGTGTGGCCGGTCGTGCCAACGTCTGTGGTGAATGATGCTTAAATTTCATGTTCTATTGCCATACTATGCACATGCTTTTTACCTACATGGAAGGAGAACTACCACCCCGGGTGTGGGGCAGGGTCGTTATAATTTGGTCAGCTAATGTTGACCATTTCTTTGTTTGCCACAAATATGTAGATTGTACCTATATAGGTGTTGGGGAGCCAAGCAAAAAGTAGCGGGCAGAAGCCCTTTGTTTTAAGCCGGCCCTCGAAGGCCAAGCGAATCTTCCTACTACTTTCATGTGTTTTTGGCCTACGTGCTGATGTATGCAAAACACTATAAATTATTGGAAACATATGTAAGGACTTAAGGCTAGACTCTTTTGTGTATTTTGGTTATCATTCCTATAGTGTTGTAGTGGATATTCCTATGTTTGCGTTCTTAATTTTTTTAATGTTGGATATAGTGGCCAACCTTAGAGGGGGGGGGGGGTGAATAAGGTTTTAACGACGTTTATTAAAAATCTAAAATATTTCAAACTCTGAGAACTAGTTCAGGAAGCTACCACGTTGCGCTAGGTAGCAAGCGCACAGCGGTATGTCTCTGAACTCGTTTTTTAATGCAGATACTCCTTTGAAAATCTATACACTCTTCAGAACAACCCAATGTAACAACCATAGCAGCACACACAGGTAGAGAAATAGGAAAAGAATTTCATTGCCAAAACTAGAATCAACAATTATTTTTATAGATTAAAAACTTGATCTCCGTGACACCGAAGATCGAAGGCAGTGAATAAAAACAACTTTGGGTTTTCTATATCTACCCGCTACATGGACCGGTTGGCTCTCTCCCTTTTCCTCCAAGAAAGTTCTTCGAGCCGGCTCTTCACCTCCACACAAGGAAGGGTCTTAGATCCCCGCTAGATCACCCAATCGAGACGTCCTTCCCCGAGATGATTTCTCACGGAATCCTTCCCCGGATTTCGATGACCATCCTCAGTTGATTTCCTTCAGCACAATCAATACAAAGAAGAGAAAGAGAAAGAATACGACAAAAGTTTAATGGATTTAAAGTGAATAAGATCTCCATCTTTACGGTTCCTTCGTCAAACGATCCACGGACGTGCTTGTGATCTTCGTATGCTTGGAAACAGTCGTCTCTTCATAGTTGATGTAGTTCTAGGCTTGCCAGAGTTCTTCATTGGCGAACGGGAGGGAGGAGGTCTTCTTTTCCTTCGACAAAGATGATGGAACGGACACGAGAGAGGCGGCCGAAATGTAGGAGTTGTAGATCTCTGTCTCTTTTCATCTTTTTTTATTTTGAACACAGAAAATGAGGCTCCTTTATATATGTCTTTGTGAAAATAGGGTACCACCGGTGGTAAGGCTAGCGCCCGGTGTTAGGTTCACGCGGTTGGTGTTGACAGCTGTCCTCCAAATTAGGAAAATATTCAAAACAAATATTTTCCTTTTTCCAATGCTAGCTCGGTGTGGTAGGTAAGTAGCGCCTGGAGGTAGACCTAGCTCGACGCACTCGACGCCTCTGTCTCAACGATCTTAACGCTTCGAGCGTTGAGCACGTTAACGTGGCGTGGTACCAAGCTAGCGCTTGGCGATAGTTCTATCTTGACACTATCAGCGCCTCTGTCTCAACGAGTGTTGAGTGAGCTAGTGCGGCGCAATAGAAAGCTAGCTCCTGCGCTGTAGGTTTCCGAGAGCCCGACTATTTAATTCATCAAGCTAACCTGGGCGGTAGGACTAGCGCAGTGCGGCAGATTCCCAAGCACTTTGTCCATTTAATTCAGGCTATCGCCAGGCGTTAGCTACTACCACTCGGTGGTAGGTTCCTAACGAGGGCTCCTTGAATTTCTTGGACCTGTAAACCTGCACACTCTACCAAACACAAGATGTAATCAAATAAACCCTGGGAGTTGATATTATCAAACTAAGGATATGTGAACCGTCAGCACCAACAATCTCCCCCTTTTTATAATATCATGTCTCCTTCATTAGTTAAAATAATGAAGTGCATCATATAAAGAATAAATATAAGAGATAGTTTTGAAAACTCAGGTTTCATGTTCTATATAGCTCCCCTACACATGCGCAAGTTTCAGGTTCTATATAGCTCCCCTACACACACGCTCCCCCTATATAAATGTTCTACATGCTCCCCCAGGCTATGTGCACACAGTGAACGCAGCTGCTCTACATGTGATCTACACTTACCCATGACTCATTAACCATCTATTCTCCCCCTTTGATATTATCAAGAAGGGGATGGCCAGACCATAAACACACAGACACATGTACGGGAGAAACAAAACGCAATATATAATGAGCATGAGAAAGACAGTATACTGGGCATATTTATAGAAAGTGATGCGGGAGGCAAAAAACAATACGGGTGACCGAGCATGAAATCTGAGAATATTAGGCATAGAGGTCACATAGATGAATTCTGTATGTAAAAATAATTTTAAATAACCGTTCAGAGTTACAGGAGATTGGACAACGCAATTAGACAAAGCACATAACGATGTAGAGTACAATGCTTCAAGAGTTATAGAATTAATGTAGAGGAACATTGTACAAGTTATGAATAGAAATCGTGTGAGAGAACGTATGTGTAATAGATATATAGTGTCGTGTCAGTCCAATTCTTATGCATGGAAGAATTAGATAGAGTAATGACGTCTGAGCGTGTAGCATCAGAAGACAAACACCAAGTAGAGTTAACATTCATGACATGTTTATCTCAGTAATTAAATATTCTATCGCGAGCGGAATAGAGTGAAAAATCACGTCACGTTGCAATCTATGTTATACAACGGCTAAAACTAGGGGAACTAAGCTTAAGGTTCTTGTTAGTGCACAAGATCAAAATGATTTTTTGGACCCAGGTGCTCATCCTCACAATGCCCATAAAGACTTATCAGGAGGAGTGAGTAGTGCTTGGGGAGGGGGGTTATCCTTGACACAAGGCTTGATATTTGTTGGAACCCCACCTATGTTTAGGGTTGATTTGGGCTAGGTTCACTATTAGGATTATTAGATGACCCAACATTTATAGTCTAGTGTCATAGGTTTTTATCAGGGTCAATGTCAGTCAACAACCTAGATTGATTGGTTCTCACCTTCAGAAGACTTAGAGACAGAAGACCTCCAGAGAAAAGCAATTTTCTAAGAGACAAAAACTCGTTTGACGATTAGCTGAACAGGGCTCAATTTTTGTCGATCTCAAATCGATGAACTCAAAATTCTTCTCTGAGTTGAGTTTGATGATAGCCTAGATGAGTTCGACGAACTCCGATCTCACCTCAGTAGTTCAGCTCGACGAAAGACTATCTCTGTTCGACGAACTTGGAGCTCAGTTTGACAAGTTAATTTTCTGGTCAATGATCTTGGAGCTCAGCTCGACGAAGTAGAGGTTTCAGTTTGACGGATTTGGATCTCAGGTCGATGAGAATTTGCTGAGTTCAACTAATTTCTCCCAATTTCAGTTTGACGAATTTGAATCTCAAGTCGACGAGAATTTGTTGAGTTCGACTAATTTCACCTAGATTCAGTTCGACTATTTCTCTGATTGATTTCAGTTCGACTATGGCAGATGATTTTCAAATTAAATTATAATATGTCTGTAATATTCTGATAGTTAATGCACAATATTCTTATGAATATAGCCGTTCCATGACAACATTAATTATGGCCTTCACAGAGTTATAACTTGAATTATTTTACTGGGACAGTTGAGGAAGCTCATTAAAGACAAATTCCAGTCGTTCAACTCCCAGAATTTCTACAGTCAGTAAAGGAAAGGAATTCAAAATTCAAAAGCTGAAATTTGCATGGAATATATAAGGATTATTTCTTTTTCATTACAGCAGAAAGTTAGAAATAATAATTTATAGAAAACTGAAAGAAGAATAGCTCACAAATAACTCAAGTTCTTCATCAGTTTTTGTTTCAGGGTTTTCAAGAGACAATCCATCAACATCAGTCTAAAAGCTTACTGAAGATCAACAAGCAATCTAAAGGCCTACACCCTAAGCAAAGCTACCACTCTCCTGAACTATTCTAAATCTCAGGGGATCTTTGACAACAACAACATTCCACTAGTCTTCTCAGAGCATTGAGAAAGAGAAGACAAAATTAAATTTTTTTATGCTACTGTCAAAGGGTTTCTAACTCCATTCAAAAGTTATCCCTTTGGTTGCTAAGTCTCCTGATCAAAAGACTTACTCTGATTTTCTGGCACCTGACCAAAGGCTCAAAGGGTTGCTAGATCTCCCTTGAAAATAGATCTTGTGCTCACAAGGCACCTGAGCAAAAACCTGTGGTGGCAGGGCAGCTGATCAAAAATCTGTAGTGGATTCCACCATGGTGGTAGAAGAGTGGATGTACCCAGGTTTATTGGGGAACCACTATAAATTTTCTTGTGTCGTCGAGTTGTGCTCTATTCTTTATTTTGTTGTGCTGTGATATATATACTTTCTTTTCTTATATATATATCACCTATTTTAATCCACTATAAAAATAACTCAAAGTTTTTTTTAAAACACTCTAATCACCCCCTATTTAGCATAACGATAAGATCTATCCCTCACTATAAATTGGTATCAGAGCATATCTAATATCACTTTCAATTGGTATTAGAGGGTAAGGTTAATTGGTTGTACAGGCTAACACCCGAATCAAAAGATCTTTGATAGATCACATTTACTCTAATGTCTTTTTATATCGTGTCACAAAATAAGGAGTACTCAAGCACCAGACCTGCAGTGTGAAATCTAAATAAATTTGCACTTTGGAAGGCAAGGATTAGGCTGTATATGAATTCTATTGATGAAGATATTTATAATTCTATCTTGATAGGTCCCCCTACACCAACTGCAACAACAAGCACACGTGTAGTTCCACCACCTAATTGGACTGATGCTCAGAAGAAGCTGAAGATTGCAGATGCCAAAGCCATGAACATTTTGATTCAAACAATGTCAGATGACATATTTTAGAAAGTTGATGAATGCTCTTCAGCCAAGGATATCTAAGATTCCTTAAATGCTATGGTTGCTGATTCAGAAGATGAAAGAAAGGATAGAAGGTCCTACTTGATTTCTCAATATGAGAATTTCAAGAAGGAAGAGTCAGAGTCAGTAATAGATATGTACAACAGACTTAGCCTGATTATCAATGAGCTGAAGAACTTGGACAAGAACATTTCATTAACAGAAATTAATGATAAGATCCTTATGTGCTTCCCTAGCACATGTGATTCTAGGATCTGGCCAATCAAGGAGGCCAGAAGCCTAAATGAGATTTCTACTGAGTCATTATTAGGCAAGCTCAAGTCTTATGAGCAGCTTATCAAAACAAGGGAAGAAGCTAAACAAAATGCTTCAACCTTAAGAAGGAAGGAGAAAAATATTATGTTCAAGGCATCTGAGCAATCAGAAGCACTACCTGCTAGTGAAGAGCTAATGAGTCTATTAGCTAAAAGATTCTAGAAAATGGCTAAGAAGGACTTTAGGAGAAGGTCAACCATAAATGAGGACAAGCCAAGGTATGACAAGACTCCTACTAAGGAAATTGTTTGCTATGGATGCAGGAAGGCAGGACACATTCTCCCAGAATGTCCAGAGGCTCAAAAGAAGGACAAGAGAAAAGAAAAAGAGTCTAAGAAGCACTCCAGCAAGCCCTCCTCCAACAAATACAAGAAGAAGAAGGAGAAGAGATTTGTGGCTGAGACCTGGAGTGACTCAGAAGGAGAAACTTCATCCAGTTCTAGTGAGGATGAAGAAGAGGCAAAATTTAGAGAGATCAGCTTGATCGAAATCAATGCCTCTTGCAGCAACTCAGAAGCTGCCGTTTCAGAAGCAGAAAATTTAGAATCTAAAACAGAAGACGACCAGGTAATAACTTCTTTTGATTTCACTTTTGATCAATTTAAAACTGAATTCAAACTTCTATGTAATGATTTAATTAAATCTGAGAAGGAAATCAAACTTCTCAGAGAAAAACAAATTAAATATGACAATCTTTTTTCTAAAAACATCAAACTAAAAGAAGAATTAGAATTAGCTTCTGAACAAATTATTTCATTAAAAACTAAATTAAATGAGGTTAAAGAATTTGAAGAATGCCTTAATGGGAGAAGCATCAAGTTGAGGAATACCGCAAGCACAGTCATTGTCAGGCTTAATGGCAAACTGGGCTTGGGAGATTCAACAAGTCAGCCTCCCCTTCTCATGAAAAACATTCTTTCTACACCTATTAAATTTGTTTCTGCTAAAGGCAAAGAAAAAGTAGAAGTTAATAATAAAGATACTGAAATCTTTCCAAATAATAAATCAAAGAAAAATAAAAATTCACAAGAAAATCATGTTAAACAAAATTCGTCGAACCAAGATCGACGAAATTAGTATTATGCCTCGAACGGCGATCGACGAACTCTGAACCCAGAATTCGGGTACAATTACTCATCTACGGGTGCGCGACGAAGTCAACATGTTTCGTCGAATAGAGATCGATGATCGTGGAATGCAGGAAATGAGTATTATCATTTTGTGAACCATGATCGACAAAATCAATACTTTTCGTCGAACTCAATTCGATAAACTCAATTAAATTCGTCGAACTCAAATACTGAAAACAGAAATTTTAATTACTATCAAACTAATTATAATAGGAACTAAAATTCCTTTAGAAGTTTTAATCAACCTAGATCTTTTTTTAATCCTTTTACCCAGTGGATAATTTCACCTAGAAGATTTCATCCGTTAGGATATAAAGACAAACTAGAATTTTCTTTCATTTACAGTTATAAATTTGAGAAGAATCAAGGACCCAAGGTTACCTGGGTCAAGAACACCTAATCTATTTTCCTGTAGGTGATGGACTATCCTACCACAGAGTAACAGTGATACTTGGATAGTGGATGCTCAAAACATATGACAGTCAGCAAGAGAAATCTAACTGATTACAAGTTAAAGCTTGGACCAAAGGTGATCTTTGGAGACTCCAACTGTGGCCAAACAAAATGATATGAGAATGTCAAAGTTGGAGCAGTCACCTTCAAGAAAGTAGCATATGTGAGTGGTCTCAAGCATAACCTGATATCCATAAGCCAGTTAAGTGATTAAGGTTATCAAGTATCATTTAATCAATCTTTTTGTATCATTACTTCTGATAAAAACAAAATTATTTTAAATGGAATAAGACAAGGAAATATTTATGTAGTAAATTTTAAATCAGCTAGTACAAAAATTTGTCTATTTAATCAGATTACTAATACTAATTATTTTTGGCATAAAGACTAGGACATGTAAATCTAAGAAATATTGCTAAACTATCTAGGGACAACCTTGTTAGAGGATTGACTTCTGGCCCCTACAAGAAGAAAAGTCTCTACAGGGCTTGTCAATTATGCAAACAAATTAAAAATAGTTTTAAATCAATTAATAAGAGTGATTCACCCAGAATTTGTACTTGCTACACATGGATCTTTTTGGACCCATTGTTGTACAAAGTTTGGGAGGGAAATCTTACACGCTAGTTATTATAGATGACTTCTCTAGATTAACTTGAGTGTTTTTTCTGAGAAATAAGTCAGATAACTTTAAAGTTCTTACAGACTTTCTTAGGAGCATAAAGATTTAGTACTCTACTCAAGTTACATTGATCAGAAGTGATCATGGTACTGAGTTTGAATCTCTTCTTATGCAAGAATTTTGTGAGATGGAAGGTATCGGACATTGCTTCTCTTCTGCTAGAACTCCTCAACAAAATGGGGTAGCAGAAAGGAAAAATAGAACCCTTATTGAAGCTACAGAGACATTGCTTACAAATGCTTACTTGCCCCTATCCATTTGGGCAGAGCCTGTAAGCACAACAAATAATGTTCTGAATAAAAGTTTAATACATAAACTTAAGGGTAAAACTCCCTATGAATTGCTTAAAGGGAAGCAACCTAAAATAGATTATTTTAAAGTATTTGGTTGCAGATGTTATATTCACATTAATAACAAGAAACATCTTAGAAAGTTTGAAGGTAAAGCTGTAGAGGGAATTTTTCTTGGATATTCCCAAGTTAGCAAGTCTTATAGGGTATTTAACAAATCAACCTTAAAAATGAAAGAATCTGTACATATAACTTTTGATGAAGCTAACATGTTTTGCAAGGAGAATGATTCTTCTACCAAGATTCGAGACATATCAGTTGGTCTGCAAACAAGGCATTAACTCAACCAAGATTTGATGCATGCTTGCTTCATATCTCAGATTGAACCTCAATCCGTAAAAGTTGTAGAGCAAGATCCCCACTAGATTATTGTAATGCAAGAGGAGCTCAATCAAATTGAGAGATGCAAAGTTTGGGATTTAGCTCCAAGACCCATAGACCACCCAGTCATTGGAACTAAATGGGTTTTTAGGAGCAAGTTGGATGCTCAAGGATCAATTGTAAGGAACAAAGCAAGATTGGTAGCTCAAGCCTATTCACAAGACGAAGGAATTGATTATGACCAGAACTTTGCCCCTGTTGCAAGGCTGGAGGTTATCAGAATATTTCTTGCATATGCAGTATACAAGAAATTCAAAGTCTACTAAATGGATGTCAAAAGTGCATTCCTTAATGGTCAACTCACAAAAGAAGTCTATGTGGAGCAACCACTAGGTTCTACCTCTTCAACTCATCCCTCTTTTGTTTTTAAGTTGCATAAAGCTCTCTATGGTTTAAAGCAAGCTCCAAGAGCTTGGTATGAGACCCTAGCTAGCTTTCTCTTAGAACATAAGTTCACTAGTGGTATTGTAGATAAAACTTTGTTTATTAAGCATCATAAAAATAAAATTTTGATAGTACACATATATTTAGATGACATCATATTTGGCACTACTGATTCCAAACTATGCAAAGGTTTTCTGACCTGATGCATTCCAAGTTTGAAATGAGTTACATGGGTGAGCTTTCTTACTTCCTTGGTCTTCAAGCGAAGCAATTCCCTGATGACATTTTCATCTCCCAATCTAAATATGCTAAGGAGCAAATTAAGTGATTTGGGATGTCAGATGTCTTAGCTATGAAAACACCCATGGCTTCCAATGCTATGATTGATTCTGATGAACAGGGCAAGCCAGTTGATCAGAAAACATATAGGGCTATTGTTGGGTCCTTGTTGAATCTCACAGCTAGTAGGCCAGATATAATGTTTGATACATGTCTTTGTGGTAGGTTCTATGTGAACCCTAAAGAATCTCATCTTATTTTACTTAAAAAAGAATTTTTAGATATATAAAGGGTTGTCCAAATCTAGTACTATGGTATCCAACTGAGTCAGAATTTGAATTAACTGGATTATCAGATACTGACTTTGCTGGATGTTTAGTTGACAAGAAAAGCACATCAGGAACATGCCAGTTCCTTGGTGATAGGCTTGTGTCTTGGTTTTGTAAGAAACAGACATCTCTGTCAACTTCAACTGCTGAAGTTGAATATATAGCAGCTGACAGTTGTTGTTCACAAATTTTGTGGATTTAAATCCAACGCCTAGATTTTGGTTTCAATCTAAATAATTCAACTATTTTTTGTGATAGTACCAGTGCAATTTCCATTGCACAAAATCCAGTGCATCATAGTAGGACCAAGCATATAGAAATTAGACATCATTTCATTAGAGATTGTGTGGACAAAAATAAAATTAGGGAGTTGTTAAGGGCAGCGCAGTTTTGACTAGGTGCACCGCAGTTTCTCCTAATTTTTCGCATCTTTTGAAAATACATTTTGTACATGTTTGTTTAGAAAAAGTGTTCAAAACGAAAGTTGTAGATCTCGACGAGATCTACAAATTTCGTGTTGAACACTTTTCCTAAAAAAACATGTACAATGAGTATTTCTAGAAAGACGTGAAACCTATACGTATTTTCAAACTACGCATTGTACATGCATTTTTAGGAAAAATGTTCAACACAAAAGTTGTAGATCTCGTCGAGCTCTACAACTTTTGTGTTGAACACGTTTCCTAAAAATGTATGTACAAGATGTATTTTTAAAAGACGCAAAAAATTTGGAGAAAGTGCGGTGCACCTAGCGAAAACTGCGGTGCCCTTAACAACTCCCTAAAATTAACCTTGTTTTTATATCTACTGATTTACAAAGAGCAGACATCTTCACTACGCCTTTGTATGAGAAGAAACATCTGTTTTTCATAAATCAGCTAGGCATGATAAATGGGGAAGGCATAATTTAATTTTTTGCTCTGAGTTCAACGATTAGGACACAGTTCATCAAATGTAGGTCGACGATCTGTGAACTCTTCAGGAAGAGTTCGTCGAACTGAGATCGACAAATTTTTCTTTGTGAAACTGTTCATCGAACGGAGATCGACGAATTTGTTTCAGAAAATACTTCGTCGAACGAAGAATGACGATATGTTTTCTCTTATTTAGGCTTAGATCGACGAACTTATTTTCTATCTTGAGAATTTTGTCAAAATGAGCTTGGAGTTTGTGTTTCTTGTTGGACGGAGTTCGACTTTTCGCCTTCTAAAAACTTATATCTAAGTTTTCATCGAACTTAATCCCACGCTTTCTTGTTCCCTTGCACTTGATATTTCTCTTTTTTGCAGGAAAAGAATGGCGATCTCAGCGGTGGTACTCTCCAACATGAAGTTCGATGCCGGTTTTGATATAGACATTGATTCATTTGCTCACTCCTATCAAATCTTCACTGATATTCTGTGATTATTTGAGGAGCAACAACTAAGGAAGTTTATGATGACTCGCATCAAGCTTCCAGTCACAGAGATTAAAGAATTGGTCTACACATCCTCCTTACCAGATGCAACAACCCTAATCAGCATAATATCTAGAGAACAAGTTCCCTTGACTGTTGGAACCGAGATTCGGCTCCACCTAGAGTTCGGACCTAGGTTACAACTCACACCTACTTCTCCCACGCCATCCCTTGGTGAGAAACTTAAATTTTGGGAATGACCCTTGGCTCTACCATGGAGGTCCCACCTCTCACCCAGAAGACCTTTGAGATCTCCCCCTCCCTAGCCAATGTCGAGGTAGGTGCCTTGGAGGATGAGGAGTGATGAAAAATGGATCCTTCTCCAAGGCACCCCTAAGGGTCTATTTATAGTTTTTTGGGAACGATCGGTAAATAGCCAACCTCCACTGCTCTTGAAATTACCAAAATACCCTGTGTTGGTTTGCCGACAGCCCAACTCTGCTGTTTTGAATAGCTATTCACAGCCCACCTGGGGCAAAATGGCAGACCCTCAAGCCGAGCGAGAACTCTACTGTGTCGTCGGGCGATAGTGATGTCATCGGGCGACACCCCAAGGGAGGAGGCTAGGGCGAGTACCGACCTCACGCCGCACTCGCCCCTCCTGAGAGGAGACCGGGGCGAGTGCCGGCCTCGCGCCGCACTCGCCCCTCCTGAGAGGAGGCTGGGGAGAGTGCCGGCCTCGCGCCGCACTCGCCCATCTTGAGAGGAGGCTGGGGCGAGTGTCGGACTCATGCCACACTTGCCCCTCCTGAGAGACACCAAGCACTAGCAAGCTTGGACAATTTTTCCTCCTACTACTATATTACGCGAATTCACACTAAATTGTCCTCCAAGAGTAAAAAACCCTCAAAAAGCTTAAAACTGTTAAACAAGTCTAACACCCAGCTTGGGGGCCCCATTCTGCGAATACGGGGTTGTACACTGACGCCTGTAATTTTATCTGGAATTTATGATCTTGTTAACGGAAATGATGATATAGAGAGGGATTGTCCTGAATATAATGATATGTTTATTAAGATGGGTCACTCCGAAGGAAACCCTAGCAAGATTTTGAAGAAAAACTTGTCAGTGGAGTACAAGTTTTTGGCTGACATAGTTGGGAAAGTAATCCTGGGTAAACATACTGCCCACGATTACATTACAAGGCATCAATTTCTACTGATGAGTTCCTTGGTGAAAAGAAATTCAGTGAATTGGGGTTGTATCTTGTTTGACTCCATCAAGTAGAATAACACAAACAAGGATGTCTGTTATGGGAGGATTCTGGGCTTATTTCTGCAAGCCAGATGCCCACAACTATTGATTTCTCAGACTATCTTCATTAATGCTTCCAAGAGGATGACCTCAGCCCTCTTTGGCAAGTGGGAGAGAGTAATCTCAAAGCCCTCCATGGTCTCTTCCTACAGAGTTTCAGAGGACACAAGGAAAAGTGATGTCACTCCTCCAAACCCTGCAGAAGTTCTTGCTTCTCCTCCTCCACCATCTTCTAGAATACCTTCACCTCCTCCACAACAATAAGAATCTACCATTGTTACTGAAGAAACCCCACCCCATCTACTGTCATCCCTCCAGCTTCACACATACCATCTCCACCTCCTCTATCTCCTCTACCACACCACCTAGAGACTATCCCATCCACCTCTACAATTCCAACACAAACATCTCCAACCTTCAGTCTGACAACATCATCTACATCTCCATCTCCAAACCTCTCTCCACATCATTCCCCTATCCAGGAATAAATCCCTACTAAAATACCAACAGTCAATCCACCAACATTCCCATCATTCTAACATACAGACTTCCCTCAAGCCTTCTCAGTCTGTCCCAACTATGGACACCAATCCATTTATACCCCATCTACGCTTGAACACCTTTATCTAAATTTCACTAACATTACAACTGATCTTCTTGAATTCATCACACCTCCTCTGAATATGCTAATAGAGAAAGCTGTTGCCCCTCTTGTTTCTGTCATTGCTGCTCTCTCTTCCAAAATTGCCTCTTCCTCTTATGTCCCTTCTTCTAGGGGCCTGAGTTCAGGACTCTCTGAAAGCAGACAGGGGGAGATGTTCAATGAAGAAGCTCCTTCAGCAGCAGTAACTCAAACAGCAACAATAGCATTTCTAGCAACAAAAATAATTGAAGCAAAAAAATAATTGAAATTCTTGATGATGACACTGGTAAGACTTGCTTTAAAAAAGAATTAGCTGATGCAGTAAAAAACACTGTTGGTGATTTTATTCTTAATCACACAGTTGACATTTATTCTTTACTTCATTCATTTGATACAGTTTACAACAGTCTTCTAGATTTCTCCACTTGCTCCAAAGCTATAGTTTTTTATACAACACCTATATGTCCTCAAGTATTACAACAACTTAGGACTAGTTTTGTAGTGAAAGAAAATACTATAGAGCAAATAAGTACTGTAGAGCCAAAGATTGTTTCTCCTCTAACATTTGGCTGGGCTGAATCCCCCATACCTAATCTTGATGATCTCATGTTTGAGGATATAGATACAAAAATAATAGAGCCAGAAGTACAGCC
Source organism: Platanthera guangdongensis (assembly GCA_039583875.1). Lineage (NCBI taxonomy): Eukaryota > Viridiplantae > Streptophyta > Magnoliopsida > Asparagales > Orchidaceae > Platanthera > Platanthera guangdongensis. The sequence continues at coordinate 170,875,050 of CM077150.1, read as the reverse complement.
TCAGGCTGAAGAAGAATATGTTGCTGAACATCCACAGGCTCCTCCTGTATTATCTGATGCTTTACTTAAATAGATTAATGCTTTGTATGATAATCCTGCAGATGAATCTGATGATCATGATGATGAATATGATGAGCTAGATGACTCCAGTTCCAATAAAATGAAGTTTAAGAAGATAAAGGCTCCAGCAAAGGCTGCACCAAAACCAAATCCTACAGTAGATACTCCCTACTACATTCTGCATAACATTACTCTCACTCCAGATACTCCCTACTGGAAGAGACTTTCTAAGAATGAACAAAAGAGAAGAAAGGAAATGAAGAGATATAATTCTCCTCCTTAGAAGTCTTGGAGAGGACCTCCTCCTCCTCCTCCTCCTCCTGCAGCTGGATCAGCAGGAAATACTTCTCAAGTTCAAAGGTCTTTGTTGGAACCGAGGTTTGGCTCCACCTAGAGTTTGGGCCTAGGGTGCAGCTCACACTAACTTCTCCCAAGCCGTCCCTTGGTTAGAGACTTGAATTTGGGGAATGACACTTGGCTCTAGCGTGGAGGTCCCACCTCACACCCGGAAGACCTTTGAGATCTCCCCCCTCCCTAGCCAATGCCGAGCTAGGTGCCTTGGAGGATGAGGGAAGAGGATGAGGAGTGATGAAAAACTAATCCTTCTCGAAGGAACCCACAAGGGTCAATTTATAATTTTTTGAGAACGACCTACAAATAGCCAATCTCCACTGCTCTTGAAATTACCAAAATACCCTGTGCTGGTTTGCTAACAGCCCAACTCCGTTGTTTTGAAAAGCTATTCCTAGCCCACCAGGGGCAAAATAGCAGACCCTCAAGCCGGGCGAGAACTCCACGGTGTCGTCGGGCGATAGTAATGTCGCCGGGCGACATCAAAAGGGAGGATGCCTGGGCGAGTGTCGACCTCACGCCGCACTCGCCCCTCCAGAGAGGAGGCCAGAGCGAGTGCCGTCCTCACACCGTACTCTCCCCTCCTGAGAGGAGGCCGGGGCGAGTGCCAGCCTCGCGCTGCACTCTCCCCTCCTGAGAGGAGGCTGGGGCGAGTGCCGCCCTCACGCCGTATTGGATCACTAGTTGATTTGGGCTAGGTCCACTGACTTAGGATGTGACCAATCATGTATAGTCTGGGTCAAGTTTATGTCTTAGAGTCTAGGATAGTCCTCTATCTCAACTTCAGATGGACCAACCTTCCTCAAGACCATCAGGAACTCCAGATCTATCAGTTTTTAGGACTAAGTGAAATGAGTTCGACGTTCGTCGAACTCAGCTCGATGAAGGGAGTTCTGCGCTCGACGATCGTGAGACAATTCGTAGTGCTGAGCTCGACGAACTATGTTCTTTGTTCGACGAACCCCAGGGATTCTACTTCAAGTATTATCAGGACTACTTCAGAATTTCTCTAAGTCCAACTTCAAGCTTTGGTCGACGAATTACTTTCTGAGCTCGACAAACTTGGACCTCAAGTTCTCAGATTCTTAGGTCGACGACTTCAGTTCTCAGCTTGACAAATTTAGTTCTCTGCTCAACGAATAAAGATTGTCTGATATTGAAGATTGTCTGTTCAATGAATGAAGACTGTTAGCTCGACGAACTCAGGCTCAGCTCGACGAACTCAAAACTCAGTTCGACGAATTATGTTCTTCGGTCGACGATTCCAGACTAGGTCTTCTTCCATTCCCATCTCATTCCATGGCGCTGATTCCTGAACATTTAATGGCAGTTCTTCCCAGAATACTACCGTTAGAATGCGAAGTTAATCCTGGATTATTACATGCTATTTTCCCATGGAAACAATTGGGGAAATAATTAATTGCTGCTTCCTTTCCAGGCCATCTGCCATTACTGCTCTACATTCAAAATTCGAATGTTTCTTATGAGACATTGAGATATACAGAAAGAGTCAGTAATACAGTGACACACAACAAAAAAGACAGACAATGATTCAGACAACACAGAAAAAGAATTCATTCTTGGCCCAGAGAGAAACTGATCAAGAAGAAGAAGAAGAAAAACACTACATCAATATCAAGAGTCTTCTTCATTTGCTTTTACTCAGGATAACTTCAAAGACAATACATTCATATCAGTCACAAAAGAAGTCCTAGAGACTTTCTTTGGACCAGGAAAATCTAGGTTTTTTGAAGAACTATCACCCTGAAGCAGTGCTCCAGCATTCTTCCTGATTCATTCTACATCTCATGGGGAGCAAAGCTGCTAAATAACAATACACAAGTCTTCTCATTTGAATGAGAAAGAGAAGACCTCATCACCCTCTCACTCCACTCTGTACAGGGTTTTAATTCCCTTCAAAATTATTCTGGTTGCAAGTCTCCCTCCAAAAGACTTGAGGGTTTGGTTTTTTTTGGGAACCTGATCAAAACCCCATGGTGTCAGGACACCTGATCAATCCCTTCCTGCAGTGGATTCCTACCAGGGTGGTAGAAGAGTGGACTTCCCAGATTTGGGGAACCACTATAAAATTCTTGTGTCGTCTGGTTGCTTTCTTTCTTTATTTTCTGGACCTTGCTCTGTGAATGTGCTGTGTGATTAGATAGTTGCTGTATCTGGTTATTGTATTTGCGTCCTGCACACACACCTAAAATACAAAACAGTTGTAAAAGTTTTAAATCACCAGCATACTCTATTCACCCCCCCCCCCCCTCTAGAGTATATCCATATCTAACTAACACCTTCAGGTGGTATCAAGCATACCTCCTGAACTTTCAATTGGTATCAGAGTCAGGTTGGTTAAATACCAGACCTTACAGGTTGGTTAAATTACCAGACCTTACAGGTTGGTTGCTATTCAACTATTCAGTGCTCCAGGTTGGATAAACCATACCTGATTGGTGTACAGGCTAACACCTGAACCCAAAGATCCTTAGTAGATCTGTTTGTTTTTATTCTATTATTGGACTTATCCTTCTCACATACATGGCCCAAAATAAGGATTATACAAGCATCAGACTCTAGTGTGCAATCTTAATAAGTTTCCATCTGGAAGACAAGAATTAGATTATATATGAACTCATTGATGAGGATATTTTTTCTGTCATTTTAACAGATGTTCCTCCTGCTCTGCAACTTTGCCAACACATCAACTAATCTGAGTGCAGTACCACCTCCAGACAATACTGAAGCCTATAAGAAAGCCAATATGGCTAATGCAAAGGATATGAATATTCTGGCCCAAATAATGTCGATGACATATTTCAGAAGTGGTGGAGTGCACCTCAGCCAAGGCTATTGGGACTCTCTCAACCAAATGGTAGCAGGCTCAACTGATGAAAGAAAGGATAGGAGATCAGTCTCATTTCTCTCTATGAGAATTTCAAAAAGGATGAGACAGAATCTGTGGCTGAGATGTACAATAGATTAAGCTCAATCATCAGTGAACAAGACTCTTGACAAGGACATCACCTTAACGAGGTGAATGACAAGATATGATGTTTTTCCCCAGTTCATTGGATTCAGAGAATCTGGCCAATCAAAGAAGCCAGAAGCCTCAATGAGATTTCAACAGAATTCTCTGTTAGGCAAGCTGAAGTCATATGAGTAGATTATAAAATCAAGAGAGGCCGCAGAACAAGGTAACTACCCCAGTTAAGAAGGAGTACAGCTTGGCCTTCAAAGCTTCTGAATACAATGAAAACATTTACATCAATGAAGAGTTAATGAGTC
>CM077150.1:170738960-170870848 GCA_039583875.1 Platanthera guangdongensis | reverse complement strand
CACCGACCTAAATGGGTTTGTGGGCAAAGTGTTTGCCTTAAAGGATCGTCGGGTTTGGCAAATGTTGCCTTGGAGGGCTGTTAAGGTTGTCGTCCGAGGGTCGATAACTATTGTCGAGAATCGTCTCTCTGATTCCCGCCGATCGACGAGAATCGTCTCTCTGATTCTCGCCGATCGATGAGAATCGTCGAGAATCAATATGCTGATTCTCGACGATCGACGAATTCGACAAGTATCGTCGACCGCGGTTCGACGGTCGACGAGATTCGACGTGCATCGTCAAGTGAGGCTCGACGATCGGCGAGAATCGTCGAGTATTGTACTCTGATTCTCGCTGATCCATTGTGATGCTCGCTGATCGATTCTCGCCGATTCTCACCGACTGATACTCACCGATTCTAGTACCCTATTTTCGGGGTGGTCTACGGATAGCGATTTTCCTAAGTTTATTTTATACTTTGAGTATAAATAGAACACTTAGGGTTTTCGGGCTTTATGCTTTTTAGTTTTCGGCAGACGATCGAAATCGACGGAAGCGTTCCGCCATTGCGCGATGGTTCCGCCGATTCCGAATCCCGCCGCCGACGGAAGGGTTCCGCTGCTGCCGTGTTCGCTCCGTTGACCTCCTCATCTCCGGCGATCATCGCTGGTGTTCCTCTTCCTGGCGCGGACCTAGCAGTCCGTGGAACAGCAAGGTGCGGTCATCGTTCTTCCCGATCTTCCGTGCGACGGAAAGCTCGGTGTTCTCCCGCTCGTGGTGGACTTCTGCAGAAATGTGGATATTAATCCACGTAGAACTCGCCACTACAAGAAGACAAAGTTTTGAGCATCTCCGTTGAGTTGTGACTCAACGCCACCGAGGTAATTTTTGCCTAGTTTTTGCTAACTTCTTGATTCAACGTTCATGACCCGATCCATATCTCTTTGGGTTTTTCTTGATGTTTTTTTCTTTTTCTCTGCGTGCACAAGCGTTGTGCCATCCCCATAGAGAAACCCAACACTCCTGACCAACAAGAAGAAGTTAGAAAACCTTTCGCATGTCACACTTAACGTCATGTGCTCTGCGGTCTTGACAAATGGTTTGCCGAAGAAGATCAGTGACCCGAGTAGTTTTTCTATTCCGTGTGTCTTTGGTAATCTTTTTGTCAAGCACGCATTAGCCGACTTAAGTGCGAGTATTAACCTAATACCCCTCTCGTTGTTTAAGAAGTTAGGATTTGGTAACCTCAACTCGACACGCATGAGTATCCAGCTAGCTGATAGATTCGTCAAGTTCCCGTTAGGAATAGTGGAGGATGTCTTAGTTAAAGTCGACAAGTTCATCTTCCCGGTGGACTTCGTCATATTGGACATCGAAGAAGACGTCGAGGTTCCCCTAATCCTTGGGCGACCCTTCCTTGCCACCTCCCGAGACATCATTGGCGTAAGCAATGGTAAGCTCTTCCTTCACGTAGGCGACGATGAAGTAACTTTCTCTATCACCCCCTCGATGAAGAACACCCTAGCAAATGATGACTCCTGCTTTTTCGTAGATTTCGTAAGTGATGGATCCTCCTATCGTCTCTTTGAATTTGAAAAAGAATTTTCTGAATTTTGTTCTTCCTCTACTCTTCCAACTGAATCGCTACACCTAAGTGAAGAATCCTCCTATAGTCTTTCTGAATTTGAAAAAGAATTTTCTGATTTTTGTTTCTCCTCTACTTTTCCAACTGAATCGCTACAAGAAGCCGCCATGACCACTGTCTCCACCCCTTTTAATTTTACACATAAAAAAGTCTGCGAGGACATAGTTTTTGAAAAAGAAAGAATTTCTAAAACCTCATATGAAGAACCCCCTACCCTAGAATTGAAAGAACTCCCCGAACATCTTAGATATGCTTACTTAGAAAAGGACTTCAAGCTACCAGTAATAGTTTCAGCCTACCTCACGGATGTGCAAAATGATAAACTCCTTTTAGTTTTACGTAAGCATCGCCGAGCTATTGTCTGGCAAATTTCTGATATCAAGGGCATAAGCCCATCTTTCTGCACTCACAAAATCTTAATGGAAGATAATTCGTGTAACTCCATACAACCTCAGCGCCGTATAAACCCGAACATGAAATAAGTAGTTAAGGGTGAGGTTATGAAATTGTTAGACGCAGGAATTATCTATCCTATATCAGATAGTAAGTGGGTTAGCCCTGTTCAAGTAGTGCCGAAGAAGGGAGGGATAACTGTAGTGAAAATGAAAATAATGATTTAATCCTGACACGGACGGTGATGGGGTGGCGAATGTGTATATATTATCGTAAGTAAAATGACGCCACCCGCAAGGATCATTTTCCCTTGCTGTTCATCGATCAAATTTTAGAACGATTATCCGGCCATAGCTTTTATTGTTTTCTCGATGGCCTCTCGGGGTATTTTCAAATCCCCATCTCTCCCGAGGACCAATAAAAAACTACGTTCACTTGTTCCTTCGGCAGCTTCACTTACCGAAGAATGTCGTTTGGATTTTACAATGCGCCAGCTACATTCCAGCGATGTATGCTCGCTATCTTTGACAAATACGTTGAAGCATTATGGAGGTATTCATGGATGATTTCTCCGTGTTCGGTGACGCATTTGATAGTTGTTTAGAAAACCTCGAAAAAGTCTTAGAAAGATGTGAAGAAACTAACCTTGCCCTAAATTGGGAAAAATATCATTTTATGGTGAGGGAAGGGTTCGTTTTGGGTAATAAAATTTCTGCAAGAGGTATTGAAGTAGATGTTGCTATGATAGAAGTTATCGAGAAGCTGCCGCTGCCTACGAACATCAAAGCTATATGAAGTTTCCTAGGGCATGCTTGTTTTTACCGTCGTTTCATAAAGGACTTCTCCAAGATCACCAAACCCCTTACCCATCTCTTAGAAAAAGATGCCCCATTCATTTTTGATGACCTTTGCCTAGCTGCTTTTAATTTAATAAAAGAAAAATTAATTAATGCCCTGATTATGATAGCTCCGGTGTGGGACCTTCCCTTTGAGATAATATGCGATGCGAGTAGTTTTGCGGTGGGAGCTGTATTAGGTCAACGCATATCTAAAAACTTCCACCTCATCTATTATGCAAGTAAGATGCTCACATCTGCACAGGAAAATTACACCACAACCGAGAAGGAGCTCCTAGCTGTAGTTTTCGCTTTTGATAAATTCTGCCGTTATATTACACTTTCAAAAATTTTCGTTTTTACGGACCACTCGGCTCACAAATATCTTCTTGCCAAAACAGATGCCAAACCGCACCTCATTTGCTGGGTCTTACTCCTCCAGGTGTTTGACTTAGAAATCCGTGATAAGCGAGGAGCCGATAATTTGGTCGCCGACCACCTCTCGCGCCTAAATAATCCTTTTATTGAAAATCTAGATGAAAAATCTTTTAATGATTATTTTCCTGATGAGAAGCTGCTTTCAATTAGCACTTCTCCTTCTCCTTGGTTTGCACACATTGCCAACTACTTAGTGGCTCGTGTGCTCCCAAAAGAGTTCTCCTCTCAACAAAAGAAGAAATTTTTTCTGAGTTGAAGAACTATTTTTGGGAGTACCCACATCTTTTCAGACTCTGTGCGGACCAAGTGATAAGAAGATGTGTTTCTTATGAAGAAGGATTAGATATTTTAAAACACTTACATGAAGGTCCGACTGGTAGGCACTATAAAGCTGCTCGCACTGCTCACAAGGTGCTTTGCGTAGGTTTTTACTGGCCTATCCTGTTTAAAGATGCGCATGCCTTTGTGAGTAGGTGTGATAGTTGCCAAAGGTCGGGCAACATTTCCAATAAAAATGAAATGCCACAAAATTTTTTCCTTGAGTGCGAAATTTTCGACCTCTGGGGAATTGATTTTGTTGGCCCCCTTCCTTCTAGCTTACGAAATAAGTTTATTTTAGTTGACGTTGATTATGTTTCGCGATGGGCTGAAGCCCAAGCTCTTCCTATGAACGATGCCCGAGTCATGGTTACATTTTAAAAAAAATTATTTTCTCGATTCGGTACGTCGCTCTCCATCGTTGGTGACAAGGGTTCCCATTTCTATGACGGACGGTGTTCTAAAATCCTTATTAGATACGGCGTTACGCATAAGCTTTCAACCGCCTACCACCCCCAAACTAACGGACAAGTCAAAGTAGTGAATAGAGAAATAAAAAGAATTTTAGAAAAGATTGTTTCAACTTCTAGGAAATACTGGTCAACCAAATTAGATGATGCTCAATGGGTCTACCAAACAGCATACAAAACCGCCCTCGGATGTACGTCGTATCGACTGATTTATGGAAAATCGTGCCATTTACCCGTAGAATTAGAACACCGTGCTTTTTGGGCCTTGCAATTCTTAAACTTCGATCCCTACGCTGTCGGCGACCTTAGAAAATTTCAACTCAACGAACTCGACAAGTGGCCCTCTTATGCATATGAAAATAACAAACTTTATAAAGAGCGGACGAAACACTTTCACGATAAGCACTTAAGGCACCAAAAAACCTTTAAGCCGGGCGACCAGGTTCTTCTTTATTATTCTCATTTACGTTTATTTCTTGGAAAATTAAAATCACGTTGGTCCGGGCCCTGTACTGTTTTAGAAGTTTTTCCTTATGAGTTTTGATTTCCCACCCTGATAAGGGTAATTTCAAAGTGAATGGTCAGCGTCTTAAAGTGTATTTCTGTGATGATGTCAGTCCTAACTGTGTTAACTATATCCTTCATGATCTAACTTTTGATTAGTTTGGAACTTTGTTTTATTAAAACTTTGAACTATTTCTTTGAACTTTGTTTTAGATAATATTCTTGGACAATATTATTTTATTGCGTCGAGCTCAAACGACATTTTAAAAAGAAGGGCACTCTTGGGAGGCAACCCAAGTTATCTTTTTTTGTTCTCTTTATTTTACAGTTTTTGGCCCGGACGGCTCCGACAAGTTGAATCTTCTGCGATCGCCTGCTCCAACGCTGATGAATCCATCACGAAGTCCAAAGATGACATTTCATGAAGATCCAAAGTGCAAGCATGGGGAGTGGCATCACTCAACTTTCGCGGCAAATAAATTCGGGGAAGTACCTGTTTTTCAATCATGTTTTTCAATTCTGTACTTTAATTTTCTCTCTCTCTAACCTCTTTCTCCATTGAGGACAATGTCCATTTTAAGCTTGGGGGAGGATTTCCTCCTTCTTTTTGCTTTTTGTGAATATTTTTCATGCTTTTTGTGAATATTTTTCAAAAATCCAAAAAAATGAATATCTTAAAATTCCAAAAAAAATGAATATCTTAAAATTCCAAAAAAAAATGAATGTCTTAAAATTCCAAAAAAAAAGAAAATATTTCCAAAATCCAAAAAAAGTGAATATTTCAAAATTTAAAAAAATATGCTTTTTGTTTTTTTAATAGTTTAGACATTTTGGTATTTCAATAGTACCCTTTATTTTTGTTTTGTTTTTCTCAAAATTCCTTATAAACAACTTAGCTAATTATAATTTTTCTAATCCATCTTTTTAATTATGTTTCGCAAATAAAATGTTGGTCATGCTGTGTTTCTAATTCACGGTAGCATGTTAAGGTGAAATATTTTCCTAAAACTTGCATTTCTATTATGGTTTTTCGTTCTAATTTTCTTTACTTTATCAAAAATCCATCATCCACTATTTTCTTTTTTGCTTTTAGATAATTTTTGAAAGATCAACATTTTAATAGCGTAGTAGATGTGAACAATCCAAGTCACCTATTATTTCTATTTTCAAGATAATTTCATCAATCTTCAATTATTATCTAGGACTTGCTATTTGAAATTTTCAAATCTATGTTTTAAATAAATTTAAAAGCGTGAAAATGATTTAGGCCGTTTTTATTTTCGTTTGAGTTTTCCTGCCAACCTAAAAACTTTCACCACTAGTTAGCCGCTTTTGAGCCTTTTTTCCAATTTCATTTGATAGCTCCTCTTTTTATATCATTTTCACCAAAGCCAAAAATTTCCAACCTATCTAATCACACTAGCCTTTTTGAGTTTCATAAAAAATTTTCATGATTATGATAGGTTATTTTGTGATATTTTTGGAGAAGTTTTTTTAAAAAAAAAAGTATGCTCAAAAGAAATGTGTGTTTTGTATGGCCAATTCAAAATGAAAATGAAAATATTTATGGCCTTTGTTTTGAAAAAGAAAAAAATGGAAAAGAAAATTAATGAAAAATATTTTGTTCAAAATGAAAATTTTTTAAACTCTTTGTTTTGGTTTAGTGTGATTTTAAGCCTCTCTGTTTATCTTTGAATTTCACTCCTAATCATAATCCTAAACCAAACGCTTCGGTCTTATTAAGTCCTTTTGATTCATGCCTTTTTGAATTTTAATTAATAACTAAGAAAAAAAAAGTAAATCAGTATTAGTTTTGGATGTAAACTTATATTTTTGTTATTCATTTGATATAATTATAATGTGTTGCTTGGATCTAGTAACAACTCAATGCGCTTTTTTCATTTTTGTTGCTTTGCTTAAATCTATTTAAAGAATTTCGTCAAAATTTTGGATGATTTATTTTTGTTAAGTAAAGTTTATAAAAGTTAAACCATACCTAAATAATTGTTTTAGATTTGTGTTTCACCTTTTCCCTACTTAGAATTTTGCATAGTACTTGTGTAGACATAATTAGAACTTTTTTATTAGTCCTATTTTATGGTTATCTAGTATTTATATTTTTGCTTGGGGACAAGCAAAGCTTAAGCTTGGGGGAATTTGATAATTTGTTTTGTATTTAAGCTATTAGAGTTTTGTTTAGGTCTTTATTGTGCAAATCTTGTCTTATTAGCTTATATGTCCCCTCCTCTTGTATTTATTTATGCCACTAATATTTTTGTGCTATTTTGTAGGTTTTCTCAATTTTCAGCCAAAATGACCTAACACGGCCACCAACACGGCCGTGTCATGTGGCGTGTCACCTGTTCCCAAAGAATCAACCACCAGAGGAAAGTCCAGAGTTCATCCCGACCAGGACACGACATCCAACATGGCCGTGTCATTGGCCGTGTCAAGCTGGTCGCGTCAATATGAGCTGTTTGACCAGGAGCCGATGACTTTCCAGCGAAGGACATGACCACCAACACGGCCGTGTCGCCACCTCATCAACGCATGCAGCCCGCCATTAAGGCACCACCGTCAAAGCCCATCAACTGCAGAGGACACGGCTACCAACGCGGCCATGTCGTCAGCCATGTCAGTATGGGCGTGTCCGCCGATTCGACGTTGCAATGATCATTTCCCGCCAGAACCAGAGCCTGAAGTCAATCAGCACGGGACAAGGCCACCAACACGGTCGTGTCACCTCCTCTTGAATTTTTATAAATTCAGACCCCCCCCCCCCCTTGAGTCCATATAATTTTTTGTTGAGTGGGGGAGGAGCTGCCCTTTTGTTTTCTGAAGTTTTTCGTGCTTTCTCTCTCTCTCTCTCTCTCTCTCTCTCTCTCTCTCTCTCTTTTTCTCATTTTAGTTTTTCCTAATTCTAATTTAGTTTAAGCTTTTGTAGTAGCCTTTGTAATTGCTTTAGTTGCTAATGGTGGGGCTAGAATAAGATTTTACATTTCATGCACTTGTAATCTCTTATTTTCAAGTTGTAAGATCCTTGTGTTCATTAATAAAGAAGTGTTGTTTTCTCCTCCCTTTCTACTTTGTTTTCATTATGTTCTTCTACCCATCACTTCTCCTCTACTTCACAATGAGTAACTAATCCTCCTTGTACTCGATCTTGATGATCCGAGGTTCGAGTGATTAAGTTATGATGCTTTGAACTTACCTTTACTTTTTAGGGTTTAGCCTTGAATTTCTCTTGATTTATCATGGGTTGGAGATATATCATCGATATATATTCTCCACCTTTGCTTTCATTCTTGGCTAGCCGAGAGGCCGATAGTTTGAAGTGAGCACTCGAGAGTAAAGGGAGTTGTACGCACCCCTTGAGAGAGGCAGACGTCCAAATCTCCCGGATTGGAGTAAAATCCAATAGTGGGGTTCACCGCATAAAGCGATCTTTAGGTCTCCGATTTAGACGAGAGTCGGTCAGACCTTCCTAAACTCAGTTGGGCACGACTTCGAGAGAATCATGTTCAAGCTTTAGGAACCTCCACGGTCAAGGACCTTTACCCTATTAAGCTTAGTTTTATTTATCGTGTTTTTTTAATCGACTCTTGCCGAGGTGATTCTTGATCGAGTGCATTTCTATTTCATCGTTCCAACCCTTCAGTATAATCGTTTCTTTTATGCTCTCTTTATTTTTAGTGCAATCAGCTCTCTATTTATTTCCTTTCTTTAAGCGCATTTAATTTTGCCTTTAACCCTAAGATTTTTGTCGATAAAATAATAGCCTTCGTATGAGTAAGCTTACTCAACAGTTCCTGGATTTTAATACGACACTTGTGTCCCCTTGCTATAGTTCGATAGGTATACTTGCCTAGTTGGATTGCTAGTTCGGCTGCTATCTTTTCTTAAGCGAAAGGCCACCCCACCACTACTACAACTTGGGAAGCACTCTTCATGAAGTCGTCCATCCTTATCATGGGAATCAAAATTTCACACTATGGACAAATCGTGAATACATGCCGCAAGATAGCGATATTTCGACAAGCTGTTCATGAGACACTCTCTGAAGCTTGGGAGAGGTTCACTGTCTTTTTAAGAAAGTTCCTGTGACATAAATATCCTCTTTGGAATCTCATATAAATTTTCTACTTTTCAATTGAGCTAAACTATAGTGTGATGATTGATGCTGATATTGGTGTAACCCTGATGAATCATACTCCTAACAAAGCCTTTAGAATTCTTTAAGATATTGCATCTCACCTCTCCTATTAGACAGCTGGAAGGAATACTCCAAGTGGAACAAGGCGACTATATGAAGTTAACACTCCTACTAATCATTCTAAACCTCCATCTATATGCCTAAAGGGTATCTCATTGCTGAAGCGCCCTACATAAGCTCATGCACCAGTTATGGAAATCACATGTGAAGGTTGTGGAACTCCTGGGCATCATACTTATTAGTGCACCACAGGTGATCTCTCTACTAGTTTTTCAAATATGAATCTTGATGAATTTGCATATTATGTTAATAATTAGAATAGATTTGTACCATTTTCCAACATGTATAATTCGATGAATCACCCAAATTTCTCATGGAATCAAAATGTGGCTAGCCAAAGATGGCAGTCGAGACAACACCAATTCTATCAGCAGACTTCGGACAACCAACCATGGTCACCTCAACAATCTTATGGGCAACCTTCTCTTGCGCCTAAAAAGAATGCATTAGAAGAGATGATGGAAAAATTTGTCAATATGGCCCAAGCAAACATGGCCAATCAGACTGCGTCGATGCATAATTTTGAACTGCAAATGGGCCAATTGGCTCAATTTTATCTGAAAGAGTGCAAGGTGCACTTCCAAGCACAATTGAAAAGAATCCAAAGGTACATGGAAAAATTATATCTAAACCCATAAATGGTTATGATGGAGAACTTGTGGTTAAGTGTGAAATTAATAATGTTGAGATCACCGCTCTATGTGACATTGGTTCATTGTACAACGATATTGCCTTACAAGATGTTGAGAAGTTTGAACACATTATTGATGTTGATGAGAAGATGTCACTCATTCTTGCCAACGAATGTGTGGGTGAGATAGAGGGCGAAGTGTGTGAGGCAATGGTTGTATTGGATGGTGAGTTAGACATCACAAACTTTCAAGTGTTGGGACCTATAGAGAACAACTTTATACCAATCATATGAGCCCCATACTTGAAAGAAATTGGTGCCACCCTTCATATTGTTGATGGTTTTGTATCCTTTCCGCTCAAGTAGATGTGCCACTTATGCTCATCCACTATTGTTGAGGCCCTCATTTTGGAGCACAAAGAAAATGTTTATCCAATTGTAGTTTCTAACGAATTTTGTAGTTTTAAAGTATGCAGTTCAAGCTTGAGTGATCTGGGTGAGAGTGGAGTGCTGGAGGATGTTGAGGAAGGTGAAGAAAAGACCAATGTTGATGAGCTGGTGGAGGAGATTTTGTTTGAACTTGAAGTTGTTGATGATGTTCTAGCAATGGTAGTTGAGGAGGGAAGCGCCAAGGCCATTTATGAGTGTATTTATGTGGTGGAATGTTCCACCAAGACTTTAATTTTTTTTTTGAGTGATCAAACTCTGCTCATAAACTATTGAAGCACTGCCGTGAATTCTAAAAATACAAATGCTGAACCTGAGTAAGTTTTTGGGAATTGTCTGCATTCTCCCATGGTGGAGAGAAAGAAACAGGAAAACATGTGTCGCGCCACGCGATTTGTTGTCCTCCAGAATAAGAAGAAGGAGGATAGAGGTAAGGTGGATAACAATTCCTCTGGCCCCTCTTATGTGGCGTGGGAGAATCACTACAAGTCAGCATATAGCTGATAAGTGGGTGATTCTCCATGCTATTCTTCTTTTTGTTGTTGTTATGATTAGCTCCTGTAATTTTTTTTGTGTGTGTTTTCTTTCCATGCTTAGTTTATTTTGTACAATTTCAAGTCTTTATAAAAATATTAATACAGGTATTCAATCCAGCTTAAGGACGGTAAATAAAAGAGCTACTGGGAGACAACCCAAATTTGGTTGTTTTTGTTTCTCTAATCCTCTAATAATTTATTATTTATTTCTACTTTTCTTGGTGTTCCCTCTTCCTGTAGGTGTTGGTGAAAAATTTGGATGCGGATGCGGTGTATTTTCTGGTGTTCTCTCGTCTTCCGGTATGCTAAAGTCTTAGTCGTTGGGTAATGATGTACTTGACGGCAAGCATACTGGTCCCTAAGTAATGTAAAATGGGCAATTTTTCTCAAGTATTGATCTCACGAAGAACACAGTAAGGTGGAGTTTAACTTTTGAGGAAGGACTTGAGATTGAAGTTTTTAGGACGGGATAATGAAGGGGTTTGGTTTGTGATGCGAAAAAAAAATTAAACTAAATTAACAAGCTATTATACAGGCAGCTATGCACTGCTTCACTTGGAGGGATGGAGACAAAGTAGGCCACTATGCACTGCTTCGCAAGACTGATAGAATGGTTCGCACTGGCCGATTGAAACTATGCTAGCCTCTATGCACTGTTTCATTTGGCGCATGGTTACACAGGCCGTTAGCACTGCATAGCTCGGTAAATGGAAGAGTAGGCTTAGAGAATGGACGAGTAGGCTTGCATAGTGGAGTAGGCTTTCGGGATGGAGTGGAGGGTGATGGTGGAATGGTGGCGAACTTCAAGCACAAACTAAACTAACAATGATTTTCACAAACATGAAAATAAAATTAAAAATCATAGTTTAGTAGGCATTCATCATCAAAATGTAAAGATTACAACATACAACATCAAACAAGTAGGAGAAAATGCAAGAGATACAACTGAATTCGGAGGCTTGTTGAAGATTCTTGGCAGGAATTGTCGGTTCATCAATCTGCATCCTATCTCAGTCCTAACGATCGTCTAGGGTAGAGGAGGGATATCACTTCCTCCTAATTGGACCCATCTTCTTTGGTAAACTACAATTCGGTCACGTTTGATGCGAAGAACTCCTTGCTTGGCAATGATGATGAGTGTGGAATTGATAGAACATTATTTATAGCTATTTTAATATAGTTTTTATTTAATAAATAATCACTTTTTATTTAGTTTTATATTAATATATGTCTAAATTGCTTTCTATTCTAATTTGAAGTATAATTGGGCATCAAATATCAATTTTAAGTCCATGGCCATGATCTGGAGGCATTTTATAAAAAATTAACACTTTTGGCCATGGATAGCTAAACTTCAAATGGTCATAACTTTCAAACCAGGAAGAGTTATAGGACGTGCAACAATCAACGGAAAGAGGACGACGTCATCTACAAATTTGGAGAAGTTTCACAAGTATATTCCCCATGTCACAGGTGTGACATGGGCTTGAACATGAGCGTGTCTCGGGAAAAAATGTAATTTTCTCTCGAAAGCTTCTCGGTATAATTCTAAAACTTTTTCTAAGTACACTGCCCCAAGTCACAGGCATGACCATGGCATGACCAACCCAAAAACTGCCGAATTTATGCCAAATTGAGTCGTTTCTTGCCATTTACTAACCCGGATAGTACACACCCTCAAGTCACGAGCATGACTCGAAGGCGTGACCTGCAAATTAATAGATTTTGGCGGCTTTCCTGGGCTTTTTATGCCAGCAGTTCCGTACCTTACATGCCCTAGATCACGAGCATGACCGAGTGGCATGACCCACAAATTAATATATGTTGGCATTTTTCTCCAAATGTTCTCGGGCTTTCCAAATGACAGTTCTGTACGACACGCCCTCGGTCATGGGCGTGACCTAGGGGCATGACTCACCAGCAAATTTTACTATAAATTACAGGCAAGACCAGGAGATGGGGAGAAGGATTTTGGAGTTTATTTTTATTATTTTTGCATTACTTTTCTTTATTTTTTACTTCATAATGTAATCTTTAGCTTTAGAAATTTTTAATTCAAGTACTTTTCCATCTGTATTCATGTCTCTCCCTACCTTCTTGTGTAATTCTTTTATCATGATGAGTAGCTAAACTCAATTTACCACTTGATCATGATGAACTTTGGAATGAAATAAACTTGCTTTATTTTGTCAAGCTCTCTACTTTGTTCACTTTGATTTATCTTTAAATTTAATTATTTCAAATTCATATGCTGCGAATATGTTTTTTGATTCTAGATCTGTATCCTAGATTTTACCAAGAGGTTGTGGATATGAGGAGATTAATTAAAGATAAAAGGAGTTGCATGCACTCCTCAAGAGAGGATGACATAAATCTTCTGGATTGGAGTCAAATCCAATATTGGTGTTCACCACCTAAAGCAAGCTTAGGGGTTTCAACTAGCTGAGATGTCATAATCAATCAACCTAAGGTTAGTCAAGAGCGCATTCTCGAGAGAGGCACTTTTGTATTTTGGGAACCTCCATGGTCGAAGTAAGTAATTTAGAAGCTTGCATTTTATTGTCATGAAAGCATATTTTAATCCAAAGGAAATCTAGATCAGTGTTATTCTTTCTCTCAATAGTTTAATCGCACTTTTTTATCTTTTTTGCAAACCACTTTTTTTATTCGATAAAATAATATTAATTTGCATGAGTAGAAGTAATCAATAGGCCCAAAAAATGTGACACTTGATATTTCATTTTTGTAAATATCCTATGCTATGAACGATAGGTGCTCTTGCCAATAGTTCTTAGAATTTGGGAAATATATTTATCCTAAATTATACGCATCAAGAATCCTCTCCTTAAAGCGCTTGAATGATGTGAAGCAGCCTAGGGCAAAGCCCACATGAAAGGTGGAATAAAATGGAGGAATCAACTCCTCCGGCAGAAGAAATTAAGAACTTGTTCGGGGCTCAAATGTCATAAAAATTGGGACTTAAATAGAAAACACGTCAGAAAATCTTCTAAGCACGACCTAATGCACTGGCGCAGCCAATTGTGTGAGAAGAAACCAAATGTGCAGAACAAAAACCTAATTTTTTAAACAAAATAATATGCCCGTGTATTTTTACTCAAGCATGGGCAAAACAACCCTTACACAAAGAAAATGCACTAGTAGAAATAGAACTGCAGATTTTCATGATTTTGAGAGAAATGAAGACGCACGGTCGTCCAAAACATGTGTGAAGGTAAATGCACGAACGTGTTATCTGGAAAATTACAAAATATCATAATTTTTTAGACAAAAGAGATGAGCTCGTGCGATTTTGCTCACGCATGGTCAAAATTGACTGTACATGAACAATATGCACGAGTTGGGGCATATCACCATTTTAGAGCACTGTAGGAAGTGCACAGTCGAAGAAATCGCGTGTTAAGGAAATGCACGACTGTGTGATTTTTCCAGGTTAGAATTCCAATAGAATGGGGATTTGACCACCTGCAACGTAAACCAACAGGCTGGGGTAGAGGCCACCAATACACAAAACAGCCAAGAATAACAAAATAAAGACATGGGGAGCACCATGTGCTTACCCCAAGTAGAGTAGTGCATCATTGCACACTACAATAGGCAAAATTGTGCACTTCATGTGTGAATCGTGAACAAGTGATATATATGCAATAATGACCTAAAAGTGAAGTGCATGTTCGTGAAAATGAGCCCAGATCAGTCCAAAAATCCTATAAATATCGAACTAATCACATCCCCAGACATAACCATTTTCTCGTCCAAAGTAAAACATCCCTCATGTGGACGAGAAAAAGAAATAGTTGGCATAGAAATTATAATGGCAGAGTACGATGCGAAGTCGCATACTCGCTCGCATAAAAATATCGTAGAAGAAATTTTTAACTATGCAAAATTGTTTATAATTTTCTAGGAGCGTATCTATATATTATTGTTACTCAAAAATAAAACCATGGTGAATCGTCCGGTCATGCATAAGAAGAAAGTAAACTAATCACTGAAGTCAGCATTGTCAAAGTTCGGGGCTTGAGAGAAACTCCAAAAAATCCATCAATGTCGGAGACCATAAGCTCACTCGTTTGTACTGTCTCCACAACCGAGTTTAGCTAAACATGTGAATCATTAGGACTTTTGTTTTATAAGGGGCTTGGGTTACAGTAAGGTATACAAAGATAAGCACGAAGGCTCGGCACCTAACCCAAATTAGCTAATACGAAATAAATTGACCACGCACAAACAATACAATACGGGTGCACCACACCCCATACTTTGAATTGACAATATGGGTGTGTGCACGGCCAACTCCCAATATAAATTTTAATACAAAGATTTTCAATTAAGCTTTTTCTTCCTTTCACTTTTTTTACAAATCATTTTTTTTCTTTTTCTTTTTAATTTAGATTTTTTTGCACAAATTTTTTTCGACTCCTATTCAATTTAGCACATCCACATATCCACATATAGAGTCACCACATCAACACCCCAACTAAAAGTAAAAATACAACTAGAGCTCAAATTTGGGTCTGTGACTTGGATTGGCTTTTCATATTTTGTGAGATATCAGTAGAGCTGAATCAACAGACGGGGTAAGCACAAAGGGGCTAGTGAGGATAAGGTGTTAGGAGCAGAACAAAAGATCAACTGGGACAAAATGATGGCATATATCATGCTCACCAACAAAACTAACTTATACTCATGCTTTGAGAATAACTTGGGGCAAGTTATTATCCATTGAGAAAGATCATCCTTCCAACCGACTTAAGCAATACGAGTCTAATGATTATCTACACAAATCCCTACGCTACCATTGAATTCACACTGAATTCACTAATTTCTGAGTATAATAAACAATATTTATGCAAATCGAAGAGTATAAAACTAAAAACATAAAGAAAAATTAATTATACATGGATTTCTAAGCAAGGCGTGAGCACTTGACTAGGAGCACTACAGGAGTCAACATTTTACTCTGTCACACAACCATATGCCAGCATAGAGATTTTCCAAAATCTCACAAAAAAATGAGTCCAAATCACGACGCGATAACATTTAAGCACGCGCTTATGTGGGTGATGTGGTGTGCGATGAAAATGAACAATACTATATAAATGAAAAAACACTTATAGCATGCTATGATATTGTGTACGTACAGTGGGTAACAACGCGCGGCTCTCCCCAAACTTAAGCTATGCAATACGATCCAATGATATAACTATAGAAATTAAAATTGAGGTTAGGAGATAAGTTACCACATGCTCAAAAATGAGTATACCATAATGTTGAAATTTGTGAAGTGGAAGTGGTTGACGGGACAGGTCGGGCGGCCTGGGCGGACAGCTTTGGAGGACTAGGCGAACTGGACGGACTGTGATGTGCGGCCTGGTGGAAGGTCTAGTGCAAAGCCGGCTGTCTTCTGAGCGGGTTGTTGCATGACGTCCGCGGATTGTGCGGCCTGGTATCTGCGGTTAGGACGTGGGCTTTGGTTTAGCCAAGGAGCGGACTGGTATCTGCAGATAGAGAGGCTTGCAGACTGGTGCTTTGTTCAGTGGCTGTGGTGCAAGCTTGTGCTGTTTGGCGGTTTGGCTCGTGTCCGCGGGAAGCTTGCGGACTGGCGTGTCCGCGGTGTGGGCTGTTGCGGACTGGGCTTAGAGCTTGGCTGAGGCCTTGTCGAGCTCTGGTGATACAGCATGTGCTTTGCTGTGGAGGTCGTTGGCGAACTGGTTTTGGAGTCCGGGAGATGGTTGCTGCGTTGGGCAGGAGTGCGAGGAGCTTACGGACTGCTGGCGGTCTGTGCTACGGTGTTTGGCGGAAGGGAGTTTGTGTCCGCCATGCTCGCACTGCCTTTGATGGTTTTGGACTTGGTCACACTCTGTTCCAAGACCATGGTGTCCGTCGTATCCTCCAAGTCCGCTATTGACCGGGCAGACTTGCTTTCTGCCTTTGGTCGTGGACTTGTGGCAGATTGAGGATTGAGTCTTGCGGACTGCCTCGGGGTTGTGCGGACAGCCATTGAAGGGGGTTGATGTCCTGCAGTGATCGGAAGCCTTGCGGGCTGATGCCTTATCCGCATAGCTTGGGCGGACTGGAGAGGGTTCGCCAATGTTTCCCTACTCCTGGCAGTTTTCCTTGGTATCCGGCTAAGTCCTTGCGGACTCTGCGGACGGTGTTTTGCTATCGCGCGAGCTGGGGCGGTGTCTCTATCTCTAGGGTGGTGACCACACTTCTCACCTCGCCTATAAATAGGACCCCCCTGGCAGGTTTATAGTAACTTGAGTGAACAGTAAGTTGGGTTGGGCAAGGTGCTGCGGTCTCAGTTTGTCTGTCCGCGCGGATTGATTCAGTGCTGACGTTTGTTGTGTGCAGGTCGCGCGGGTAGCTTCAAGGAGCCAGGTGTTTGGCTTTGACTTCGGTCAAGTACTTGGAAGTTGTGCGGTCTCTGCGTATTCAGCAGGAGCTCGCTCTGCGGCTTGTCAACTCTGTTTCAACTTTGCCAGCTTCAATAACCTGTCCGCCGGCTTCACGCGGGTAGGGGGTGTTCCTCAGTTCAGTGTCAGCAGGAGACGAATAATGGTGTGTCCGCGCGACCTCGCGGCTTCGGCAGACTCCGTGGCTATTCGGCGAATTGCTGCTAAGTTCGGACGATCTCAGCGGACTCGGCGACCTCGGCGACCTCGGCGGACTCCAGTGCTGTCTGCCCGGCTTGGTGTTTTGTGCTTTCTGTTTACAACGGTTATACTAGCGAAATCATGTCTCGCTATGTATGCCTCGTGTTGTAAAGAAGTGAATGAATAAAAGATCAGCTTGTGATTCCATTGTTTGTTGGGATTAACGTTTGTTCCTTGGTTTTCCGCTGGTTCAACGTGAGAACTGGGAAGTGCCGAAGATATTAATTTGGCATTTGGGCTACCTTGCTAACCACGTTGAGAAAATTTAACATGGTATCAGAGGGAGGTTCAGTTGCGTGAGCGGTAGTCAACCGGTGTTGTTACTCAGGGTTTGAGTGGTGATCAACCTGTGTTGTTGCTCAGAGCTTATGAAAGGTTGCCAATAGGTGTTGCAATGGAAGGGAGCTTTGCAAGGGGTCTTGGCATTGAACTCTTAACGCAGACTAACTTCAAGAAGTGGAAGTCGTGCATGAAGAGTTATCTTCTTGGCGAGGAGCTGTGGGAAGTCGTCGGTGGTGACGACAGACAGGAAGTGACTACTGCGTTCGATACTGCTGAGTAGGTCAGGCTCTGGAGAAGAACAAATGCTATGGCGGAGTTCATTCTGAAGAGGGTCGTGTATCCAAAACTGTTTGATCACATCGTTGGATGTGAGTCGGCTGCTGATTTTTGGACAACCATTGATGAGTTGTTCAATAGGAAGAATGTGGCGCGGCTTCAGTTCCTGGAGAATGAGTTGGCCAGGGCAACTCAGGGAGACCTTTCCATCTCGAGGTACTTCTTAAAGATGAAGAGCTTGTGTGCTGAGTTGTCGGCACTGGATCCTGATGAGCCTATCTCAGAGGCAAAGATGAAAAGGCACATTATCCGTGGTTTGCGGAAGGAGTATGTGGCCTTTGTGACATATGTTCAAGGGTGGGCTACTCAGCCGTCTTTGCTGGAGCTGGAGAATCTGCTTGCATCGCAGGAGAGCTTGGCAAGGTAGATGGCTGGAGTTAATCTGAATCTGGAAGGCAGCAAAGCTCTCTTCTCAGGCAAGAAGAAAGGATGGGAAGGGAAGAAGAAGAAGATGCAGGTCATTGGTGAGAAGGAGACTTCAACTTCATATCAGTCGGAGAGGAACAATGCTCCTAAGGACTGGAAGAAGAACTTAAAGTGCTACCGGTGTCATCAGCGAGGGCACTTCATGCGGGACTGCAAGGTCAAACTGCAGCTTGGGCATGCTGCGGGAAAGGAGGAAGCTTGCTCGAGAAGTGAAGAAGCAGGATGGGGCGGAGCTTTTATGACGGGCACTTGTGTCCGGGCCTTGTCTGCTGAGGACTTCAACAGCGAGTGGATCGTGGACTCCGGGTGTGGTCATCACCTCACCGGAGACAAGTCGAAGTTCACCTCCATGCAGGCTTACTCAGGTAATGAAGCTATTATCACTGCTGATAATACTGTTTATGCAGTCGAGAAGGAGGGGGTCGTGTCTTTGGGTAGTGATCAGGGGCCACTCACGTTAAGGAGTGTGTACCACGTGCCGGGCATGAAGAAGAACCTCTTCTCGGTGACCAATGCGGTGGACGCTGGTTATCACGTTCTATTTGGGCCAACAGATGTGAGGTTCCTTCGCAACGTATCAGCGGTTAAGGCTGATGTTTCTCATATTGGGAGGAGGGTGAAGAACTTGTTTGTTCTTTCCACCAGTGCTTATGTTGATAGAATGAGGGCCAATGATAGTGCTGCTATCTGGCATGAGAGGCTGGGGCATGTTGGTATGGACAAGCTGAAGGCAATGACTAGTAGAAGTTTGGTGAGGGGGTTACCTAAGTTGTCCTCCTTTGGTGACGGGCATGTTTGCGCAGGCTGTCAATACGGTAAGACACATCTCCTTTCGTTTGATAAATCACAAACAAGGAGCAAGAAACCATTGGAGTGTATTCATGGCGACCTGATGGGACCGACGGTTACTGCCAGCCTTGGTGGAAGCAGATACATGCTTGTCTTGGTTGATGACTACTCAAGGTATACTTGGGTGTACTTCCTAAAGGAGAAGTCGGAAGCCTTCCGTTTGTTTGTGGAGTTTAAGGAGTTGGTAGAAGGCCGGCTTGGCTTGCGGATTAAGAAGCTTAGAACTGATAACGAGGGTGAGTTTTTCTCCTCCGAGTTTTCTAACTTCTGTAGGAAGCACGAGATCCAACGGGAGCTTACTTGTGCTCACACTCCACAACAAAATGGGGTCGCGGAGCGGAAGATCCGTCATCTGACGGAGACCTGCAAATGCTAGCTTCTTGCGAAAGAGATCCCAAGGTCCATTTGGGCGGAGGGGATGTCTTGTGCTGCTTATGTTATCAACCGGATGCCACTCAGCCCTATCAACATGAAGACTCCTATTGAGTTGTTGCTGAAGGAGAAGCCGAGTGTGGGACACCTTAGGGTGTTCGGTTCAACTTGCTACATGCATGTCCCAGATGCTTCACGGACAAAGCTGGATGCGAAGGCAAGGAAACTTATCTTTGTTGGCTACGATGAGCGGAAGAAGGGATGGAAATGCATGGACCCTGTGACGAAGAAGTTCGTGGTGTCAATATATATTGTCTTTGGCGAGCTGACGTCATATGGAGGTGGCTCGGTGGAGCTAACCAGAAGTAGCAAGGTTGATGAAGTACCGGTGGTGGCTGCTGAAGGCTTGGAAGAGGAGCTTGCTGTTTCACCAGCAGCTCCTGTTGCTTCGAACTCCGAGGCTGAGCCTTCTGGATCAGAAAGCAGGGGGAGCACTGCTCAATGCTTGCCCCAGGTAGGAGTGGAGCCCGAAGAAGCAACAGAAGCAGTGAGCAAGGAGCCGACCCTTCGGAGATCGAAGAGGGTGGTTAAGCCACCGGCTCGGTACTGTGATGGGAATGCAGTGAGCTTTGTCTCCTACTTCTTTGCAGGTCCTCTGGATGAGCGAGAGCCTGCAAACTTCAACGAGGCCACTGGAGTGAAGGAGTGGGAAGGTGTCATGAAGGAAGAGATTGATGCTCTGAAGAAGAATGAAACCTGGGATCTTATGCCCAAGGTTGATGGCATTACTCCGGTTACTTGCAAGTGGGTGTATAAGTTGAAGAAGAAGGCTGATGGGAGCATTGATAGGTTCAAAGCTCGCCTGGTGGCTAGAGGATTCTCACAACAGTATGGAGAAGACTATGAGGAGACATTCAGTCCAGTTGTGAAGATGACTTCAGTAAGAGTGGTGATCGCCTTGGCTGCTAGCAAGGGATGGAGGTTGTGGCAACTCAATGTGAAGAATGCCTTTCTTTACGGAGAGATTCACAAGGACATCTTCATGGATCAGCCGCTTGGTTTTGTCTCTGAAAAGCATCCGGACTATGTCTGTAAACTCAGGAAGGCTCTCTATGGGTTGAAGCAAGCTCCTAAAGCGTGGTATGGGAAGATTGCAGAGTACTTGCAATTCTGTGGATACCTTGCTTCCAACTCGGATTCAAGCTTGTTCGTCAAGAAGAAGGGGGAGTTACAAGTCTTGGTCCTGTTGTATGTGGATGACATGATCATCACAGGAAACTCGAAGGGGGAAGTAGCAAGGCTCAGGGCAGAGCTTGCTATACGCTTCGAGATGAAAGACTTGGGAGAGTTGCATCACTTTCTCGGTCTTGAAGTGGAGAGGAAGGAGTGCATGGTTCTCATTTGCCAGAAAGGGTATGCAGATCGCATTGTGAAGCGGTTCGGCATGGGCAAAGGGAAGAAGTGCTCTACTCCATTGGAACCTGGGCTAAAGCTTCGACGAGATGAGGGAAGGATTCTTCATGATCCCTTGGTGTTCAGGGCTCTTGTTGGGAGCTTGATTTACCTGACGATTACAAGGCCGGACATTGCTTATGTTGTTGGCCGAGTAAGTCGGTATATGGCTGAACCAAGGCAATCTCATCTAGTGGCGGCAAAGAGTATTCTGAAGTATGTCAAGGCTTCTTCTGACATGGGACTCCTCTATAGAAGGGACTCGGAGTTTGCGTTGCTCGGGTACACGGATGCTGACTATGGCGGCGATTCAGATGATCGGAGGTCCACTTCAGGTTATGTGTTCACTTGCGGTTCAGCTAGCATCTCGTGGTGTAGCAAGAAGCACGACTCGGTGTTGGTTTCAACCACGGAGGCGGAGTATATGGCTTCGGCCTTGGCTGCTTGGGAAGTCGTTTGGTTGAGGAGGCTTATAGAGGATGTTCATGAAGAAGTGCAAGGGCCGACTTTACTATGGGGTGGCAATGAGAGTGCTCTCAAACTGGTTAACAATCCAGTGTGTCACGCCAGGACCAAGCATATAGAGATTGATCACCATTTCATCAGGGATAAGGTGTTGGAAGGATCTCTGCTGGTCGGGCATGTTCGGAGTGAAGATAATCTTGCTGACATCTTCACGAAGCCACTATCGAAGGGGCCCTTTGAACGCTTGTGCAGCTTGCTGGGCTTGGTCACCACTTCCCACTTCAAGGGGGAGTGTTGAAATTTGTGAAGTAGAAGTGGTTGACGGGACAGGCCGGGAGGCCTGGGCGGACAGCTTTGGCGGACTAGGCGAACTGGGAAGACTGTGATGTGCGGCCTGGTGGAAGGTCTAGTGCAAAGCCGGCTGTCGTCTGAGCGGGTTGTTGCATGACGTCCGCGGATTGTACGGCACGGTATCTGCGGTTAGGACGTGGGCTTTGGTTTAGCCAAGGAGCGGCCTGGTATCTGCAGATAGAGAGGCTTGCGGACTGGTGTTTTGCTCAGTGGTCGTGGTGCAAGCTTGTGCTGTTTGGCGGTTTGGCTCGTATCCGCGGTGTTGGGTACATTGGTTTAAATGTACCTGATTTGAAGAAGCCTCACCCAACTCAATGATATACATCAAAATGTATTTGATGTATTTTGAGTTACTTGTGCAGGTTAAGTATTTGCAGGAATAAAGCAAAAAGTTTCTAAGTCCATGTGTCGACACCCAGAGGGAAAGTGTCGACACTTAAGAAGACTTGTGTCGACACCCAGACAAGCAGTGTCGACACTTGGAGTCATTGTGTCGACACCAGGGATGCTGAGTCGACACCAGACAGAAAGTGTCGACATAAGGAGCTGTGTCGACACTCAATGAAGAAAAGCCAGTAAAGCTGTGTCGACACTTAACAGTTGTGTCGACACCCAGTGAAGCTGTGTCTACATCAGAAAGTGTCGACACTTGGAGTTGTGTCGACACTCAGCAAACGTCAGCAGAGACTAAGTACAAGTGTCGACACTCAGAACAATGTGTCGACACTTAACAGAAGAGTCAACACTGGAAGTAAGTGTCGACACCCAGAACAATGTGTCGTCACTTAGCTAAAGACTCAACACTTGAAGAAAGTGTCGACACAAGGAGCTGTGTCGACACTTAGCAAAGAACAGCAAAGTTCAAGAATATTCTAAGTACAAGTGTCGACACTAAGGGAATGTGTCGACACTCAGCCAGAGTCTTGACTGAAGATGTAAGTGTCGACACCCAAAGCAATGTGTCGACACTCAACAAGTATCAACAATAAAGACATGTGTCGACACCAAGAAGCAGTGTCGACACTTGACAGATACAACACATGAAGATGTGTCGACACAAATGTGTTGTGTCGACACTTAGAAGAATTCAGCAAAATTCTGAAGAACAAGTAGTTGTGTCGACACTCAATTTCAGTGTCGACACATAAAGGAGAAGCAGTGTCGAGATAGAGAATCAACAACATAAGGAGTTGTGTCGACACCTTGTAGACTAGTGTCGACACTTAGACAACATGTGTCGACACTTGGTCAATAAGTGTCGACACTTAAAGACAGAAAGTCTCGACACTTAAAGACAGTTACAGCATTTTCAAGAACTGACTGGATGACTTGACAGCTGCCATTCCAGCCGTTCTACAGCACCTGTCAGAGTTGTCAGAATTCAGTTATGGACCGGACCAGCCGGTTACCATGAAGAAGGCCTATAAATAGGCCTATGCTGTCTACAGAAATTGATTTGATAAAAAGGTTGTTGAAGTTGTCAAAGTTCAAATTATTAATCAAGTATTCAACAAAGAAGATCTAGCTATTCCTTGAAGAATCAAGTGCAGATCTAAGAAGTTGGAGAGAGAGAGCTCCATCCAAGAAATCAGTCATTGGAACTAGGCTGAGAAGAAGGGTTCAGATTTATTCTAGATCTTAAGAAGCAGAGATCAAGGATCAACTGCAGAAGGAGTCAGTCTTATTGAGTTCTACTTTCAAGAAGCTTTGAAGAAAGCTAACTCAGATTGATTCCAGCTGAGTTCTTCTAAGAACTCATCAAGAAACTCACAACTCCCCTCTCTTGTCTTTGGGTTGCTGAGTTAACAATTGTATAATCATTTTTATCTTGTAGGATCCTTTAGATCTGAGTTTTGGGATCTGGAAGGAAAGGGTAAGGCTGTTTATGGAAGCCTCAGACCCTAGGATTTACATCACAGTAAAAGAGGGGCCATATGTGCCCATGAAGATATCAGTTCTAGATGCAAATCAGAGAACACCAAAGGATTTCTCTGAAATGACAAAGGATGAGATTGTCCTAGCCACCATGGACAAAAGGGCTCAAAACATTATAGTGAGTGTCATAGATGATGCAACTTTTCAGAATCTAATACACTGTAAGACAGCCAAAGAGATGTGGGATACTCTTATTGTGTATATGGAGGGTTCTGAAGAAGTAAGGCAAGATAGAAAATCCTTGCTAAATCAAGAGTATGAAAGTTTTAGACAAGGAAAGGGTGATAGCATAACTGAGTGCTATAAGAAGTTCTATAGGATAGTGAATGAACTCATGTATTATAGAAGAGAGTTCAGTAATTATGAACTAAATGACAAGTTTCTAAGGTCCCTAACTAAAGATTGGGACACCAAGATCTGTGCCATTAGAGAAATGACTAAGTTGGGAGAAATTCCTCCACCTACACTGTTTGGCAAATTGCTGTCATATGAAATGCAGTTGACAGTGAGGAAAGAGGAGGAGAAATCAACAAGAAATGAACATAAGGAAAGAACTGTAGCTTTCAAGACAGAAGCCCCCAGAAAGTACAGGAATAAGTCACCAACTCCACCTCCAAAGGTTGCTGAATCAGAGTCAGATGAGTCTGTCAGCACAAAGTCTGAAAGCAGTGAAAGTGATGAAGACTTTGCTGCCTTCACTAGACATTTTCAGAAGTTCTTGAAAAAGAAACAGTGGAGGACAAGGCCTTCTACATCACAGGGAAAGGAAGACTCTTATCAGAAAAAGAGGTCTTCAAAGAAAGACAAGAAAAAGTCAAAGTGTAGCAAAGCTACACTATCAAAAATTGTGTGCTATTGATGTAATAGACAAGGTCATGTGATAGCAGATTGTCCAGAGAAGAGAAAGGAGTCTAGTGACAAGAAGAAGACTCATTTCAAAGGCAAGAAAGAAAAGTCATTTGTTGCCAAAAAGGAGAAGACCCTGTCAGATATCTCTTCTTCAGAAACTGAGTCAGATGTTGAGGCATACATAGGGCTGTTTGCTGAAGAAGAAGAAGAAAAGTTCATGCAGATTTTGGAGTCTATATATGAACAAGAAGACAATCAATGTCAAGGGCTAATGGCATTGACAGAAAGTGATAGAATCCTAGAGCAGCCAGGACCAAGTAAGGTACAAAGTTCAACTTTTAGTTCAATTTCTTGTGCTAGTACAGAATCAGATTCATCCTCATTAAATGATGAGAGTGCATCTGAATCTGAAGCAGATATTCATCAGTTGATAGATGAATATAAGATTCTGTTGCAAGCTTACAAGAAGAGCAAGTCCCTAGCCAAAAGTCAGGCAAAGGAAATTGCAAATTTTAAAGCTGCTGCAACTGAGTTTGAGAAGTTATTTGATCAAAAGCTTAATGAGATAGCCAGACTGAAACACATAACAGTGATTCAGATGGGGACTATCACCTATAAGAATGATCAAATCAAGAGTCTGGAGATCAATCTTCAGAAGGAGAGAGAGCTTGTTGCTAGGTTTTCCAAACCTAAGTCAGTGTTACCCATAATTGATGAATTTGTTCATCACAAGGGTAAAGCTGGACTGGGTTTTACAAGACCTGCAAGGACTGTTCAGTCCAAGTCTATGTCCAAGGGCAAAGCCCCAACACTCAACAAGCCAGCTGTGGATAAAACAGCTAAGACTGTACCTAAGCAAAGGTACAATAAGTTTGAGTGTTGGTGTTGTGGCAAGGTTGGCCACTTTGCAATGGACTGTTGGCACAATGCTAGTGCCAAAGTGTGTAGCAAACTGCCTATTGGAAAACCAGTAGGTAGCTTTGTCAAGTTACAAACTAACAAGTACCAAGGACCCAAGAATACTTTGGGTTCTAAGGTTCATTAATCTGTTTTGCAGGTGAGTCCAAGTTGCCATGCCCCAATATGGTACTTGGACAGTGGATGTTCCAGACATATGACTGGAACAAAGGGATTACTAAGGGACTACATTCCAATCAAAGATGGTCCAAAAGTCACCTTTGGTGGTTCTGAAAAAAGAATCATCAAAGGATTTGGTAACATTTCTAGTAACTTGGTTACCATTACTCAAGTGACTTGTGTTAAAGGGTTGAAACACAACCTAATAAGTATAAGTCAATTAAGTGATGTAGGGTATGACATCTCATTTGTTAAAAATGGTTGTCATATCAAGAGGTCAAATGATCAAGAGATCATTTTGACTGGTTATAGGAAAAGGAATGTCTATTGCTTAGACATTATGGTTGAGAACAATGGTTCTCCAGTGTGTCTTGTAGCTGATGAAACAGTCTCTCATTGTGTCAAATGGCACAAGAGGCTAGCCCATCTTAACTACAAGACTATTGGCAAACTCTTTAGCAAAGAGTTAGTGAGGAATGGTCCTCAAGTTAAGTGTGTTAAAGATGGTATTTGCTCAGCTTGTCAAAAGGGCAAGCAGACTAGATCCATCTTTAGGAGCATAGAAAACAAAGATGCTGTGAGGTGTTTATACCTCTTGCACATGGATCTCTTTGATCCAATGCCAGTTCACAGCTTAGGTAGGAAGGTCTATACCTTTGTAGTTGTAGATGACTACTCAAGGTTTTCCTGGGTGTTCTTCTTAAGACAGAAATCTGAAACACCTAGTGTCTTCTATAGCTTTGTCAAGAAAATTCAGAATGAACTAAACAGTACAGTGGTCAAGATTAGAAGTGACCATGGTTATGAATTTCAGTCTGATAGCATGACAAAACTATGTGAAGAATTTGGGATATTTCAAGAATTTTCTTCACCTAGAACACCTCAGCAAAATGGCATTGCTGAGAGAAAGAATATGACCTTGATTGAGGCTGGTAGGACCCTATTAAGTGATACATCACTACCAGAATATTTCTGGGCTGAAGCAGTTAATACTACATGCCATGTTATAAATAGGGCTACCATCACTAAAAGCCTAAACAAGACCCCTATGAAGTTGTGAAAGGCAGGAAACCAAACCTATCCTACTTCAGGATCTTTGGTTGCAAATGCTTCATACTTAACAATGGAAAGTCTTACTTAACCAAGTTTGCTGCCAAGTCGCAAGAGGGAATTTTTGTTGGGTACAGCAACAACAGTAAGGCTTATAGAGTCTATAACTTGTCTACACAAGTTGTAGAAGAATCTGTACATGTAGTATTTGATGAGACTAAACTTATTAACAATGAGTTGTCTAGTAGTGTATGCAGCCCCACAGGTTTAACATAGAAGATGGACAAGCTCACTCTAGAAGAAGAATCTACTGCAAGACAGCAAGTAGAAGACAGTGGCTGTTGTCCAGGGGGAGAACTACATGTACCAAATACATATGAAGTACAAGGAGTACAGCAAGATGATGAAACTGAAGAGGTTCAACCAGAAGTCAGGATGCCTCCAGCCAATAGGCATCATAGAGATCATCCATTAGAGCAGATTATTGGAGATCCAAGACAAGGGGTACAAACAAGGAGCAGAAACCTGAATGCAGTAGTCTACTCCAGCTTTCTATCCCAAGTTGAACCTAAGAAGTTTGAAGAAGCCATACTAGATCCACAATGGACTGAAGCAATGCAAGAAGAGCTTAATCAGTTCAAGAGGTGCAAGGTCTGGGAACTTGTTCCTAAACCTAAAGACCACAATATAATAGGAACCAAGTGGATCTACAGGAATAAGTTGGATGAACAAGGTGTCATCATTAAGAATAAAGCAAGATTAGTTGCTAAAGCATATAGGCATGAAGAAGGTATTGACTTTGATCAAACCTTTGCTCAAGTAGCCAGACTGGAAGCCATAAGGATGTTCCTGGCCTATGCAACTTTTCAAGGATTCAAAGTTTACCAAATGGATGTCAAGTCAGCATTTCTGAATGGTAATCTTAAAGAAGAAGTCTATGTGGAACAGCCATCAGGTTTTGTTGATTCAACTCTACCTCATCATGTCTATAGACTTAGGAAAGCTTTATATGGGTTAAAGCAAGCCCCTAGGGCTTGGTATGAAACCTTATCTAGTTTCCTCATTGAGAACAAGTTCTCAAGGGGAAAATAGATAAGACTCTATTCCTTAGGGAATCTAGAGGCAAAGTTATACTAGTCCAAATATATGTAGATGACATCATATTTGGGTCTACTGAAAGCAGCCTTTGCAAAAAGTTTGCAAAACTTATGCAAGGTCAATTTGAGATGAGTAGTATGGGAGAGCTGAAGTTTTTCTTGGGTCTCCAAGTTAAACATACTGAGAATGGTTTATCCATATGTCAGTCCAAGTTCACCCTAGAACTCATAAGGAAGTATGGTATGGATTCATCCAACACCATGAAGACTCCTATGGGGTCAAGTATGTCTCTTAGCAAGGATGATGCAGGGAAACCTGTAGATGAAACCTTGTATAGAGGGATAGTTGGCTCCCTATTATACTTGACTGCAAGTAGACCAGATATCATGTATGCTACATGTGTCTGTGCAAGGTATCAAGCCTGCCCTAAAGAGTCTCATTTGACAGCAGTTAAAAGAATATTGAGATATCTAAATGGCACTCCCTATCTAGGCCTATGGTACCCTAGGAATGGGGATTTTGAACTAACAGGTTATTCAGATGCAGACTTTGCAGGATGCAAAGAAGATAGAAAAAGCACTACTGGAACCTGTCAATTCCTAGGTGGGAGACTAATTTCATGGAGTAGCAAAAAGCAAACCAGTGTGGCTATCTCCACTGCAGAGTCAGAGTATGTGGCTGCAGGAAGTTGCTGTGCTCAACTTCTGTGGATACAACATCAGCTTGAGGACTATGGAATTCAGGTAAGTAGAACTCCACTCTTCTGTGATTCTACTAGTGCTATTTCAATAGCTAATAATCCTGTATCCCATAGTAGAACAAAACATATTGAAATTAAATATCATTTTCTTAGGGAGCATATAGAAAGAGAAGATATTTTACTTGAATATGTTAGAACAGATAATCAACTAGCTGATATGTATATTAAGCCCCTAGAAGAAGCTAAGTTCAATAGGTTTAAAATTGAACTAGAAATGATAAACTTAGAGTAAGTTTACAGAAGTGTAAATGGCTAAGTAAAAAAGTGTCGACACACAGCAATCTATGTGTCGACACAGCAAGTGGGTGTCGACACTTCAGGAAAAAGGTGTCGACACATCTAGGAAGTTGGTGTCGACACTTCTGAATATTAGTGTCGAAACATGTCAAGTAGGTGTCGACACATCCAAAGTGGTGTCGACACTTAAGTTTTACTCAGAATTCTCTAAGTAAAGTCTCGACTATGTGTCGAGTTATGTGGTGTCGACACATAAACAAGTGTCGACACATAAAAACTATTGACTAAACTTGTGTCGACACATATGTGTCGAGACATTATAAGTCAGTGTCGACACTTATTGCCAGTGTCGACACAATTTAAGTTATCTTGTCCCGCCTGTTCATCTTCAAAATTAGAAAGGTATAAATAGGGTTTTGCCTTAGTTTGTCGACACGCTTTCAAAGTTTCGAGACCAAACTTCTGTGTCGACACCTCTCTTCTCTTAAGACAAATTCTACAAACCCTAATGGGGCCAAAGCTTGAGGAGAATGTCAACGAAGGATACGAGCTGGTGCGCGGTGCTTTTGAGGATGCCGATCAAGAAATTAAGGTTGTCGTAACCCTAGTAGTCGATTCAGGATTAGAATATCTTGTTTCTGAACCTACTAAAATCTGGAAGAAAGAGGTACTAGAATTTCTCAGTGGAGCTAAGATAGACGAAACTGGATTCAAAATCAAATCCAGGGTTCATGGTGAGAAGGTGAAGGTGTCACCTAAAAGTCTGAGGAAGATTCTACAACTACCAAGAATTAAAGAGGAAGATGAGGTTACAGCTACAAAGACCAGGGAAGCTCTAACCTGGTGTGGACTGGATCCTAAGATGAAGCTTGGATCAGTGTTTCTTAGAAAAGGCATGAACAATCAAGGGAAATTCCTCTCTGAGATTGTTGGCAAAGTCATACTCAGCAAGCCAGGAGGGCATGACAGAGTGTCTGCCCATATTTTTAGTGTAATGACAAGGATAATCTTCACTCTAAAAACTGACTGGTCTATGGTAGTTTATGAGAAGATTAAAGAAAGCTTGAAGAAGCCCAACCTGGGCAGGATTTTAAGTCTTTACCTTGCTGGTGTAATACCTGAAGTTATGAGTACAGCTGCTGGAAGCAAAATAAATCATATGAGAAAAATGGACATGAGGTTGTTCTCTAGATGGGACAGGGTGTTGACTAAAGAGATGCCAACCCCTGAGAAGATAGTTTCTGAGAAGGAGATTCCATTAAAGAAGAAAAGGAAAATTGCCCCAGTGGCTCAAGAGTCCACTAGCAGCTCAGATAGTGAAGAACAGGTTGTCTTCACTCCAGATGAGAATGAGGAAGAGCCTGCTGTGAAGTCTCCAGCTCCTCAAGATGATGCTGAGATCCAGGGGGAGCTACCTCAAGCTAGCCCCATACACAAGGATCAAAGCCAGGGGGAGCTTCCAGTTGTAGATGAACCCACTACACTGGAAAGTGAACAAGCAACTAACATTATCCTAGAGGTAATCACTGAACTCAATACTTTAGATTTTCCTATAGAGGATACTGATTTGTCTGATGTTCATCAGCAAACTCAGCTGAATAATCAAGTCACAGATGCTGTCTTGGAAGACACATCTGTTGCAGCTCCAATAGTTCCTGATCCAGTGGTTGAAGAGACCAGAATTTCTCCTACTCAGTCTCTACAAGAGTATACCATGGAAGATCTTTTCTTAAATCTAGATCAAGAAGACTTTGGTAAAGAAACTACTGCTGCTGAAGGAGAGAATGCTCCAATTGAGGGGGAGCAAGTGCAAGTTCATGCAGAGCCTGCAAGACAAGAAACTGAAAAGGCACCTGCTGTGCAGACTGAGAGGCCCCCAAGCCCTAAGGAGAGGGTTGAAATTGCTAGCTCCTCAGCATCTGAAGATGAGGAGGCTGCAAGGGCAAAGAAACAGAAACTTTATGTATTCAAGAGAAGAAGTCAGAGTTATAAGAAGGCTTTGCAAACTGTTGTTCCACAACCTTTAGTTCAGCAAGCACCATCAGTTGATTATAGTGCATTGATGGTTGCTATGCAGATTAAATTGGATGAACATAGGAAAGCAATTGAGAAGTATGTGGATGAAGGGCAGAAATCACTACAATTTGATCTGGCCCAAGATATCAAGTCAATAAGATTTGAAATGAACCAAAATAAGAAGGAGATGACAGAATGCTTCCACAAGGGTGGAAATGTTGTGGTGTACTTAGCTACACACCAAGAAAAGATAAAAGCTCAAGTTGATGACATAGCCCTGAAGCAAGGATATGTACTTGAAAATCAACTGAGAATGAATGACAATTTGACAGCATCTCATAATGCTATTGTCATAGAACTGAATAACATAGCTGCTAGACCTTCTACCTCTACTGCTACTGTTAAAGCTGAATTTGACAAAGTATTCCAGGAAGAAATCATTGCTGTTAAGACTGCCATTCAAGAATCTCAGAAGATCATCTCTAAAAAACTCCAAAGGTTAAGACCTTTCTACAGGGATGGAGTTAATTATCTCAATGCTCAAGTGAGATTTCAAAAAGATGACTTAAGGGATCATATTGAAAGAGAAGTCATAAAGGGGGAGAGAATGTTAGTCAAGGCAAGCTCTGATCATGCAAAATGGATATCTAATTCCATCAAAGCTACAATGGGTTGGGAGCAACCAGATGTAGCTCAAGTTATCTACCCTCCTCCAGATTTTGACATGATCCATGCTGACATACAGTCTATGTACAGCCCACCTGGGGGCAAGGACAATGTCATAATTGAGAAAGTTGTTCAGCCTATCTCTGAAGCTTTACAGGAAGCCATCTTGAAGGAGCAAGCTGAAGAGGAAACCAGATTGTTTAAGAAGAGGTTTAGGGAACAAGCTGAACAAAGACCAGAT
Organism: Platanthera guangdongensis; assembly: GCA_039583875.1. Lineage (NCBI taxonomy): Eukaryota > Viridiplantae > Streptophyta > Magnoliopsida > Asparagales > Orchidaceae > Platanthera > Platanthera guangdongensis. The sequence continues at coordinate 170,839,238 of CM077150.1, read as the reverse complement.
TTTGAGCAATGGAGCCCTACCTCAAGAAATATCATTTTAACTGCTTGGAAAGCTGCCAAAGATAACATTCAAGACAGGAACAAATGGTTTTCTGAAACTGAATGGAGGAAACATGATTCTAGACAGGAGGCAATAGTCCAATACAGAAGGAAGGCCAAGATGGGAAAGCTACCTCATACAGCTCTGGAGCCTAGCAAGTACTTTCCAAAGTCATACCATTACTTTGAAAGACAAAAGATCAAAGCAGAAGAGCTTAAGAAGAAAGACTTGAAAGGCAAGAAGCCTGCTGATGCTGAAGTTGCTGATGCTCCTGTTCAAGCTAAAGTTCAAGTTGGCAAAGGAATAGTGATTAAGGAGCCAGAACTGAAATAGAATTAGAATTTTCTTGAAGTTTACTTTGTAATCTTTTTGATGTAAAACATTTTGTGAACTTCTGAAAATGAATATGAAAGATATTAGAACAATGTGTTATATGTTAATTCTATTTCATATTTGTTCTGTGATGATGTCTATGTCTATTTCATATTTGTTCTGTGATGATGTATATGTATACATGTGTGATTGATACATGTTTATGTTTATCATGCTGTATATAATCCTGCTTTACATCATTTTGTAATTTAATTATGAATGGTGTATATCATTGACTAAGGGTTATGACTTCTCCAAATAGGGGGAGATTGTTGGGTACATTGGTTTAAATGTACCTGATTTGAAGAAGCCTCACCCAACTCAATGATATACATCAAAATGTATTTGATGTATTTTGAGTTACTTGTGCAGGTTAAGTATTTGCAGGAATAAAGCAAAAAGTTTCTAAGTCCATGTGTCGACACCCAGAGGGAAAGTGTCGACACTTAAGAAGACTTGTGTCGACACCCAGACAAGCAGTGTCGACACTTGGAGTCATTGTGTCGACACCAGGGATGCTGAGTCGACACCAGACAGAAAGTGTCGACACAAGGAGCTGTGTCGACACTCAATGAAGAAAAGCCAGTAAAGCTGTGTCGACACTTAACAGTTGTGTCGACACCCAGTGAAGCTGTGTCTACATCAGAAAGTGTCGACACTTAGAGCTGTGTCGACACTCAGCAAAAGTCAGCAGAGACTAAGTACAAGTGTCGACACTCAGAACAATGTATCGACACTTAACAGAAGAGTCAACACTGGAAGTAAGTGTCGACACCCAGAACAATGTGTCGACACTTAGCTGAAGACTAAACACTTGAAGAAAGTGTCGACACAAGGAGCTGTGTCGACACTTAGCAAAGAACAGCAAAGTTCAAGAATATTCTAAATACAAGTGTCGACACTAAGGGAATGTGTCAACACTCAGCCAGAGTCTCGACTGAAGATGTAAGTGTCGACACCCAAAGCAATGTGTCGACACTCAACAAGTATCAACAATAAAGACATGTGTCGACACCAAGAAGCAGTGTCGACACTTGACAGATATAACACATGAAGATGTGTCGACACAAAGGTGTTGTGTCGACACTTAGAAGAATTTAGCAAAATTTTGAAGAACAAGTAGTTGTGTCGACACTCAATTTCAGTGTCGACACATAAAGGAGAAGTAGTGTCGAGATAGAGAATCAACAACACAAGGAGTTGTGTCGACACCTTGTAGACTAGTGTCGACACTTAGACAACATATGTCGACACTTGGTCTATAAGTGTCGACACTTAAAGACAGAAAGTCTCGACACTTAAAGACAGTTACAGCATTTTCAAGAACTGACTGGATGACTTGACAGCTGCCATTCCAGCCGGTCTACAGCACCTGTCAGAGTTGTCAGAATTCAGTTATGGACCGGACCAACCGGTTACCATGAATAAGGCCTATAAATAGGCATATGCTGTCTACAGAAAATGATTTGATAAAAAGGTTGTTGAAGTTGTCAAAGTTCAAATTATTAATCAAGTATTCAACAAAGAAGATCTAGCTATTCCTTGAAGAATCAAGTGCAGATCTAAGAAGTTGGAGAGAGAGAGCTCCATCCAAGAAATCAGCCATTGGAACTAGGCTGAGAAGAAGGGTTCAGATTTATTCTGGATCTTAAGAAGCAGAGATCAAGGATCAACTGTAGAAGGAGTCAGTCTTATTGAGTTCTACTTTCAAGAAGCTTTGAAAAAAGCTAAGTCAGATTGATTCCAGCTGAGTTCTTCCAAGAACTCATCAAGAAACTCACAACTCCCCTCTCTTGTCTTTGGGTTGCTGAGTTAACAATTGTATAATCATTTTTATCTTGTAGGATCCTTTGGATCTGAGTTTTGTAAGCCTATAATTATAAAGGCTGAGTGTAGGGCTTGAGAGCCTGAGTGTAGGAGATTGAAATATCTGAGTGTAGGCCTTGGTGGCTGAGTGTAGGCCTTGGTGGCTGAGTGTAGGCCTTTGTGGCTGAGTGTAGGCTTTGTGAAAAGCTGAGTTGTAGGGCCTTGGGCCTGAGGTGAAGGAACCAATTTGGGTTCTGAGATAGTGGAGACGTTTGGCCGAATCTAGTACACTGCTAGATAGGCGAAGGGGAAAGTGGATGTACCCAAAGCTTGGGGAACCACTATAAAACTGTGTGTCTTCTGTGTGCTGTGATTTGCTGTGAATACTGTGTGATTGTTGTGCAAAAGTAGATTAGATTCTGTGTTTAAAACTGATTGCTGCCATTAAAGTTTAAAAAGAATTTGGTCACCTATTCACCCCCCCCCCCTCTAGGTGTTTAGGTACTATATCTTTCACGCGGGAAGCTTGCGGACTGGCGTTTCCGCGGTGTGGGCTGTTGCGGACTGGGCTTAGAGCTTGGCTGAGGCCTTGTCGAGCTCTGGTGATACAGCATGTGCTTTGTTGTGGAGGTCATTGGCGGACTGTTTTTGGAGTCCGGGAGATGGTTGCTGCGTTGGGCAGGAGTGCGAGGAGCTGGCGGACTGCTGGCGGTCTGTGCTACGGTATTTGGCGGACGGGAGTTTGTGTCCGCCATGCTCGCACTGGCCTTTGATGGTTTTGGACTTGGTCACACTCTGTGCCAAGACCATGGTGTCCGCCGTATCCGCCAAGTCCGCTGTTGACCGGGCGGACTTGCTTTCTGCCTTTGGTAATGGACTTGTGGCGGATTGAGGATTGAGTCTTGCGGACTGCCTCGGGGTTGTGCGGACAGCCATTGAAGGGGGTTACTGTCCTGCAGTGATCGGAAGCCTTGCGTGCTGATGCCTTGTCCACATAGCTTGGGCGGACTGGAGAGGGTTCGCCAATGTTGCCCTACTCCTGGCAGTTTTCCTTGGTATCCAGCTAAGTCCTTGCGGACTCTGCGAACGGTGTTTTGCTATCGCGCGGGCTGGGGCGGTGTCTCTATCTCTAGGGCAGTGACCACACTCCTCACCTCGCCTATAAATAGGACCCCCCTGGCAGGTCTACAATAACTTGAGTGAACAGTAAGTTGGGTTGGGCAAGGAGCTGCGGTCTTAGTTTGTCTGTCCACGCGGATTGATTCAGTGCTGATGTTTGCTTTGTGCAGGTTGCGCGGGTAGCTTCAAGGAGCCAGGAGTTTGGCTTTGACTTCGGTCAAGTACTTGGAAGTTGTGCGTTCTCTGCGGATTCAGCTGGAGGTCGCTCTGTGGCATGTCAACTCTGTTTCAACTTTGCCAGCTTCAATAACCTGTCCGCCGGCTTCAGGCGGGTAGGGGGTGTTCCTCAGTTCAGCGTCAGTAGGAGACGAATAACGGTGTGTCCGCGTGGCCTCGCGGCTTCGGCAGACTCCGTGGCTATTCGGCGAATTGCAGCTAAGTTCAGACGATCTCAGCGGACTCGGCGACCTCGGCGACCTCGGCGGTCTCGGCGGACTCCGGTGCTATCCACCAGGCTTGGTGTTTGGTGCTTTCTGTTTACAGCGGTTATACTAGCGAAATCATGTCTCGCTATGTATGTCTCGTGTTGTAAAGAAGTGAATGAATAAAAGATCAGCTTGTGCTTCCATTGTTTGTTGGGATTAACCTTTGTTCCTTGGTTTTCCGCTGGTTGAACATGAGAACTAGGCAGTGCCGAAGATATTAATTTGGCGTTTGGGCTACCTTGCTGACCACGTTGAGAAAATTTAACACATAAGATTGGCACTAATATTGAGAAGCAAATCCACATCTGCCACATAAAAGATCAACACTCCTACAAAAAACACTCTTGCACAACAAATATAACATAATAAAGTATTAGTGTATTAGATAAAGTAAAACAAGCAAAATTGGGTTGTCTCCCATTAGCCCTTTTATTTACCGTCCTAAAGGTGGACCAAATACATATATTAGCAGTTTATATAAATGTTTAAGCATAAATCAAAAATAATAAAGTCTAATAATTATTATTATAAAACCATCAGAGAAATAAACTCTATGATGATTTAAAATATTAACTAGCAGCGAACGACATGCAATGATGATGAAGTGGAATAGGCTATGGTTTTCTTCATTGCCAGCTGCTTTTTCTGCCAAGACTGCCACTCAGTATCACCCAAAATGGGTACACAAATTCTTGCACCGGTAGGGAGTAAACAAAACATTAGAAGAATTAACAGGAGGGGAAGTAGGAAGAATGAACTTAATAATATCATCATCATAATAATTATGATCAAGAAATAAACTGGATGAAGAACTAAAAGATTCAATCAAGTATGAGTGTCCCCAGTTTCACCACGGACAGGTTCCCAAGCTTGGTCACTATTGGTATCATATGAATCATATTGAGGGATATTTGAGAACCCGAAGGCATCAATGGTGCGGGCAATCTCCTTCACCAATGAAGAGGTGCACAACTCCTCATCAGAAAAGGCATCCTTGTCATCCCACTTTGGTGCTGCTTGGAGGTACAGAACATCACCCTACAAACAATCTTCAACAAGATCATCAAAAATATGAGTAGAAAAATCTTGCAAAGAAACAGGAGGAATGCAATTTAATTAAAATTTAGAAAATAAAAGAATAGGTTCCTCCACAAAAGGATCCACGGGCACCTCCCTACTAGATAGAAGACTCTCCTCATCCCACTCAGGTACATCCAAGAGCTCCAAATCCTCTCCCTGTTGGCCATCAAATGAGTGATCGTCATCACTAGGAGTAATGGTATACACAGGGAGTGAAGAATCGATGCAAGAAAGAAACTCGGGGGATGAGTTCTCGAATGTCTGCACGGGTAAAGAATGAGCGATAGGGACATTATCATCATATGGATCAGCAAGAACTCTGATGAGCATGTCTATGGCAGTCCCCCATAGACAAGGTGGTGTTGTATAAATATCATCAAAGGGTGAAGGATTACAGCCAAAAAATGGAGTAGATACTATCCGGAAGTCCAGATCATCATCATCCTCCCTATGCTTCTTGAGAAAAATAAAGCAGCCCTTCGAGACATGATCCATACTTTGATAATGTGAAAGTCTTAAATTCCAAGAAAGCTAATCACCTAGAGGGGGGTGAATAGGTTTTTGTCTTTTATAATTTTCCCTCTACTTAGTGTGTTGTGGAGTTATATATTTCTTCCAAGACAATCACATAAAGCACACACAAGGTTTATATTGGTTCCCCAGATTATGGCTATGTCCACTTTCCCTCCCATCTTTCTAATAGTGTGTTAGACAAGGCACTTCTCCAAAACTCAGCTCCAAAGAGCTTACAACATAGATCCCTCCAGATCTCTCTGTCTCCTCCAAGACCTATAGCTCAGGCAAAAATCCCTACCTCAGAGCAAGCTTGCTCCTACAACTCAGTGATCAAAAGATCACCTACCTCAGAGTTGAACCCAAGTCCTACAGCTCAGGATATGGAGGTTAACCCTACAACTCAGAGAATAAAACTCTCGTACAACACAGATCTGTTAAGATCCTACCTCAGGCCAGAGGCCCTACCAAAGTCATATATGCCCTACACTCATATCCATACAAGGATCCTACAAACTCAGGCTCAACAACCCTACACTCAAATCCACACAGGGATTCTACCTCAGTTTTTATAAATCAGGCTTACAACTCAGATCCAAAAGTATCCAACAAGAAGAGTAGTTCGATGGTGTGGTTGATTTGACACCAGAGAAATTGCTCTGTGTCTGCCTCCTGAGCTGAGTTTACCTCAGCCCTATATTCTTCTCAGCAGCAAGAAAATGATGTTCAATAAGTTGGAGTGTGTGCTGGAAGTAACTCAGAAACTTGTTTCTAAACTTGCTACAGAAGACTGAAGATTAGGCAGTTCCTATGTTCTTCAATCAGCTAACCTGGACCTACAGAAATCTGAAAGCTCTACTCCTTTTCTTTATCAGAACCTTATCTGAACTTGTTATAGTAGAAGAAATTGCTACAGCTAACTTGAAAGAACTTTTAGATCAGCTGATTCAACTTCAAGCTTCGATCTCGGCAATAATAGTGTGGAAGAAGAAGTTCAGTTGCAACTTTTGAAATGAGAAAACCCTAAAAGTTAAAGTTCCTTTAATCCATCTTGTCCCTTTTATCTTCCGCTGATTAATGGCTCCAAGAAGTAGTGGGGACCACCTGTGGTTGGTAGTTGCACCTTGCTTTAACGAAAGAAGACATACAATAGACCACCGACATTATTTGTCGTGTTATGTAGCTTTCCCGTAACTAATTTGAACTTTGTTGACTTTTGTTGACTTTAGCTGACATCAGCATTTAGGGACTTAGCCAAATCTTTAGATTCAATCCAGGCGTTGAGTGCGTTGAGTGAATGGCCTTCCCTCAATGAATCTGGACTTAAACAAATTCTCTGCACCATCAGGCGTTGAGTGCATTGAGTGAACAGGCTTCACTCAATGCCTCTAAACTTAGCCAAACTCTCTGCACTGCTAGGCGTTGAGTGAATCTTCATGATCATCACTCAATGCCCCTGAAATTAGCTGAAACTTTCTTTATATGTTAGGCATTGAGAGCGTTGAGTGAGCCTTCATCACTCAATGCTTTTGCCCTTAGCCGCTTCTCTGGTCTGCCATCTTACTGAGGCATTGAGTGCGTTGAGTGGGCTGACCTCACTCATTGCTTCTGGACGTAGACAGATTTTATTGTCTATCTCTTTCCTTAGTCTTTGACTGATTATCCCTCTGTCGACACCTTTCTGCTTTGGCGTTGAGTGAGCTGTCCTTACTCAATGATTCTGGACTTAGCCAGATTTCTTGACAGAATCTTCAACTGCTTGAGCTTGTCTCAATGCTACTTGGTATATGGAGTTGAGTGCACTAGCTTCACTCAATGCCTGTGAACTTAGTTAATTTTTTTCAGCTTGATAATGCTGATTCTTTCACAGACTCGGCTATACTCAATGCCTTTTGACATATGGTGTTGAGTGAACTGCCTTCACTCAATGCCTTTGGAATTAGCCGCATAAGTGCTTTGCAGACTACTGGGCTTTGACTGTCCACACCTTACTCAATGCTTTTTGGCATCTGGCATTGAGTGAACTAACTTCACTCAACGTCTGTGGACTTGGGTGATTTTCATCCTTTCTAGCATCCTTCTTTGACATCTGGCATTAAGTGAACTGGCTTCACTCAACGCCTGCAGACTTAGATAGATTTTTGTCTCTCCACTTCTCTACCATGTGACCACCTATCACAACCACTTGGAATACCTATCCAATCAATGTGATAAGGACCAACTTGCATGAATGAACTTGAACATACATCAAATATAACTATGTGTATATCATTGTCTTGTTTTACTTCTACAAATCTGGGATATTGTGGGCAATGGACCTAACAATGTCCCCCTATTTGAAGAAGTCAAAACCCTCAAATAAAAATTTGAGTCAATGATATACACTAATATATGCAGCATTAACACATTATCTTGGAAAACATATATCAAGAGAACAAGAGTATCAAGGTATAGGTTACCACACTTTCCTTGCCTGCAAGATGAACATCATGACTTCCTGCCCCCCTGATTTGCTGCTTCATTGCCTTATTTCCATCAGTCAACTCCTGTGGACTTAGGAATATTTATGTCTCTCCACTTCTCTACCCTGTGACCACCTGTCACAACCACTTTGAATATCTGTCCAATCAATGTGACAAGGACCAACTTGCATGCATGAACTTAAACATACATCAAATACAACTACGTATATATCATTGACTTGTTTGAATTCTATAAATCTGGGACATTGTAGGCAATGGACCCAACAATCTCCTCATATTTGAAGAAGTCAAAACCCTCAAACAAAATTCGGAGTCAATGATATACACTAACATATACAGCAATAGCACATTATCTTGGAAAATATATAACAAGAGAATAAGAGTATCAAGTTATAGGTTACCACACTTTCCTTGCATGTATGGTGAACATCATCACTTCCTGCTCCCCTGATTTACTGCTTCCTTGCCTTATTTCCTTCTCCTTCCCCTTTTTTACTTCTGTAAATAGTTAGGGAGGTGCTGGCCTCTGATTATCTTCTCCCCCTTTTGAGTACAGATAATCAACTATTGCAGCAGCTTGTTCCTTCTCTACATGAGGCTGAATCTATCCTTATAGGTGCTGAACTTGCTCCCCCTCAACTGAAGCATCTTCTTACATTCTTCCTGGTAGACACTTTAGTCTATTAGAGTATGGATGGCACTTGAACCACTTGAAAAACTTAATACCAGTGAAGGTATACCACTTGAAAAATCTTCATACTACTGAAGGTATTTTCCACGTGCAAGAAGTTGTACAACCTGAAATAAAACAACACAAGGAGCAACTAAAGCTATACCAAGTTCAACATACTCAGCTCAAACATGAAGGTGTTGAACTTTGCTTCATTCAGTGGCTTAGTGAAGATGTCAGCCACGTGTTTATCTGTAGGGACAAACTCATGACTGATATCTTCACATTCCACATGCTCCCTAATGAAGTGATACCTTTTCTCAATATGCTTAGTCCTGCTATGAGAGATAGGATTCCTAATAATTGAGATTGCACGAGTAGAATCACAGTACAAAGGAGTTCTACTTATCTAGTGGTTAAAGTCTTGGAGATGATGTTGGATCCACAATAACTATGCACAGCAGCTACCTGCTGAGATGTATTCTGACTCAACTGTTGAGATTACAATACTGGTCTGCTTCTTGCTACTCCAAGACACTAGCCTTCCTCCCAAAAACTTACAGTTGTCTGAAGTGCTTTTCCTATCCTCTTTGCGGCCTACAAAATATGCATCTGAATAGCATGTTATTTCAAAATCCCTATTTCTAGTGTACCATAGGCCAACATCTCGTGTGCCCTTATGATACCTCAAATCCTCTTAGCAGCAAAGTAGTAAGATTCTTTAGGGCTAGCCTGATACCAAGCACAAACACATGTAGCATATATGATGTTTGGCCTACTTGCAGTAAGATATAGAAGGGAGCCAATTATCCCTCTATATAAAGTTTCATCAACAAGTTTCCCTGCCTCATCTATGTCTATAGGCAAACTTGACCCCATGAGAGTTTTCATAGTGGAGGCATTCTCCATACCAAATTTTTGATCAACTCCCTGGTGAACTTAGACTGAGATATAGATAATCCATCATCAATTTATCTTACTTGGACTCACAAGAAGAACTTAAGTTCACCCATACTGCTCATCTCAAACTTCCCTTGCATAAGTTTGGTAAACTTTCTACAAAGGTTGTCATCAATAGATCCAAAGATTATGTCATCTACATATATCTTGACTAGGATGATCTTGCCCTTCGATTCTCCTAGGAATTAGGTCTTATCTATCTTCTACCTTGAGAATTTATTCTTAATGTTAAGCTAGATAATGTCTCATACCATGCTCTGGGGGCTTGTGTTAACCCATATAGAGCTATCTTAATTCTTTAAACAAATTCAGGTGAGTTAGAATCAACAAAAGATGGAGACTGTTCAACATAGAATTCTTCCTTTAAGTCACCTTTCGGGAAGGCTGACGTCACATCCATCTAGTAGACTTTAAATACTTTGAATGCATCATATGCAAGGAAGAGTCTGATGGCTTCCAATCTTGCTATAGGGGCAAAGGTTTGATCAAAATCAATATCTTCTTCTTGTTTGTACACCTTAGCTACTAGCATGGCCTTGTTCTTGATTATAATGTCATTTTCATCAAGTTTACTCCTATAAATCCATTTGACTCAAATGATATTATGTCCTTGTGGTCTGTGAACTAGCTTCCAGACATTGCATCTTTTAAACTGGTTCAGTTCCTCTTGTATTGCTACAATCCAGAACTGATCTATGTTGGCCTCTTCAAATCTCTTAGGCTAAACCAATGACAGGAAACCATAATACAAAGTTGTATTATTGCTTCTTGTCACCACTCCTTGGTTTGCATCACCAATAATCTGGTTTCTTGGATGATCTCTTAGATTCCTGATAGTTGGAGGCATTCTTCTTTCAGCATCAGCTTTAGTGGAAGCGTCCTACTTATCTTCATCCACTTCAGTAGGGCCTTGACCTTCTTCTGGAATGTCCACTTCATCTTGGTCTAATGGTGCACCATCCTTGATGGTTAGCTTGTCCATCATTAGCTTTGTACCTGCAGTACTAGAAGAGGAGCTTGGAAGCTCACCGTTAATCATGGTAGACTCATCAAAGACTACATGTACAGACTCTTCTACAAATTGGCTTTTCAAGTTGGAGATCTTCTAGGCTTTACTATGATTGTTGTACCCAACAAAAATCCCATCAAAGGACTTGGCAGCAAACTTAGTCAAATAGGACTTCCCATTATGAAGCATGTAGTACTTGCTGCCAAAGATCTTGAGATAGCCTAGGTTTGGTTTTCTGCCCTTCAAGATCTCATTGGGAGTCTTCTTGTGGCTCTTGGTGATAAAGGCACTATTAAGGACATGACATGCAGTATTTATTGCCTCAGCCCCGAAATATTCTGGGAGAGATGTGTTACTTACCAAGGTCCTTCCAACCTCTATGAGAGTTTTATATTTCCACTCAACAATCCTATTTTGCTGGGGTATTCTTGGAGAAGAAAATTTTTGATGAATCCCTTGCTCTTCAAAGAACTTTGTCATGCTATCAGACTGGAATTCAGTCTCATGGTCACTTCTGATTTTGATCACAGTATTATCAAACTCATTCTGAATTTGCTTGACAAACTTCATGAAGATGTCAAGGGTTTCATTCTTTTTCTTAAGAAAAAACACTCAAATGAACCTAGAATAGTCATCATCCACCACAAGGGTGTAGACTTTCCAACCTAGACTATGAATTGGCATAAGATCAAACAAGTCCATATTCAAGGGTTATAAACACCTCATAGAGTCTTTGGTCACAATGCCCTTGAAGGAAGCTTTGGTCTACTTGCCCTTTTGGTATGCTGAGTAAATGCTTTCCATGGTGCATTTCACCTTAGGACCATTCCTAACTAGTTCTTCACTAAAGAGTTTGCCAATAATCTTATAATTCAAATGAGCTATTCTCTTGTACCACTGTACACAATATGAAACTTTCCCATTTGCCACTAGACAAATAGGAGAGTATGTCTCTAGACACAAAAAGTTTAAGTAATTAACATTTCCACTCCTAGTGCCTGTCAAGATGACCTCTTGGTCACTTGACCTCTTAATCTAGCAGTCATCCTTGTGGAAGATAATGACATAACCAAGATCATAGAGTTGGCTTATGCTTATAAGGTTGTGTTGCAACACTTCAACATAAGCTACTTTTGAGATGGTTACTATGTCATTAGTAATCTTACCATAGCTTCTTGTCACTCATCTATCTGAACCATAAAAGATAACCTTGGGTCCATCTTTTACTGGAGTGTACTCCTTTAAGTTGCTCCTTGTCCCAGTCATGTGCTTGGAACAACCACTACCCAAGTACCATATAGGTGTATGGGAACTTGGACTAACCTGCATCACATAATTTACCTTGCCTTAGGACCCCAATAATTATTGGGTCCTAGGTACTGATTAGCCTGAAAATGAATATGTCTTCCTGCATATTTTCCGACAGGAAGACTAACACTAGCTCTTAGCATGGTAGGATTATGCTAGCAGTCTAAGGTAAAATGCTCCACCTTGGCATAGCACTAGTACTCATGAATATTATACCTTCTCTTCTGAGCAGGTCCTGCAATTAGGTTAACTGCTCACTGTACAGAAGGAAGAGGTGCAGCAGCCCTCTTCAAGTTCCTTTTAGCAAGGATCTGACTAAAGGTGACTCTTTCAGCAGGCTTTCTTGGCTTACCCTGAATGTTATTTACAGCAGTCTTCATTGCAGATGACATGTTTATAGCATCAGAGATAGCTAGATCTGGCTTGTTGGTAGACTTGCCCTTGGTGTGGGTCTTTGCTGGATGGCCTTGAGGGTTTTCCACTGCCAATTTCTTGAGTGAAGTGGCGGGTGCACCAAACACAAATGGTCCATGATGGGCCATTTTCATTTCATCATGGGGAGCATTAAAGGCACTCACCTATTGTACTTTCCTCCATAGTTGTGAACCTCATTGTTCATACTAGTGGATCTGTCATTCATCCAGTGACCATAGATACTTTCTTGGTCATACATGTTTGAAGGAAACAACACCATCTTAAAAGGGATGGGGGTCTTAGAAGTCATAGGCTGAACTGGAGCTTTCCATTTCCCTTTCCCTTTGGAAGAGGCAACTCTAGTGTTTCCCTTAAACCCCAACCCCTTTTACCCTTCTGAGTGGAGAAGGAGTTTATCAAGGGCAACACACTATTGGGCTTAGAATAACTAGCCATAATTCTCTTCTCCCTCTAGAGATTCTCTTCAAGATCTCTAATGAGACTATCCTTGTACTTGATGGTTCCATCTGGAAGAGAGTAATGTCCCTGAGTTGGCTGACTTCCCTAGCCTTCTGATCCAGCAAGGATGTTGTCTCAACCTGCTAGGAAGCAACTAGCTGAAGGGAGGCAATCTCCTCAGCTTTCTTCTTAGTCAACTCTTGTTTTTCTTAAAGGTACCCAGAAGTTCATCATACTTATCAATCAGTTGATTGACATCTTCCTCAGATTCTGACTCATCATCACCACTGGATGATGATGCCTCAGAATTTGGATTAATCTCATAATCTGATTCAGGAGAAGAGCTAGATAGAGAGTGTACCTTTGCTGGACCAGGCTGATCCTAGATAGATTCTTCATCAGACATTGTCATCAGCCCACAACAGCTGTAGGCATATTCATCTTCATCATCCTCCTCTGAGTCACTGTCTGTGTTGGGTTTTGTATCCACAATAACCTAGATTTGTGTGAAGTCACCCTTGAACTAAGATGAATTAAGTTGTATTTGATGTATTATTTGAGTTATGTGTTTGCAAGACTTAATTTGCCAAGTGTAGATTAATGTCAGTCTACAGTGGGTCACTCATTGTGTGATCCATGGTGTTGACTCATGTGTAACCTCTCTATTGGGATGCACTTCATTTTTCAAGCACTAGGATTGTTGGAGAAAGACATGTTGCTGATTTTATTAAAGAAAGGAAAATACTCATGAACTAAAATTTTTCTAAGAGTTTCACTCGAGTAGAAGTCTAAGTACTCGAGTTGAACCCTTAGTCATACTTGTTGATGCATAAAAACGGATAGGGAGTTGGGCACCACCAGCTAACGGTTCGAGCACCGGGGAAAGAAAGGGAAAAGAGGAGACTGTTGAATAGTCGATTACTAGCGGTCGTAGCTGAGGGACAGAAAAAGAGGTCGCTGGCAGTGGCAACAGCAGATTTCTCCCGTCGCGGCTTAAATGCCACTCCTGCGACGGGCTTTCCTTTTATTTAAAGAGAAGCGGTTACAACAAGGATAAAAAGATGAAGTCGGTCGGACTGCAAGCCGCAAAGCACTAGACTTGAGACCGCAGCTCTTAACAAGCGAGCTCCTGGATACAAGACAGCGTGCGTTGGTGAGTGCACCCTCCCCCTATTTATAGGCTCGGGGGCCTGCCCAAATGGCCAGGGCTAAAGTTACCGGCTGCCCGAGGTATAGGAGAACCAGGCAGAGGTGAGGGGAAGAAAATGAGCAAAAAAATAGAAAGGAGGGAAGCTGCGCGGCCTGGCGGATTCCTCCTGGCGAGCTGATGGCCTGAGTCCTGGGCCTTGATGTTGAGCAGGGCCGGTGCTGGAGGCGGCCTGACATGGAGACCGCTTGGCTTCGCTGACGACCAGCCGACTTGACGTGGGTGGCGGCTAGAGGGCACAGGCCGCCCGGTCTCTGATGACCGGCAAGTTTGACATGCTTGGTGGCTAGATGAAACAGGCCGCCAGGTCTGGAAGGTTGCGGAACAGGTCGCGGATTCTGGGCTTAACATAGTCCCCGCACATTTTTAAGTTTCGGAAAAACTTCGAAAATATAGAACTAAGCCGGAGACCGCGACTGCCTTTAATGCATCTACGTCTATAAAATCCCTTGACCCTTGACATTCTTCAAGATCTCTGCGGAGCCACGGGGCACTACTCGCCACTTGTGGTCAGAATTCTTCAAGCCGACGAGGTCTTGCACAAGATGGACGTTATGTCGTCGATGTTAGCCTGCGACAAGAAATCGACTGAAAAGAAGAAAAGCCGGAGCCAAAAACCGGATGACTATTGTCGACAACCCGCGAAGAACGAGAAGCCGGTTACCCCAATGGCTTCTGATTCTTAAAAGAGGCTGACGCAAACCGTCGACGAATCTTCGCAAGCCACGACCAATCCGGAAACAGTTTCGAAGGCTGCTACCAATCCGGAAGAGGTTTAGAAGGTTGCTCCACCACAAGCTGGAACTGCCAAATCTTTTGAGATAACTTACTCTCCCTCAGGTGAAGTGCTCTTAAAAATAGGTGAGACGGAGGAGAAAAGCGTTGAATCTGGCAAGCCGCGGGAATTGCCGGCCAAGGTCGACCTAATTGTTGTGGACGACAACGAGCCGGAGAAGACGCTGGAGGCCGCGCGACTTTTGGCTGAAAATAACAAGCGGACAAAAATGGTAATCTGCTCCTTGAAACGGCAGAAGAAATGGAGGGAGACTCTTGAATAAAGGATGAAGAGGAAGATGAGGAAGATGCAGGCCGGAAACCGGAATGTTTCCATAAAGACTGGAGCGGATAGTCTTCAACATAAGCGACACGAGAAAGAGGTATCTGAGAATCCGTCCACACCAGATCCCAAACCGAGCGAGCCGGAGGATGTATCCGCGGCTACCGAGTCGATTAGTGACATTCTAAGGGGCAACGAAACTTTACAGCAGCAGGATAGGTTGTTAGAGACCCCAGCGGCTTCAGAGGAGGTCGATCGCCCCGATGTCGAAGTCGCTGGGTCGTAGCTTGGTGGGCCGGCTTCTGCGGTTTCTAAAGGAGCCGAGAAACTGAAACTTCGAGAGAAGATGGAGGAGGTTAAGAAGTTGATCGCTGGGAAGCCGGTGGTGACCACATTTCCTCTGCTGCAAGGTAAACTGTTGAAATTTGTGAAGTGAAAGTGGTTGAAATTTGTGAAGTGAAATTTGTGAAATTTGTGAAGTTGATCGCTGGGAGTTTGTCTTTGACTTCGTTGAAGTACTTGGAAGTTGTGCGGTCTCTGCGGATTCAGCAGGAGGTCGCTCTGCGGCTTGTCAACTCTGTTTCAACTTTGCCAGCTTCAATAACTTGTCCGCCGGCTTCAGGCGGGTAGGGGGTTTGTTCCTCAGTTCAGCTTCAGCAGGAGACGAATAATGGTTTGTCTGCGCGGACTTGCGGCTTCGGCGGACTCGGTGGCTATTCGGCGGATTGCAGCTAAGCTCGGGCGACTTCAGCGACCTCGGCGACCTCGGCGGTCTCGGCGGACTCCAGTGTTGTCCACCCGACTTGGTTTTTTGGTGCTTTTTGTTTACAGCTGTTTATACTAGCGAATTCATATCTCTCTACGTATACCTCGCATTGTAAAGAAGTGAATGTATAAAAGATCTGCTTGTGCTTCCATTGTTTGTTGGGATTAGCCTTGTTCCTTGGTTTTCCGCTGGTTCAACGTGCGAACTGGGTAGTGCCGAAGATATTAATTTGGCGTTTGGGCTACCTTGCTGACCACGCTTGAGAAAATTTAACATGGTATCAGAGGGAGGTTCAGTTGTGTGAGCGGTAGTCAACCAGTGTTGTTACTCAGTGCTTGAGTGGTGATCAACCTGTGTTGTTGCTCAGAGCTTCTGAAAGGTTGTCAACAGGTGTTGCAATGGAAGGGAGATTTGCAAGGGTCTTGGCATTGAACTCTTAACGCCGACTAACTTCAAGAAGTGGAAGTCGTGCCTGAAGAGTTATCTTCTTGGCGAGGAGCTGTGGGAAGTCGTCGGTGGTGACAACAGACAGGAAGGAACTGCTGCGTTCGGTACTGCTGAGCAGGTTAGACTCTGGAGAAGAACAAATGCTAAGGCGGAGTTCATTTTGAACAGGGCCGTATCACCAGAACTGTTTGATCACATCGTTGGATGTGAGTCGGCTGCTGATATTTGGACAACCATCGATGAGTTGTTCAATAGGAAGAATGTGGCGCGGCTTCATTTCCTGGAGAATGAGTTGGCCATGGCAACTCAGGGAGACCTTTCCATCTCGAAGTACTTCTTAAAGATGAAGAGCTTGTGTGCTGAGCTGTCGGCACTGGATCCTGATGAGCCTATCTCTGAGGCTAAGATTAAAAGTCACATTATCCGCGGCTTACGGAAAGAGTATGTGGCCTTTGTAACATCTGTTCAAGGGTGGGCTACTCAGCCGTCTTTGCTGGAGCTGGAGAATCTGCTTGCATCTTAGGAGAGCTTGGCAAGGCATATGGCTGTAGTTAATCTGAATTAGGAAGGTAGTGAAGCTCTCTTCTCAGGAAAGAAGAAAGGATGGGAAGGGAAGAAGAAGAAGAAGGTGCAGGTCGCTGGAGAGAAGGAGACTTCAACTTCATAACAGTCGGAGAGGAGCAATGCTCCTAAGGACTGGAAGAAGAATTTGAAGTACTACCGGTGTCATCAGCGAGGGCACTGGGACTGTAAGGTCAAACTGCAGCCTGGGCTTGCTGCGGAAAAGGAGGAATCTTGCTTGAGAAGTGAAGAAGCAGAATGGGGCGGAGCTTTCATGACGGGCACTTGTGTCCATGCCTTGTCTGCTGAGGACTTCAACAGCGAGTGGATCGTGGACTACGGGTGTGGTCATCACCTCACCGGAGACAAGTCGAGGTTCACCTCCATGCAAGCATACTCAGGTAATGAAGCTATTATCACTGCTGATAATATTGTTTATGCAGTAGAGAAAGAGGGGGTCGTGTCTTTGGGTAGTGATTAGGGGCCACTCACGTTAAGGAGTGTGTATCACGTGCCAGTCATGAAGAAGAACCTCTTCTCGGTGACCAACGCGCTGGACGCTAGTTATCATGTTCTGTTTGGGCCAACAGACGTGAGGTTCATTCGCAACGTATCAGCGGTTAAGGCTGATGTTGCTCATGTTGGGAGGAGGGTGAAGAACTTGTTTGTTCTTTCCACCAGTGCTTATGTTGATAGAATGAGGGCCAATGATAATGCTGCTATCTGGCATGAGGGGCTGGGGCATGTTGGCATGGACAAGCTGAAGGCGATGGCTAGTAGAAGTTTGGTGAAGGGGTTACCTAAGTTGTCCTCCTTTGGTGATGGGCATGTTTGCGCGGGATGTCAATACGGTAAGGCACATCGCCTTCTGTTTGATAAGTCACAAACAAGGATCAAGAAACCATTGGAGTGCATTCATGGCGACCTGATGGGACCGACGGTTACTGCCAGCCTTGGTGGAAGCAGATACATGCTTGTCTTGGTTGATGACTACTCAAGGTATACTTAGGTGTACTTCTTAAAGGAGAAGTCGTAAGCCTTCTGTTTGTTTATGGAGTTCAAGGAGTTGGTAGAAGGCCGGCTTGGCTTGCGGATCAAGAAGCTTAGAATGGATAACGGGGGTGAGTTTGTCTCCTCCGAGTTTTCTAACTTCTGCAGGAAGCACGGGATCGAACGGGAGCTTACTTGTTCTCACACACCACAACAAAATGGGGTAGCGGAGCGGAAGATCCGTCATTTGACGGAGACCTGCAAATGCTGGCTTCATGCGAAAGATATCCCAAGGTCCTTTTGGGCGGAGGGAATGTCTTGTGCTGCTTATGTCATCAACCGGATGCCACTCAGCCCTATCAACATGAAGACTCCTGTTGAGTTGTTGCTGAAGGAGAAGCCGAGTGTTGGACACCTTAGGGTGTTCGGTTCAACTTGCTACGTGCATGTCCCGGATGCTTCACGGACTAAGCTGGATGCGAAGGCAAGGAAGCTTGTCTTTGTTGGCTACGATGAGCGGGAGAAGGGATGGAAATGCATGGACCCTGTGAAAAAGTTCGTGGTGTCAAGAGACGTTGTCTTTGATGAGCTGACGTCATATGGAGGTGGCTCGGTTGAGCTAACCGGAAGTAGCAAGGTTGATGAAGCACCGGTGGTGGCTGCTGAAGGCTTGGAAGAGGAGCTTGCTGTTTCACCAGCAGCTCCTTTTGCTTCTAACTCCGAGGCTGAGCCTTCTGGCTCAGGAAGCAGGGGAGCACTACTCAATGCTTTCCCCAAGTAGGAGTTGTGCCCGAAGAAGCAACGGAAGCAGTGAGCAAGAAGCCGACCCTTCGGAGATCGAATAGGGTTGTTAAGCCACCGGCTCGGTACTGTGATGGGAATGCAGTGAGCTTTGTCTCCTGCTTCTTTGCAGGTCCTCTAGATGAGCGAGAGCCTGAAACCTTCAACGAGGCCACTGGAGTGAAGGAGTGGGAAGGTGCCATGAAGGAAGAGATTGATGCTATGAAGAAGAATGAAACCTGTGACCTTGTGCCCAAGGTTGATGGCATTACTCTGGTTACTTGCAAGTGGGTGTATAGTTGAAGAATAAGGCTGATGGGAGCATTGATCGGTTCAAGGCTCGCCTGGTCGCTAGAGGATTCTCACAGCAGTATGGAGAAGACTATGAGGAGACATTCAGTCTAGTTGCGAAGATGACTTCAGTTAGAGTGGTGATCACCTTGGCTGCTAACAAGGGATGGAGGTTGTGGCAACTCGATGTGAAGAATGTCTTTCTTTATGGAGAGATTGACAAGGACATCTTCATGGATCAGCCGCTTGGTTTTGTATCTGAAAAGCATCCGGACTATGTCTACAAACTCAGGAAGGCTCTCTATGGGTTGAAGCAAGCTCCTAGAGAGTGGTATGGGAAGATTGCAGAGTACTTGCAATTCTGTGGATACCTTGCTTCCAACTCGGATTCAAGCTTGTTCGTCAAGAAGAAAGGGGAGCTACAAGTCTTGGTCCTGCTGTATGTGGATGACATGATCATCACAGGGAATTCGGAGGGGGAAGTAGCAAGGCTCAGACCTGAGCTTTCTATACTCTTCGAGATGAAAGACTTGGGAGAGCTGCATCACTTTCTCGATCTTGAAGTGGAGAGGAAGGAGTGCGGGATTCTCATTTTCCAGAAAGGGTATGCAGATCGCATTGTGAAGCGGTTCGGCATGGGCGAAGGAAGAAGTGTTCTACTCCACTAGAACCTGGGCTGAAACTTTGACGAGATGAGGGAAGGGTTCTTCATGATCCCTTGGTGTTCAGGGTTCTTGTTGGGAGCTTGATTTACCTGACGATTACAAGGCCGGATATTGCTTATGTTGTTGGCCGAGTAAGTCGGTATATGGCTAAACCAAGGCAATCTCATCTAGTGGCGGCAAAGAGTATTCTGAAGTATGTCAAGTCTTCTTCTGACATGGGACTCCTCTACGGAAGGGACTCGGAGTTTGCATTGCTTGGGTATATGGATGCTGACTATGGCGGTGATTCGGATGATCGGAGGTCTACTTCAGGTTATGTGTTCACTTGCGGTTTAGCCAGCATCTCGTGGTGTAGCAAGAAGCAGGACTCGGTGTCTGTCTCAACTACGGAGGCAGAGTATAAGGCTTCGGCCTTGGCTGCTCGGGAAGCCATCTAGTTGGGGAGGCTTATAGAGGATGTTCATGAAGAAGTGCAAGGGCCGACTTTACTCCGGGGTGACAATGAGAGTGCTCTCAAACTGGTTAACAATCCAGTGTGTCACGCCAGGACCAAGCATATAGAGATTGATCACCATTTCATCAGGGAGAAGGTGTTGGAAGGGTCTCTGTTGGTCGGGCATGTTCGAAGTGAAGATAATCTTGCTGACATCTTCACTAAGCCACTATCGAAGGGGCCCTTTGAGCGCTTGTGCAGCTTGCTGGGCTTGGTCACCACTTCCCACTTCAAGGGGGAGTGTTGAAATTTGTGAAGTGGAAGTGGTTGACGGGACAGGCCGGGCGGCCTGGGCGGACAGCGTTGGCGGACTAGGCGGACTGGGCAGACTGATGTGTGCGGCCTGGTGGAAAGTCTATTGGAAGCCGGCTGTTCTTCTGAGCGAGTTGCACGGGTGAAGTCCGCGGACTATGCGACCTATTGTCTGCGGATAGGACGCTGGCTGTTTGGTTTAGCCAAGGAGCGGCCTGAGCGGATAGAGGCGTGCGGACTGGTGCATTGCTCAGTGGCCGTGGTGCAAGCTTGTGCTTTTTGGCGGTCTGGCTCATGTCCGCGGGAAGCTTGCGGACTAGTGTGTCCGCGGTGTGGGCTGTTGCGGACTAGGCTTAGAGCTTGGCTGATGCCTTGTCGAGCTCTGGTGTTGCAGCAGGTGTTTGCTGTGGAGGTCGTTGGCGGACTGGTGTGTGGAGTCCGGTAGGTGGCTGCTGTGTTGGGCAGGTGTACGAGTAGCTCGCGGACTGCTGGCGGTCTGTGCTAGGGTGTTTGGCGGATGGGAGTTTATGTCCTCCATGCTCGCATTGGCCTTGATGATTTTGGACTTGGTCACACTCTGTGCCAAGACCATGGTGTCCGCCGTATCCGCCAAGTCCGTTGTTTACCGGGCGGACTTGCTTTCTGCCTTTGGTCGTGGACTTGTGGCGGATTGAGGCTTGAGTCTTGCGGACTGCATCGGGTTTGTGCGGACAACCATTAAACGGGGTTGCTGTCCTGCAGTGGTGGGAGGTTTGCGGGCCGATGCCTTGTCCGCATAGCTTAGGCGGACTGAAGTGGGTTCACCAACGTTGTCTTGCTCCTAGCGATTTTTCTTGGTATCCGGCTAAGTCCTTGCGGACTCGGCGGACGGTGTTTTGCTATCGCGCGGGCTGGGGCGGTGTCGTTATCTCTTGGGCGGTGACCACACTCCTCACCTCGCCTATAAATAGGACCCCCTGGCACATCTACAGTAACTTGAGTGAACAGTAAGTTGGATTCGGCAAGGAGTTGCGGTCTCAGTTTGTCTGTACGCATGGATTGATTCAGGGCTGACGGTTTGCTGTGTGCAGGTCGCGCGGGTAGCTTCAAGGAGCCAGGAGTTTGGCTTTAACTTCGGTCAAGTACTTGGAATTTGTGCGGTCTCTACGGATTCAGCAGGAGGTCACTCTGCGGCTTGTCAACTCTGTTTCAACTTTGCCAGCTTCAATAACTTGTCCGCCGGCTTCAGGCGGGTAGGGGGTTTATTCCTCAGTTCAGCTTCAGTAGGAGACGAATAACGGTTTGTCTGCGCGGCCTTGCGGCTTCGGCGAACTCCGTGGCTATTCGGCGGATTGCAGCTAAGCTCGGGCGACTTCGGCGACCTCGGCGACCTCGGCAGTCTCGGCGGACTCCGGTGCTGTCCGCCCGTCTTGGTTTTTTGGTGCTTTCTGTTTACAGCTGTTTATACTAGCGAAATCATGTCTCGTTACGTATACCTCACATTGTAAAGAAGTGAATGTATAAAAGATCTGCTTGTGCTTCCATTGTTTGTTGCGATTAGCCTTGTTCCTTGGTTTCCGCTGGTTCAACATGCGAACTGGGTAGTGCCGAAGATATTAATTTGGCGTTTGGGCTACCTTGCTGACCACGCTTGAGAAACTTTAACATAAACATGGGAAAATTAAGAGAATTGTTAACTTCTACAAGTAGCGGTCAAGAAAGAAGGGGGCGAACACAATTTTAAATCTGCCAGCCAGCTTTTTCCTAACCACGGCTGAGCTGAAAAATCGAGCAAAAGAAGCCGAGCGGCTATGGAAAGAAAAGCAAAAGAAGATAGATCTCGAATGATTAAGGCGGCCAGTGTTTAGATACCATACCGCGGCCTCGGACGGAAATAAAAATCAAATCGGTGGTCTTATCCTACCGATTTCCTTGCAAAATGGTCGTGATTATCTGACTGAACCTAACCGCGGCTTATCTTCTGCAGGTGAACCAGAAACCGCGATGAAGCCAGATGACTTGACATCCTACTTGTCAATGTTGTTGCCGCCTCCGCCAAGTGTTTGCGACAAAGAGATGGCCGACTTCTAGAAGGAGGTCGACACATTGCAGGCGGCTATGAGTCCGCACGCCGAAGCCCTGCGGATTAAGGACGAAGAAAAGAGGGTTACCCAGGAGGCCGCCGAGAAGAGGATCCAAGAGTTGCAAACCACCCTAGAGCAAGAGACCACAAGGATACAGTCCGCGCTGGAGCAAGAGACCACAATGTTGAAGTCCGTGCTGGAGCAAGAGACCTCAAGGTTACAATCCGCGCTGGAGGCCGCTGAGGGGAAAATAGTAATGATGCATGCTTCCTTGGAGCAGGAGAGGGCGGAGAAGCAGGATATGCAAGCGCAAGTGCCGACGACCAGACAGATTGAGAGGTAGAGAGAAGAGATTCGCTGCCTTGAGCAAATAAAAGACCAAGGTCTGTCAGCGGAGGCCGACGGAAATCAGCGGCATGCACCAGCGGCTTCTGGGAAGTTGCCGGAAACAGGCCGCCCAGCTTCTGGTGGGGCTTCAAATCCACCGGGTGTTGCGGCGGTCGGGCAGGCCGAAGCTTCTAGCGGGCTAGAAGCTCGGGCCCAACTAATGGTTCCACTCGCCAGAGTAGATCGCGACGTCGCGTGGGTTCACCTGTCTCTGCACTCTCTTCACAATCTGGTTAGCCAAGTGTACACTGAGATTGTAAGAACCGGTGACCAGGTCGCGCGAATAGGGCGCGAGGGACAGGAGGGAGATATGCAAGGCTGAGCGATTTGAGCAAGATAAGTCGCGCGAACAAATTGAACATTATGTTGTAATATTTGTTTTCTGCTGGATGTTGAACAATTTGGTTGTTGTAAACTGTTGTATGTATGTTTACTATGTTGCGAACTGCTTGTGGTTTATGCGGTCTGCATTTCATGAATACCATATATGTGTTTTGTTCTGAAACATCCAAGAACAGGAGTTTAACCGCGCGGTCTGGCAAACAGATCGCCGGCTTTGAAGTATGATATCCACATGATGTGCCATGAAAAATGTTCCAAGTGCAGGAACGTGGTCGCGCGGACAGGCGAACTGAACTGCGGCTTGACCGTTGTTTTAATCTGTATTTCCTGCAGGTTGAGGTTGCGCGGCTTGATAGCTAGCCGCGATTTGACGTTGATTACTGTTCCTCCACATGTTTTCTATAAATAGAGCCGACTCCAGAGATTTCATCACAAGACAAAAAATATGCGGGCTAAGTCCAAGTCGATGCGGTCTGACAAGGCCACCGCGGTCAAGACTGATGCGGCCTCTGCATTCCACTCAGCCGATCACAAAGAATGTCGGCTTACAAAAGTCGAACTAGACGACTTTGTAGAGAAGCATATGCAGGGGAGCCTGCTAGTCGCACGGCTTTCGCTGCAAGACGAGCAAATTAATACCTCCAACGCAAACCAAATCGCCATCCCCATCGACCATTTTGACTGCGGCTTCCGCTTCCTGGTCATGATGGAGGTCGTGGCGATATTCGACCATTATGGCATTGTGCCCAAACAACTGCCACCAAACTTAATAGCGGCCATCTACAGCTTCATCTCATACCTGAGGTCGGAAAAAGTCTGATTCTCCATGAAGCTGTTCCGGGAATGCTTCTCGGTGCGGTCTATCCTGGACTCCGGGACTAGAATCTTCCGGGGGCATTTATACTTCGACTGCAGGGGGCTGAAGATCGTCAACTTGGCGAACAAGATCCCAAACTGGTCGGAGCGGTTTCTCATCTTTAAGGGAAACCTGGGGTTGCTGTCGGTCAACCCTGAAACCCGAGATGAGGCCGCCTTTGGCAGCAGCGTCCTGGACGGCATGGAGAGGGACATGTACAACTTCTTCAAAGGGGAGCGTCTAGATGTTAACCATTACATCCTGCTGCTACCATACTTGGAAGGAGTAGAGGCGGCGGACAGTAAGTTTCCAACCGACCGAACTGCATTGCTTGTCGCGCGGTCTATGAACTGACTTTTTACTCTATCTTTGCAGATGTTGTGGCGGTCCTGCTAAACAAGCCGCTGACGCCTGGCGACCTGACGCTCACACAAAGAGAGAAGCTTGCCAGGTGGGCCAAGCCGCAGCGGGTTGAGGAAGAGGAGGAGTCGGCCTCCTCCGGCGAGCTCATGCTACAAGGAATGGGGAGCGGCCTGAAGGACGTCCACGGCAACCAGGATGTGCTGTGGAGTCCGGACGGTGAGTCTGTGAAGGTCTCCACCGCCCTCCACTACTGGGGGATGGAAAACGTAACTCGCCACGCAAACGTGGTTGGCTCCGTGTTGTACGGCAAGCACAACGTTAAGGCATTGCGTCGAGTTCCTGCAGATGACCTGCCGCGGTTAGCCGCGCAGGTCGGGGCAAGGAGCTTTGTGACAAGCCACTTCATGGGTCTTGCCTACAAGCAATTAATGAAAGACAAAAGCAGCCTGGAGAGGTAGTTAGAAGAGAAGTAAGAAGAAAACAAACGATTGAGGAAAGGGAAGCGGTAAGCTATAACCTGATTCTCGTGCGGTTACAATTATGAACCGCGCGGTCTAACGTTTCACTTCTTTTGCAGGAGATGTACGACCCGGCAAACCCGACCTTCCAAGATAACGTCTTCCCTCAAGTCATCCAGGGGATCGATGGAGCGCTTAACCGCCTCCGAGACCTTGGAAGCTTAGCTGCCGGCTTCACCGACTTTACCTATGTCGACATATACCCCACCTTGAAAAAGAAGGTGGCCGTTGTCTACAGGGCGAACAAAGGCAAGGGCAAGGTCGGCAAGGAAGATGGTGAAGAGGAGGAATACTACGAGGAAGAGGGTGGCTAGGGAAGCCGGAGCGAAGGCGCTTCATCCGGGACCAGCGGTCAAGCTTCGGAGACCGTGCGGACAGATCCGGTGACTTCTGGCGGCTCGGCAGCTAGCAGCAGTGGGTACTCTGAATCTTCCGTCGACATCGAGGTTGGCGGTGATCCAAGTTCTCCTGCGGCTAAAAAACTCAAGATGGCCGATTAGGAACTTTTTATTTTTTTACTTGTACTTTGAGATTTTTAGGAAACCGACGGTATGATTTTTGTAAACCGCACGATTATTTTTTGTAAACATTTATGAAATAGAAATGAAAGAAAACTTTACCTCTGATGTGGAGCTTACTTATCATTTTTCTTACTTGTATATGTCCGCGCGGTCTCAGTTTAACTTCCGATTTAATAGATAGTTAGCTTATAAACCGGTCTGAGGCCATACTGCGACTTCAAATAAGGCTATCCGCAAGGAAGAAGGAAATGTTTGTTGCTTATCTGATAATACACATTAACAATAAGCCAAGCGGCTAATGTTTTAACCGCCTAAAGCCTTAATGAAGAAATCGAGTCATCTGCTGGGAAGAGAGAAATTCTCGTGGCTTATTTGCAAATGAACTATGACCAATAAGTTGCGCAGCTAAAAACCTTAGCCGCCAAAAAGCCCTAACAATGAAGTATAAGTTTGCGGATAGAGCGAACTCTGATATAAATCGCGATTTTGATGAAAGAGACAAGGATAGAGAAATAATCTGCGACTTTTGAAATGATAATACAAGCCGGTAACCAAAGATACTTAAGCATACTTAGCCGGCGAATAAGTCGCCCGATAGCAGAGATCAAAACCATATTAGTTTTGTGATGGCAATTCGTAAGTTGACTAGTATAATTGATACCAGAAGCAGGAGGACTAAGATCAAGAATTAACTGCCCGACATAGGTCGGCCGACTTCCCGACTATACGAATAATAAACCGGCAAAAAGGTACATAAAAGCCAAATAATTTAAGCAGGAATATGTAACTGCGCGGTCTGTGTATTGAATAATATAAATTGACACAGGCCGCTTAACAAAGCCGCAAGATAGCAGAGTGGCTCGTGTTGTCCTGCAAGAATAGATGGAGCTATGGGCTTATGTGTCGATGTGGGCAGGTGCGTGTGGTAGTACTTTCCACACAAAGAGAACATAAGCGGGATTAAAATTCTTAATATCCGCGACCGATGCCAAGCAGGACAAGTGCGCAATGTCTGCGACAAATGTCAAGCGGGACAAGTACATAATGTCTGCGACTGATGTCAAGCGGAAATTGCCACTACACATGTGCGACTAATGTCAAGCGGGATGTGGAGGGCTTAAGAATTCAAAGGGCATTTTGCCCCCATATGTATGCATGTTAGCATTATAAGTAAAGCTAAGAAATAAGCTTCAAAAGAAAGATAATGCTTGTTTGTTGTTAAGGATGTGGCAAAAGGATATATGTTCGATGCTTGACTATGCCCCATTAATACCAATTGCCAAGGGGACTTTATATATTATTCCAATCTTTAGCTTTTTTATCATAGAGAAAAATGAAGTCCCTGCTTGAACGATTGAGTACGCCATAGAAGAATGCCTTAGAAAATCACTGAATGACATAGTCTTGTAGCTTCCCAGCTCTTGCAAGTTGATTAGCTAACTCTCGGAGAGCCATGCAATCTTCTGCCACATGACCAATATATTTATGATAATTGCAAAAGAGCTCCTCATGCCGATATTTGATTTTAGATTTCATACGGCGAGGCCTTTTGAACTCAGGCATTTCTCAAAGAATCATCAGAAGGTCTTCCATAGGAATTTTAAATTTAACATATCTATCTGAACCTTTTTTATGTTGTAGAGTTTTCGGATGTGAAGATGTGGCTGCATGTACTTTCACAAACTCAGATAATTCGTTCTGCTGAGGAGATAATGTAGCTCTATCCTGAGGAAGAGGAGGAGATTTGCAATTTTTAACTTGTGAAACATTTTGGGAAAAAATAAATTGCTGATCACCAGAAGTCCCTTGAGGTTGTTTAGTCATCTGATTCAAAAACAAGATATAATCTATATTTGCTTCTTCACCCATTATGAACTTATTAACGATTTCAATAAGATCTCCATAAGTTTTGGGGTCCTTTGTAGTGAGCTTAAATCTCAGAGGGCCTTCTCGAAGTCCATTTATGAAAGCATGTAAGTAATAATCTTGATGGACGCTACAAACATCGAGAACTTCCTTTTGGAACCGTTCAACGAAATCCGGATTAGACTCGTCAGTTCCTTGCTTGATTCGGAAGAGAGCTCCAACGTCTCTTCTCCGCTTCCTGTAAGTAGTGAACCTTGAAATGAATTGACTTCGAAGATCTTTAAAACTGGTGACCGATCGAGATGGCAGACTATAGAATCATTCCCTTGCAATGTCGCCAAAAGATATAATAAGAAGTTTGGATTTTATTCCGTTTGACACCTTTCTTAATGAAATATGAGAAAACGGATCATCACATCCGGAATACTCCGGGAGATGCAGTACTCTGAAATCATCGGAGACAGTATCCCAACGGATCCGGTCAATGAACGGAGAAGGGACTTCTTCTTCTTTGTAAGGAGATTCTCTTGCGATAGACTTTGGCGCGTGTTCAACCCAACTCCGAGAGAAATTGCTATCATTGTCAAGGGCCCCATCATTAAAATATGAACAATCTTGTACATCCGAGAGATCAGCAGTAGTTGACATGAAATTAGATTCACTATGCCCCTTTGTAGGATTCATTTTGAAAGGGAGAAAATAATCAAATTTTGCTTAGAGACCGCCGACCAGTTACAGCTTGAACTGGCGGCTAGACAATGGGACAAGCCTGCAAGAAGACCGGCAGAAAAGCTGGCGGGTAGAACGACAGGTTCTACAGTGCTGGAGGCGGGCTGAAAACCTTAGCGGGTGAAGTCGCGGCCTGCTCGACAGCCGCCGAGCTCTATTAGCAAGAGCGGTATGACCCACTCCGCTGATTTCATCGACTAATCGATATTTGAAGGTCGCGTGTTAACTATTGATGCACGAAAACGGACAGGGAGTCGGGCACCACCAGCTAACAGTTCGAGCACCGGGGGAAGGAAGGGAAAAGAGGAGACTATCGAATAGTCGGTTACTAGTGGTCGTAGCTGAGGGATAGAAAAAGAGGCCGCTGGCAGCGGCAATAGCAGAGTTCGCCCGCCGCGGATTAAATGCCACTCCTGCGACGGGCTTTCCTTTTATTTAAAGAGAAGTGGTTACAAGAAGGAGAAAAAGATGAAGCCTTTCGGACTGCAAGCCGCAAAGCACTAGACTTGAGACCGCGGCTCTTAACAAGCGAGCTCCTAGATACAAGTCAGCGTGCGTTGGGGAGTGCACCCTCCAACTATTTATAGGCTCGGGGCCTGCCCAAACAGGCAGGGCTAAAGTTACCAGCTGCCCGGGGTACAGGAGAACCGGGCAGAGGTGAGGGGGACGCAAATGTGCAGAAAAGGAGAAAGGAGGGACACCTCGCGGCCTGGAGGATTCCTCTTGGCGAGCTGATGGCCTGGGTCCTGGGCCTTGACGTTGAGCAGGGTCGGTTCTGGAGGCGGCCTGACATGGAGACTGCCTGGCTTCGCTGACGACCAGCCAACTTAACGTGGGTGGCGGGTAGAGGGCACAGGCCTCCCAGTCTCTGATGACCGACAGGTTTGACATGCTTGGCAGCTAGAAGAAACAGGCCGCCCGGTCTGGAGCGTTGTGCGAATAGATCGCGGATTCCGGGCTTAACGATACTCGAGGAAGTTAGGTCTGACTCTCGAGTAAGAGAAATGATTCTCGAGATATTGAATCCAGCTCTCGAGTGGCCATGTCCATAACTCGAGTAGACTTCTTCTTATTCACGAGTTAATAGATTTTCACTCTCAGAAATTATTCTAAGTACTTTACTCGAGTAGTCAAGTTCACCACTTGAGTAGTTAAGCTCTTTTTCTCGAGTGACAGAAGCAAAGCTCTCGAGTTGTATTTACCTCACTCGAGTAGTATTGATTATGTACTCGAGAAATCTGCTTACTTCTCGAGTAGTCTAAAACTAGTACTCGAGTAATCCACTTTAAACTCCCAGAACCTTTTTTAAGTCTTTTTCTCGAGTAGTTCACTTCTACCTCTTGGGTAATCCTTCTACCTCTCGAGTAATATTTCTGGCACTCGAGTAATCTTCATTCCACTCGAGTGATTATAGTTTTTGTTCTGAATTCCTTGAAGAACTTCTTCTTGAGTAGTCTGTTACTATCTACTCGAGAACCTGAAGTAGTACTCGAGTAGTTATCTCTTCACTCGAGTAATGCAGATAATTTTTCAGAAAATTTCTTTAAGTCCAGAACTGACGGGATTTTCAAATGACTCGATGTGATTGGTCCACATGGATGTCATTAATGCTAATTATGACCGTTAGGGAGATCTTATATAAGGTCTTGTCATTTCGATTAACCCTAATAAGCGCTGAAAAGATAAACCTTAAGAATTCTGAATCCTATTTTCTCTTTACAAAATGAAAGTCATCTCCAACCATCATCGTGCAAATCGCCTAGGGCTTGCGTTCAAGAAGATTCAGATCAAGTTGACTTACAGATCGAGATTGCTTTTCATCTTCTTCATCATCAAGTTGAATCAAAGTTCAAGAAGAAGACTGTTGGAAACCCAGTTAGGATTTGGGCAAGGAAAACTATTAGGGTTGCCTAGAATGACCCACCATGTATAGTCATGGGTCATAGGACCTTTTCCAGGACAGGTCATTCATAAAAACTCTCCAGAATTGTTGAAAGAAATCTGAACAACAGTTAAGACAAAGTCAGAGAATCAGATCGACGATCGTCGAACGCAGTTAGACGAACGGCGATCTCCGCTCAACGAATTCTGAGTTGCTTCTCTGAACTCAGGTCGATGATCTCAAGACTCAAGCAAGGCTGTGTCGACACCATCACAGCAACCGTGTCGACACTCAACAATTCTCTCAGCTCGACGAACACAGAAACTGAGCCCGACGAACTGTAAGCTCCGGTCGACGAACGCAGGCAAGATATTCAGCTCGACGAATCTAGCTGAGTTCGACAAATGTCGAACTCAGGTCGACGATTGATGAACTTGACGAAAGTTCAGGTCGACGATTTCTGAGCAATCAATAACAGTTGGCACAATTAATTGAGGATTAATTACAGTCAACATTCCCAGTGAAAATAGCCATTCAAACGGACAGTTATAGTAGAATTTAGTCTGGATCAATTTCCAAAGCATTTACTACACTCGGGATTGTTTCTTCCGCCATCAAGACTAAGGAATTCAAATACAGAGTTTGATATATAGAATAGAGAACAGTGAACAGAGAACAGTGAAAAGTACGACAGAAAAGGTTTTCTACAGAGAAGGAGGAACTTTGCAGCATCAATAAAATAATCATCAGAGTTCTTCATCTGCTCCAGGGCTTTCAAGAGACAACTAATCAATATCAATCTAAGAAGCCTGCGGGAGACATCTTCACTGTGAAGGCCTATCACCCTGCAACAAGGCTTCCAGTTTTTCCCTGAACAAATCAATATCTTAGGGGGAGCCTTTGCTAATATCATATCCACAAGTCTTCTCTCTGATTGTTGACAGAGAAGACACCATCACTCTTTTCCCCCTCCTGTATAAAGGGTTGTCATCTCCCTTCAAAAGTGATTCCTGGTTGCGAGTCTCCTACCAAAAGACTTGAGTTGGTTTTTGGGAACCTGATCAAAACACATTGGTGTCAGGGCACCTGATCAAAAACCTGAGTGGATTCCTACCAGGGTGGTAGAAGAGTGGACTACCCAGATTTGGGGAACCACTATAAATTCCTTGTCTTCTGTGTTGCTTGATCTGCCTCTTTGTTTATTTTGTTTGTGTTTTTTTATTTTGTGTTGTGATTAAGCTCTAGTATTTTGTTAAGATCTATCACTTTCAATTGGTATTAGAGCCAGGTTGGTTAAATTACATTGGTTAACTCACCTTAGGTTGGTTAATCTACCACACCTTAGGTTGGTTAATTGGTTGTACAGGCTAACATGTGAACCACAAAGATCCTTTGATAGATCCTAAGAATCTTTTGAGTTTTATCATGGCATAAATTGCAGATTTCTCAAGCACCAGACTGCTCATGTGCAATCTAGACTGCTCAAGCTTGCACTATGGAATACAATGATTGGCTTTTTATGAACTTTATTGATGAATCCATTTTCAATTCTATTTTGACAGGTCCTTTATTGATGAATCAACCATTGACAGAAACAACAAGCATGAATGTTGTTCCATCATCTCAATGGACAGAAGCCCAAAAACTGCTAAAGATTGCTAATGCATCTCAGAGCAGAAGCCTGGAATCTGCTAGCTCAATCAATGATTGCTGAATGCATTTTTGAAGAGGTTGTCAATTTTTGAAGAGGTTCATCTACAAAAGAAATGTGGGACTCCATCACAGTCTGATGTTCTGCTGGATTTTTGAAGAGGTTGTCGGATGTTCAAAAGGAAGAATAATTGAAGCTCCAATCAAAAGAAATGTGGGACTCCATCATGTTCAGCAATCCTGGCTTCAACTGAGGATGAAGAAGAAGCAGCAAAAGGAAGAATAATTGAAGCTGAAAAGAATTTTGCCTAGAGTGAATCAGATAGATGCTTCCTCCTGTTCAACTGAGGATGAAGAAGAAGCAAGAGCAAAAGAATTTTGCCTAATGGCAATAGATGCTTCTCTCAGGTTTTTTTTCAGCTATGCTGAAGAATTAGAGAGTGAATCTCTCCTTCAGATGAAGAGGATCAGGTTATTTCTTCTCTTGACTCTCCTTCAGCTAAATTTAACACTGATTTCAGATTATCTTAGTTCATGAAAATCATCAGTCGAAAATCTTAGTTCAAAATAATTCGACGACATCGAACGGAGATCGACGACATGAATACGAACTATTTGTCGAACTCAGATCGACGAACTATGAAAAAGATTTTGCTTTAAAACTATTCAGATTTTGCTTTAAACTATTCAGTGCTCTACTCTGTGCTCTAACGAAATAAATTTAATTCGTCGAACAGAGATCGACAAAAATGGATCACAGAAAACAATTATTATCATTCTATTAATAGAGATCAACGATCTCAATATCATTCGTCGAACTCAGAATTTCAAAACAGAAATTATATTCTTTTACTTCTGATTATTTTAAAAGAGAACCAGGACCCAAGGTTATCTGGGTTCAGAACTCCTAACATCTCCTTGCAGGAAAAGAATTCAGTCCAGCAAATATCAAGATATCAGTGGCTGAATAATTTGTGCAAGGCTATGATATAGGGGGGAGATGCATATAGGGGAGATGCCTGTAAATTTCAGAAGCAGCAGTTTGTGGGTATTATAGCAGAAATTTCAGCAGTAGCAGCAGTGCAGATTTGTGGGTATTATAGCAGCAGCAGTAACAACAACAGCTGTATTATAATGCTGCAACGGCAGAAGTTTGGGCAAGGATCAACAACAGCTGTAACAACAGCATTGTACGGCAGAAGTATATTTATGTAAATAGTGTCTTGATCCAGGGGGAGATTTAATTGTATTTAATTGCTCCATTGTATTTTACCTATATTTATGTAAATAGTGTCCTTACCCAAATAGGGTTGCTTAGATGACCCACCATGTTGGAACTCCAGTTAAGGGTCATTTGGGGAAGAAACACTATTTCCAGGGTTGCTTAGAATGACCCACCATGTATAGTCTCTCCATGGGTCATAGGACCTTTTCCAGGACAGGTCATTCAGAAGAACAGAGAATCTCCCAGAATGGCTGAAAGAAATCTGAACAACAGTTAAGACAAAGTCAGAGAATCAGGTAGACGGTCGATCATCGAACGCAGTTCGACGTTGCTTCTCTGAACGACGATCTCCGGTCGACGAATTCCGAGTTGCTTCTCTGAACTCAGGTCGATGAAGGCTCTCAAGACTCACACCATCAAGCAAAGGCTGTGTCAAAGACACCATCACAGCTGTGTCGACACCATGTGTCGACAACACAGAAACTGAGCCCGACGAACTGTAAGCTCTGGTCGAGCTCGAAACACAGAAACTCTCAGCCCGACGAACTCGACGAACACAGAAACTGAGCCCGACGAACTCTGGTCGACGAACGCAGGCAAGATCTGGTCGAAGCTGAGTTCAGGCAAGATGAATGTCGAACTCAGAATCAAGTCGATTCGATCAAGAATGAACTCGAACTGAAAGTTTAGGTCGACGATCGACGATTGATGAACTCGATGAAAGTTTAGGTCAGTAACAGGTTGGCTGAGCAATTAATTGAGGATTAATTACAGTCGATGACATTCCCAGTTTAGGTCGACGAAATAGCCGTTCAAATTCCCAGTGAAAATAGCCGTTCAAATGTTGGCATAGTAGAATAATTAGTCGGAGGATTTAATTTCCAAAGCATTTACTACACTCGTCATTTACATTCCCAGTTTCTTTCGCCAAAATAGTTTCTTTCGCCACTAAGGACTAGTTATAGTAGAATTTAGTCCGGAAATACAGAGTTTACTACACTCGATATGTTTCTTTCGCCACAAAGACTAAGAGAGAACAAATACAGTGAAAAGAGAACAGTGAATAGAAGAGAGAACAGTAAAAGAGAACAGTGAATAGTACAACAGAAAAGGTTTTCTACAGAGAAGGAGGAACTCTGCAGCATCAATAAAATAATCATCAGACTTCTTCATCTGCTCCAGGGCTTTCAAGAGACAACTAATCAATATCAGTCTAAGAAGCCTGCGGGAGACATCTTCACTGTGTAAGGCCTATCACCCTGCAGCAAGTCTTCCAGTTTTCCCTGAACAAATCAATATCTCAGGGAGAGCCTTTGCTAATATCATATCCACAAGTCTTCTCTCTAATTGTTGACAGAGAAGACACCATCACTCTTTTCCCCCTCCTATATAAAGGGTTGTCATCTCCCTTCAAAAGTGATTCCTGGTTGCGAGTCTCCTACCAAAAGACTTGAGTTGGTTTTTGGGGACCTGATCAAAATCCATTGGTGTCAGGGCACCTGATCAAAAACCTGAGTGGATTCCTACCAGGGTGGTAGAAGAGTGGACTACCCAGATTTGGGGAACCACTATAAATTCCTTGTGTCTTCTGTGTTGCTTGATCTGCCTCTTTGTTTATTTTGTTTGTGTTTTTTATTTTGTGTTGTGATTAAGCTCTAGTATTTTGTTAAGATCTGTCACTTTCAATTGGTATCAGAGCCAGGTTGGTTAAATTACCTTGGTTAACTCACCTTAGGTTGGTTAATCTACCACGCCTTAGGTTGGTTAATTGGTTGTACAGGCTAACACCTGAACCACAAAGATCCTTTGATAGATCTTAAGAATCTTTTGAGTTTTATCATGGCACAAATTGCAGATTTCTCAAGCACCAGACTGCCCATGTGCAATCTAGACAAGCTTGCACTATGGAAGACAAGGATTAGGCTTTTTATGAACTCTATTAATGAAGCCATTTTCAATTCTATTTTGACAGGTCCTTATCAACCATTGGAAACAACAAGCATGAATGGTGTTCCATCATCTCAATGGTCAGAAGCCCAAAACTGCTAAAGATTGTTAATGCAAGAGCAATGGACATCCTAGCTCAATCAATGTCTGATGACATTTTTGAAGAGGTTACTGGATGTTCATTTGCAAAAGAAATGTGGGACTCCATCACAGCAATGGCTGCTGGATCAGCAAAAGGAAGAATAATTGAAGCTGAATCCTGGAGTGAATCAGATTCTTCCTCCTGTTCAATTGAGGATGAAGAAGTAGCAAGAGCAAAAGAATTTTGCCTAATGGAAATAGATGCTTCTCTCAGCAGCTATGCTGAAGAATTAGAGTGTGAATCAGATGAAGAGGATCAGGTTATTTCTTCCCTTGACTCTCCTTCAGCTAAATTTAACACTGATTTCAGATTATCACATGAAAATCATCAGAAAATCTTAGTTCAAAATATTTCGTCGAACGGAGATCGATGACATCAATACTATTCGTCGAACTCAGATCGACGAACTATGAACAAAGATTTTGCTTTGAACTATTCAGGACTCTGTGCTCTACGAAACAAATTTAATTCGTCAAACAGAGATCGACGAAAATGGATCACAGAAAACAATTATTATCATTCTGTTAATAGAGATCAACGATCTCAATATCATTCGTCGAACTCAGATCGACGAAAATATTTTTCGTCGAACTCAGAATTTCAAAACAGAAATTTTTATTCTTTTATTTCTGATTATTTTAAAAGAGAACCAGGACCAAAGGTTATCTGGGTCCAGAACTCCTAACATCTCCTTGCAGGAAAAGAATTCAGTCCAGCAAATATACAAGATATCAGTGGCTGAATAATTTGTTCAAGGCTATGCATATCGGGGGAGATGCCTGTAAATGAAGCTGCAGAAATTCCAGCAGTAGCAGCAGTTTGTGGGGATTGTAGCAGCAGTAGTAACAACAGATTATAATGCTGCAGATTTGGGCAAGGATCAACAACTGTTGTAACAACAGCAACAGCAGAAGTACTTGATCCAGATTTAATTGTATTTAATTGCCTTGTATTTTACCTATATTTATGTAAATAGTGTCCTTACCCAAATAGGGGGAGATTGTTGGGACCTCAGTTAGGATTTGGGCAAGGAACACTATTAGGGTTGCTTAGAATGACCCACCATGTATAGTCATGGGTCATAGGACCTTTTCCAGGACAGGTCATTCATAAGAACTCTCCAGAATTGCTGAAAGAAATCTGAACAACAGTTAAGATAAAGTCAGAGAATCAGATCGACGATCGTCGAACGCAGTTCGACGAACGGCGATCTCCGGTCGACGAATTCCGAGTTGCTTCTCTAAACTCAGGTCGATGATCTCAAGACTCAAGCAAGGCTGTGTCGACACCATCACAGCAACCATGTCGACACTCAACAGTTCTCTCAGCTCGACGAACACAGAAACTGAGCCCGACGAACTGTAAGCTCTGGTCGACGAACGCAGCCAAGATATTCAGCTCGACAAATCTAGCTGAGTTCGACGAATGTCGAACTCAGGTCGACTATTGATGAACTCGACGAAAGTTCAGGTCGACGATTTCTGAGCAATCAGTAACAGTTGGCAGAATTAATTGAGGATTAATTACAGCCAACATTCCCAGTGAAAATAGCCGTTCAAACGGATAGTTATAGTAGAATTTAGTCCGGATCAATTTCCAAAGCATTTACTACACTCGGGAATATTTCTTCCACCATCAAGACTAAGGCATTCAAATACAGAGTTTGATATACAAAAGAGAGAACAGTGAACAGAGAACAGTGAACAGTATGATATAAAAGGTTTTCTACAGAGAAGGAGGAATTCTGCAACATCAATAAAATAATCATCAGAGTTCTTCATCTGCTCTAGGGCTTTCAAGAGACAACTAATCAATATCATTCTAAGAAGCCTGCGGGAGACATCTTCACTGTGAAGGCTTATCACCCTGCAGCAAGGCTTCCAGTTTTTCCCTGAACAAATCAATATCTCAGGGGGAGCCTTTGCTAATATCATATTCACAAGTCTTCTCTCTAATTGTTGACAGAGAAGACACCATCACTCTTTTCCCCCTCATGTATAAACGGTTGTCATCTTCCTTCAAAAGTGATTCCTGGTTGCGAGTCTCCTACCAAAATACTTGAGTTGGTTTTTGGGGACCTGATCAAAACCCATTGGTGTCAGGGCACCTGATCAAAAACCTGAGTGAATTCCTACCAGGGTGGTAGAAGAGTGGACTACCCAGATTTGGGGAACCACTATAAATTCCTTGTGTCTTTTGTGTTGCTTGATCTGCCTCTTTGTTTATTTTGTTTGTGTTTTTTATTTTGTGTTGTGATTAAGCTCTAGTATTTTGTTAAGATCTGTCACTTTCAATTGGTATCAGAGCCAGGTTGGTTAAATTACCTTGGTTAACTCACCTTAGGTTGGTTAATCTACCACACCTTATGTTGGTTAATTGGTTGTACAGGCTAACACCTGAACCACAAAGATCCTCTGATAGATCTTAAGAATCTTTTGAGTTTTATCATGGCACAAATTGCAGATTTCTCAAGCACCAGACTGCCCATGTGTAATCTAGACAAGCTTGCACTATGGAAGACAAGGATTAGGCTTTTTATGAACTCTATTTATGAATCCATTTTCAATTCTATTTTTATAGGTCCTTATCAACCATTGGAAACAACAAGCATGAATGTTGTTCCATCATCTCAATGGACAGAAGCCCAAAAACTGCTAAAGATTTCTAATGCAAGAGCAATGGACATCCTAGCTCAATCAATGTCTGATGACATTTTTGAAGAGGTTGCTGGATGTTCATCTGCAAAAGAAATGTGGGACTCCATCACAGCAATGGCTGCTGGATCAGCAAAAGGAAGAATAATTGAAGCTGAATCCTGGAGTGAATCAGATGCTTCCTCCTGTTCAACTGAGGATGAAGAAGAAGCAAGAGCAAAAGAATTTTGCCTAATGGCAATAGATGCTTCTCTCAGCAGCTATGCTGAAGAATCAGAGTGTGAATCAGATGAAGAGTATCAGGTTATTTCTTCCCTTGACTCTCCTTCAGCTAAATTTAACACTGATTTCAGATTATCACATGAAAATCATCAGAAAATCTTAGTTCAAAATATTTCGTCGAACGGAGATCGACGACATCAATACTATTTGTCGAACTCAGATCGACGAACTATGAACAAAGATTTTGCTTTAAACTATTCAGGACTCTGTGCTCTACGAAATAAATTTAATTCGTCGAACAAAGATCGATGAAAATTGATCACAGAAAATAATTATTATCATTCTGTTAATAGAGATCAACGATCTCAATATCATTCGTCGAACTCAGATCGACGAAAATATTTTTCGTCGAACTCAGAATTTCAAAAAAGAAATTTTTATTCTTTTATTTCTGATTATTTTAAAAGAGAACCAGGACCCAAGGTTATCTGGGTCCAGAACTCCTAACATCTCCTTGCAGGAAAAGAATTCAGTCCAGCAAATATACAAGATATCAGTGGCTGAATAATTTGTGCAAGGCTATGCATATAGGGGGAGATGCCTGTAAATGAAGCTGTAGAAATTCCAGCAGTAGCACCAGTTTGTGGGGATTGTAGCAGCAGCAGTAACAACAGATTATAATGCTGCAAATTTGGGCAAGGGTCAACAACAGCTGTAACAACAACAACAGCAGAAGTACTTGATCCAGATTTAATTGTATTTAATTGTCTTGTATTTTACCTATATTTATGTAAATAGTGTCCTTACCCAAATAAGGGGAGATTGTTGGAACCCCAGTTAGGATTTGGGCAAGGAACACTATTAGGGTTGCTTAGAATGACCCACAATGTATAGTCATGGGTCATAGGACCTTTTCCAGGACAGGTCATTCAGAAGAACTCTCCAGAATTGCTGAAAGAAATCTGAACAACAGTTAAGACAAAGTCAGAGAATCAGATCGACGATCGTCGAATGCAGTTCGATGAACGGCGATCTCCAGTCGACGAATTCCGAGTTACTTCTCTGAACTCAGGTCGATGATCTCAAGACTCAAGCAAAGGCTGTGTCGACACCATCACAGCAACCGTGTTGACACTCAACAGTTCTCTCAGCTCGACGAACACAGAAACTGAGCCCGACGAACTGTAAGCTCCGGTCGACGAACACAGGCAAGATATTCAGCTCGACAAATCTAGCTGAGTTCGATGAATGTCGAACTCAGGTCAACGATTGATGAACTCGACGAAAGTTCAGGTCGACGATTTCTGAGCAATCAGTAAAAGTTGGCAGAATTAATTGAGGATTAATTATAGTCAACATTCCCAGTGAATATAGTCGTTCAAACAGACAGTTATAGTAGAATTTAGTCCGGATCAATTTCCAAAGCATTTACTACACTCGGGAATGTTTCTTCCGCCATCAAGACTAAGGAATTCAAATATAGAGTTTGATATACAGAAGAGAGAACAGTGAAAAGAGAACAGTGAACAGTACAACAGAAAAGGTTTTCTACAGAGAAGGAGGAACTCTGCAGCATCAATAAAATAATCATCAGACTTCTTCATCTGCTCCAGGGCTTTCAAGAGACAACTAATCAATATCAGTCTAAGAAGCGTGCGGGAGACATCTTCACTGTGAAGGCCTATCACCCTGCAGCAAGGCTTCCAGTTTTTCCCTGAACAAATCAATATCTCAGGGGAAGCCTTTGCTAATATCATATCCACAAGTCTTTTCTCTAATTATTGACAGAGAAGACACCATCACTCTTTTCCCCCTCCTGTATAAAGGGTTGTCATCTCCCTTCAAAAGTGATTCCTGGTTGCGAGTCTCCTACCAAAAGACTTGAGTTGGTTTTTGGGGACCTGATCAAAACCCATTGGTGTCAGGGCACCTGATCAAAAACCTGAGTGGATTCCTACCAGGGTGGTAGAAGAGTGGACTACCCAGATTTCGGGAACCACTATAAATTCCTTGTGTCTTCTGTGTTGCTTGATCTGCCTCTTTGTTTATTTTGTTTGTGTTTTTTTATTTTGTGTTGTGATTAAGCTCTAGTATTTTGTTAAGATCTGTCACTTTCAATTGGTATCAGAGCCAGGTTGGTTAAATTACCTTGGTTAACTCGCCTTAGGTTGGTTAATCTACCACACCTTAGGTTGGTTAATTGGTTGTACAGGCTAACACCTAAACCACAAAGATCCTTTGATAGATCTTAAGAATCTTTTGAGTTTTATCATGGCACAAATTTCAGATTTCTCAAGCACCAGACTGCCCATGTGCAATCTAGACAAGCTTGCACTATGGAAGACAAGGATTAGGCTTTTTATGAACTCTATTGATGAAGCCATTTTCGATTCTATTTTGACAGATCCTTATCAACCATTGAAAACAACAAGCATGAATGCTGTTGGATCATCTCAATGGACAGAAGCCCAAAAACTGCTAAAGATTGCTAATGCAAGAGCAATGGACATCCTAGCTCAATCAATGTCTGATGACATTTTTGAAGAGCTTGTTGGATGTTCATCTGCAAAAGAAATGTGGGACTCCATCACAGCAATGGTTGTTGGATCAGCAAAAGGAAGAATAATTGAAGCTGAATCCTGGAGTTAATCCGATGCTTCCTCCTGTTCAACTGAGGATGAAGAAGTAGCAAGAGCAAAAGAATTTTGCCTAATGGCAATAGATGCTTCTCTCAGCAGCTATGCTGAAGAATCAGAGTGTGAATCAGATGAAGAGGATCAGGTTATTTCTTCCCTTGACTCTCCTTCAGCTAAATTTAACACTGATTTCAGATTATCACATGAAAATCATCAGAAAATCTTAGTTCAAAATATTTCGTCGAACGGAGATCGACAACATCAATACTATTCGTCGAACTTAGATCGATGAACTATGAACAAAGATTTTGCTTTGAACTATTCAGGACTCTGTGCTCTACGAAACA
Source organism: Platanthera guangdongensis (assembly GCA_039583875.1). Taxonomy (NCBI): domain Eukaryota; kingdom Viridiplantae; phylum Streptophyta; class Magnoliopsida; order Asparagales; family Orchidaceae; genus Platanthera; species Platanthera guangdongensis. Next base: position 170,798,662 of record CM077150.1, on the reverse strand, counting down.
AATTTAATTCGTCGAACAGAGATCGACGAAAATGGATCACAGAAAACAATTATTATCATTCTGTTAATAGAGATCAACGATCTCAATATCATTCGTCGAACTCAGATCGACGAAAATATTTTTCGTCGAACTCATTATTTCAAAACAGAAATTTTTATTCTTTTATTTCTGATTATTTTAAAAGAGAACTAGGACCAAAGGTTATCTGGGTCCAGAACTCCTAACATCTCCTTGCAGGAAAAGAATTCAGTCCAGCAAATATACAAGATATCAGTGGCTGAATAATTTGTTCAAGGCTATGCATATAGGGAGAGATGCCTGTAAATGAAGCTGCAGAAATTCCAGCAGTAGCAGCAGTTTGTGGGGATTGTAGCAGCAGTAGTAACAACAGATTATAATGTTGCAGATTTGGGCAAGGATCAACAACAGTTGTAACAACAGCAACAGCAGAAGTACTTGATCCAGATTTAATTGTATTTAATTGCCTTGTATTTTACCTATATTTATGTAAATAGTGTCCTTACCCAAATAGGGGGAGATTGTTGGAACCTCAGTTAGGATTTGGGCAAGGAACACTATTAGGGTTGCTTAGAATGACCCACCATGTATAGTCATGGGTCATAGGACCTTTTCTAGGACAGGTCATTCAGAAGAACTCTCCAGAATTGCTGAAAGAAATCTGAACAACAGTTAAGACAAAGTCAGAGAATCAGATCGACGATCGTCAAACGCAGTTCGACGAACGGCGATCTCCGGTCGACGAATTCCGAGTTGCTTCTCTGAACTCAGGTCGATGATCTCAAGACTCAAGCAAGGTTGTGTCGACACCATCACAGCAACCATGTCGACACTCAATAGTTCTCTCAGCTCGACGAACACAGAAACTGAGCCCGACGAACTGTAAGCTTCGGTCGACGAACACAGGCAAGATATTCAACTCGACAAATCTAGCTGAGTTCGACGAATGTCGAACTCAGGTCGACGATTGATTAACTCGACGAAAGTTCAGGTCGACGATTTCTGAGCAATCAGTAACAGTTGGCAGAATTAATTGAGGATTAATTACAGCCAACATTCCCAGTGAACATAGCCGTTCAAACGGACAGTTATAGTAGAATTTAGTCCGGATCAATTTCCAAAGCATTTACTACACTCGGGAATGTTTCTTCGACCATCAAGACTAAGGCATTTAAATACAGAGTTTGATATACAGAAGAGAGAACAGTGAACAGAGAACAGTGAACAGTACGACAGAAAAGGTTTTCTACAGAGAAGGAGGAACTCTACAGCATCAATAAAATAATCATCAGAGTTCTTCATCTGCTCCAGGGCTTTCAAGAGACAACTAATCAATATCATTCTAAGAAGCCTGCGGGAGACATCTTCACTGTGAAGGCCTATCACCCTGCAGTAAGGCTTCCAGTTTTTTCCTGAACAAATCAATATCTCAGGGGGAGCCTTTGCTAATATCATATCCACAAGTCTTCTCTCTGATTGTTGACAGAGAAGACACCATCACTATTTTCCCCCTCCTGTATAAAGGGTTGTCATCTCCCTTCAAAACTGATTCCTGGTTGCGAGTATCCTACCAAAAGACTTGAGTTGGTTTTTGGGGACCTGATCAAAACTCATTGGTGTCAGGGCACCTGATCAAAAACCTGAGTGGATTCCTACAAGGGTGGTAGAAGAGTGGACTACCCAGATTTGGGGAACCACTATAAATTCCTTGTGTCTTTTGTGTTGCTTGATCTGCCTCTTTGTTTATTTTGTTTGTGTTTTTTATTTTGTGAGGTGATTAAGCTCTAGTATTTTGTTAAGATCTGTCACTTTCAAAGACCTTGGCCGAAATATCAAGATCTGAGAAATAATATTGTTTGTATTTCAAATTCTCATTTAATTCTTGTAGGAGCTTTGTTCTCCGAGTTGTAGGAAGTTTTCATCTTCTGAGTGTAGATCTGTGTTGTGGATCGAGTTGTAGGAACTTTGTTCCAAGGCGTGGGATTGGTTTCAATCCGAGATAGTGGAGGAGCCGAGTTTAGTGCTTTGCTAGATTGGTGAGTGGAGAGTGGATGTACCCAAGGTTGGGGAACCACTATAAATCTATGTTTCCTCTGCGTTTGCATGATTATTTTCTGCGCATAGATCGATTATTTTTATTCCGTAAAAAGACACACAACACACTTATTCACCCCCTCTAGGTGATTTAGGTAGACAACTGAACACTCCCAATTGGTATCAAAGTGAGGTTCATCATTAAAAGGTTAACACCTTGATCAGATCTGACCTATGTTGTCTTCTGAGTTATTCAAGCATGGACAAGGCCAGAGACTTTGCTAAGCTTCACTTGTGTTCTAAGAACAACTTTCCCATGTGGAAAGAGAGAATTAGATTTTTCATGGATGTTGTGAATCCAAGGATCTTCATGATTGTTGAAGAAGGTCCTTATGTTCCTATGACCGTGTCCACAATAGATCCAACAAATAAAGTTCCTAAGAAGTTAAAGGATCTCGACAAAGATAAGATTGCACTAGTCTCTTTAGACAAGAAGGCCAAGAATATTATAGCAAGTGCAGTTAATGACTTGATGTTGCAAAACCTGATCCACTGCCAGTCCGCTAAGGAAATGTGGCATTCCCTCGTCACTTTGATGGAAGGCACAGAAGAAGTTAGGGATGATAGAAGATCCCTTCTAAATCAAAAGTATAAATCCTTCCAACAAGGACACATGGATATAATTGCAGATACGTTTGAAAGCTTCTTCAAGATATTGAACAGACTAAGAGTATACGGTCGAGTCTTCACCAACGGAGAACTGAATGATAAGTTCTTGAGATCCCTAACTAAGGAATGGGATAACAAGGTTTGTGCCAATCGGGAATTTGGAAAGCTAGCTGAGACAGACCCGAAAAATCTCTTCGGAAAGCTTATGTCATATGAGCTACAAATTAATTCAAGAAAATCTAAAGAAGAGAAGAATAGGTCTTCATCCAAGGAGAAGTCTGTAGCTCCCAAGGCAGACACCTCAAGGAAGTCCAAGGCTGCCTCTCCTGCCCCAGCACAAGAAGTGATGAAGAAACCTCGGAGCCAAGTACCTCAGGCTCGGAACTATCTGAAGTAGAGTGCTCTCTACTCTCAAGACAGTTCAAGAAATTCTGGAACAAAAAGAAGCAATGGAAAGGCAAGGATGCCTCTTAAAGAAGATCACGCCATGATGGCGATCGACACAGAAAAGGCACAAGCAGCCATGACAGGTATACTACTAAACCAAAAAAACATATTTCTACTGACATCATTTGTTATTACTGCAATAAGTCAGATCACGTTATTGTTGACTGCCCCCACAAGAAGAAGGAGGGTGGAAGAAGAGAAGAAAAGAAATCTTCTTATAATAATAAGAGAACAGAGAAGAGCCTAATAGCCAAAAAGGGCAAAACTCTGAGCGACTTTGACTCATCTGAGTCGAGTGAAGAAGAGGAAGCCTACTTCGGGCTAATGGATCAGACTAACAACGAACAAGAACCCCAATTCATTGGGAAGGTAAATTCTCACACTTCGCTCTCTGAATCTGATATTTCTAAACATGATCATGCGGACAGCTCTTCTGACTATGAGTCTGAACTCATGGCCCAGTACAAGGTGTTGATCAAGGGTTATGATAAATGTCGATGAGTCATGAAAGCTCAAGCTAAAGAGATAAAGTCTCTAAAGGCTGAGGAGAGCACTTTGAGAGAGGAAGTCGCTAAGACCGACTCACTCATAGAAAACTTCAATGCTACCATTGAAGAATATAACAAGGCTCTCGAGCACCTAGACCTTAAGGAGAAAATCATGAAAAAACTGGAAGCACAACTTAAAGTAGAAAAGAAACTTGTTGAAAGTTTCTCGAAGCCCAAGACTGTCATTCCTTTCGTTGCTGAATTCTCAGCTAAAGTCAAGGGTGTTGGGCTAGGCCATGTTGAAGCTCCTAATAAATCTTCTAGGAGGAATAAGGTTCAGAGAAAGAATAAGGCGTCCAAGAAGGCTTTGGCCAAATAAAAAGGGAAAGCCCCTCAAGATCAGACTTCTTTCAAGAAGGTCATTTTTCCAACAAACGAGTTTGATCTTGACTCGTCCTACAGTCACTTTGCTAGGCCTACTTATATAGAGCCCAAGTATCGTTACCAAGGATGGACTCATCCCAGAAACTTTGGTGAGAGTGTCTTTAAGGTACCTTATGAAGAAATCATTCTTCAGTGTTATGGCCATTATAATCATGGTCATAACATTAAGAAGGCACCAAAGGTAAAGCCCATTGTAGAAAAGCCTCTGAAGGAGAAGAAATCATGTGATTGTCATCACAATAAAGCTTCTTCCTCCAAGAATGCTGCCCCTGCTAGACCATCATCTCAAAAGTTCAAGAAGGAGATTTTTAGGCAAAGATACAACATGTTTGATTGTTGGTGTTGTGGCAAAATTGATCACTTTGTCATTGACTGTTGGTTTAAATCCAGGAATTTTGCAACTCCTCAAGTTGGCAATATGAGAAAGACCACTCATAATGCTAATACTCGTAGGGGGGTATTCTAATGAGAGACCAAGGACACAAACGTGTTTGGGTTCCTAAGGCAAATTAACTTGTAATTGCAGGTATGTCCAAAGGCCAACAAAACTCCTATCTGGTACTTAGACAGTGGATGCTCTTGGCACATGATTGGGACAAGAAGCCTTCTTCAGAACTATTCTCCAATCTTGAACGGGCTAAAGGTCATCTTTGGAGGTTCAGACCGAGAAATTACTAAAGGCTATAGTATGATCACTAACGGTAGTGTATCCTTCTCAATGTGGCTTATGTTGAAGGATTGGAACACAATCTTATAAGCATAAGCCTGCTCTGCGATAAAAGATACATAGTTGAATTTCATTGAGTAAGAGACTATCGCATGGCGATAGTGGGTATCGTGCGGCGATAGCCCAGCTCTCAACGCTCTCAACGCCATGAAGCGTTGAGTGAACTCAACGCACTCGATGCCAAAAAAATATTGAGTAAGCTACTAGCTTTGTTAACGTCGAGCAACAGTGGGTATCGCCTGGGCGATATTAGGAAAGCGTTGAGTGAGCGCAAGGCACTCAACGCCACAAAGCGTTGAATGAGTTCAGTACACGCAACTCCTGAAAGCATTGAGTGAGCTATTGGCTTGATGTCGTGTGGCGATAGAGGATTTTGCCAGGCGATAGTGCCACGTAACATGGACACATGTCAGATGGCTATTAAGCGGCCAAAGAGTGGTGGTTGACGGAGTCAAGTGGATGAAATTGATGTCACCAGGTGACATCGACATCGCGCGGCGATAAAGACTACTTTGACTTTTCAGCTAATTTTGCAGCCACTCATTTCTCTTGATGGAATAAGCATATGGCTGGGATTAATCCCGAGGCTACTTAACCAGAGGAGTGGAGGAATGAGAATTCATTCTCTTCTTCTCACTCTCTCTCTCTCTTCTTTTCATTCAAAGCTCTTGAGAAGAAGCTAAGGAATATTTGGGCTGATCTTTATGAGAGTGCTGGAGGAGATTCGGTAATCGAAAGTCAGAGCATGAGATCGATCCGTGAAGAGGGAACTGAGGTGCTCCTTTCCGTCAGGATAGAAAAGCTTCGCCATGGCTCTAAAGAAGACTACAACGGTAACGATCTTCCTTCTTGGACAAGTGAAGTCCTTCTTTTGTAATGTGCATGGAATCTCCCACCAAAAGATCGAAGAGTGATGGGAATTCCATTCAGGTTGATACGTGATGTCCCTAATAAAATTGCATATAGATCTGAAAATGCGCAGTATGGAATAGGCATGTTGTGTGAAGCCCATCTAGACAGGTTGGTCTAGATTGGTGATGTTTTGATTTGCATGCCAGAGAAGACTCTGTGGATAAGCGTGTAGATGAACATGTGAAATCTAGGGTCTAGGGTTGTGCAGATGAATACAATAAAGTACTGAAGTTAATCTCTAGGACAACCCCAAATTAGGAAAGCAATGTAACTCTGTTCTTTATCGCTAGGCGATAGTGAGTATCGCCCGGCGATAGCTCCGAGTGAGCTATGTTGCCTGTCTCTGTGAGACCCGTAGGCTACTAACGGTAAGGCCTTTCTCCAGGAGACCAGAGGGTCGTTATTGTTTGTTAGTAGGAACTTCAATTGTTCTGCTTGGGCACAAAGGAAATGTTGACCCGCATCATGTTACAGTCATGAAGGTTTCGGCTTTCGGTGCATGACGGTTTAAGGAACGGGCAAGGTTGACCTGAACCCACCTTATGACAATCGAATTAGAGTGCATCACTAGATTGGATCTCAAAGTAATAGAACTCCTTTGACGTTGTCAACCCATATGAAGAAAAGAGAGAAATGCTCAAGTGATGTAATCAAGTCGCCAGATTGAGAATGGTGGTGGGGCTGAAATCTCGGCACACCGATAATGTGCCCTGAGTGCACAAGGCATGTGGCTGCAAGTTTGTGTCTGTGGTGAATGATTATTGCCACTTTGTATACATGGTATGCCTGCAGGGAAGGAATACCACTACCCCGGGAAAGGGGTAGGGTCATTATAAATTGGTCTGCTTAATGCTGACTATTGCCTTATTTTTTATCTCTGTGGTGGATTGTCCATATGCAGGTGATGTAGAGCATAGCAGGAAGTAGCGAGCTAAAGCTCTGGAAGCTATGTCGGCCTCGAAGGACAAGCGAAGTTTTATTACTTTCATGTATGGTCGGCATGCATGCCGATGTCTGTAATCCACACTTTGTAAAGAGTAAATGTAAGGCCTTAAGGCCAGAGCAGTTTTAAACTACTAATGGTTGTCGCTGGGAGACAGTGACTATTGCTGGGCGATTGTAACTTTTTTGTGTTTTTGTAATAAACATTCATGTGTTTATATATTAGACAATACTATTGTACTTGAGTCCAAATCTTAACCCCTGAAGCTTCAGCTAGAATGCTCTGAGTTAGGATGTGTGTAGTTTTTGATATTCATATGTAATCCCGCTGCTTGTTTGTGGAATATGGTGTGGGGCCCCGGCAGGACCCTCTATTATATTTCATGTGACGTATAGAGGCTTTACAATTTGTCATCAGCTTGTCCCGGTCTTCCTTCGGCGAATTCGTGGTCGAATTCTTTTGAGGGGTGGCGAGCACGTGTAAGTGATTACGGTTATAACATAAATGAACTCAACAATGTCCACTTAGGAATGAAAATACACATGTTTGAGGAACTTGTGCGTTCCTGTTATTTCTTTTGCAATAGTGTGAGTTGCTTACTTGTGTGTCACATGATTGTATGCAACTATAAGTGTTGAGGGGCAGCAAGAACCCCAGCATTCGATGGGGAGTAATGTGCCAACTGAGGTGCCAACACCTCTTCATTCGATAGAGATGGTTCGGTTGATCGCTGATGTGGTATTCGCAATGATCAAGGCCAAACATTAGAGGCATGTACAACCCTCTTTTTGGTGATGAGTTCAATTCTGGTTGGCGTACTTGAGCAAATTACAAAGGGAAGAGCATCAGCCACTCCGTTGAATATTTGTCCGATGCAAGGACTGTACACGGTTGAGGAGTACTTTCATGCATTTATTGAGCGAAGACAACATGCAGGGTTTGTGTTTGAGACCAAGGAGACTAAGACCAATAGATTTTATGATGGTTTGCATGATGAACTACGACGTATATTGATGGGTCCAAAGTTAATTGGATTCCATGCCTTGGTGATGAGTGCTAGGCCTTTGGAAATGGAATTGGAAAGGTTCAGGGCGAAACGAGAGTTCAACGTGCCGAACTTTGCCAATGTGTCAAAATCAAACTCTTGCAAGTGGAAGAAGAAGTTACATCTGTTGGAATCAACATCTTCCACAATCATAGGATCAAAGAAAAGCTGTGGTCCATATGTTTACTTTTCTTGTGGCAAGGTAGTAAATCTGGCCCGAGAATGTCGTGGTGATGCGCCAAGGACAAAGAATGCGGAGGATGGAGCAACTGCGAGGCGAGCACCACCTATGTGCTACACGTGTAGCAAAGAGGGTCATAAGGCTCGTGAATGCCGAACCGGACTTTCGTCGATGGCAAACTGAAAGGGAATGTTGAGTATATGTACATAAATAACTGTAATTATGTACCGTACATTTCCTCGCAAGTAATGATGTATACAATGCCTGTTTTGCGTATATAAACATGGTGTGATGAATAATCAAGAAGTCGCTTAATTAAGGCTTAATGTATGCCCTGTGTGATTATCTTTGTATCACAGATAAGAGTGGAATGACATGGCTAATGAGTTGCAAATATTCGTACTTTTCAGTACTTAGGTCGTTTAAATTTATTTTCGTTGTTTTTAGTTAATTTTGTTCAATAAAATGTTCCTTTTTTGTATATACTCTTCTAACTTAGCTTTATTTTGTTTTCTAGAAATTTTGCAAAAAAAAGTCTAAAATTCAAAGTACGCGGCCGTGTCACTTAAGTCACGCCCATGACTGGGCCGTATAACTTTGATTCCAGTGGAAAGCTGCCTCCTGCAAAGAAAAATATCATGTCACGGATGACACGCTCGTGTCTCGTCTGACACACCCATTTCCAGTCGGACAAGCCCATGTCACGCCACTCGATGCTGCCAGTAAGCTCGACACTCGACGCCAGTAGACACTCAATCCCACAGACACGCCAGTGACATTCCAGATATGCCTGTGTCTGTCTTGGAGTTTTCAACCCAATCCAAATGTTATGTCAGATCCAAACTACATACCTGTGTCATTCGGTGCACGCCTGTGACCGCCTCAACTTTTCTAGATAAGCCGCCGCCAACGAGGCAAGGACGCGATGACTCCATCATGATTTTGTCAGACACGCCCTCCGTACACCCCGTGACCTCCATGTCACGCTCGTGACCGCCACGTGGAACATCCCGAAGAAGCCTCGAAGTCAACCACCAATAACTATTCAATTTATCCATCCGCAGGATCCGACACGCCCCCCCCCCCCCCCCCCCCTCCCCCCCCCCCCCGACACGCCCGTGACCAAGGCGTTAAATAGATGTTTTCTGTATGAGCCAAGGGTTTAACTTTTTCAGCCATTTTGCCGTTGGAGTGCTGCTTGGGTGCTTTTGAGCTATATAAGGAGACTTTCTCCCTTTTTGTGTGTTTGCTTTAACTTTTTGTAACTCTGCTTTTGTCATTAATAAAATATGTTAGCATTTTCATCCTTATGTCGTTATGGAATGCATCTGAGTGCCACTCTTTCAGTGATCTTTTGTATCTTTGTTTTTTTCTTTAAAATGCGGGTGCATGTGTATGTATGAGAGTAATATTAGGTTTTATGGTTTCAAGCATTTCTTGCTTAGTTTTGTAGTAGATTTCCTCTTAGTTCTTAGTTGACATGCTAGCCTTTCTAATTTTGTCCCTTAGCTTTGTTTAGTTTTAGTTTCTTTTTGTACTTTGAATTCATTTTTTATGAGTTTATAAAAGTATTTTTAAAAGTAGTTTTGATTTTTCTTTAACTTGATCTTTTTATTTTTGTAAAACCTTTTGTTCCTTTTTACCTTATTTCCACTTTTTAATCATTTTTATGAAGTTATAAGAATGAATTAGTAATCGTTTTAATTTTTGTAACACTTTGATTTTTGCATTTATTTGAAAACTTTTTTTCTCCTATAATTTTTATTTCTTCTTTTTATGCATTTTTAGCAAAATCTAAAGGTAGAAATGTAATCGTTTTAATTTTTCGATCACTTTGTTTTTCTCCTTTTTGTTTGTGTGTGTGAGTATACGAGTTAGGTTTTCGTTACTTTCCTTCAAGTAGAGTGTGTGCGTGTATGAGATAGCATTTACCGCTTGTCATTTCCCGCCTACTCGTTTGGGTAGGACTTGTAATTTTCTGCTTTCATTTCTCGCCTACTCGTTTGAGTAGGACTTGTCATTTCCCGCATACTCGTTTGAGTAGGACTTGCAATTTCCCGCCTTCATTTCTCGCATACTCCTTTGAGTAGGACTTGTCATTTTCTGCCTGCTCGTTTGAGTAGAACTTGTCATTTTTCTGCTTTCATTTCCCGCCTACTTGTTTGAGTAGGACTTGTCATTTCCCGCCTACTCGTTTGAGTAGGACTTGCAATTTACTGTTTTCATTTCACGCCTACTCGTTTGATTAGGACTTGTCATTTTCCTCCTACTCGTTTGAGTAGGACTTGTCATTTCCCGCCTACTCGTTTGAGTAGGACTTGTAATTTCAATTATGTTTTTTTTTCCTTTTTGTAACTTATCGTTTTCTTTTATTATGACTTTGGTTGAGTGCGTGTATTTTTTTCTTTTTTAGTAAGCTCTTCATTTTCTAATGTTAGGTTATTTTATGCCTTTTTATTTATAACCCTTCAGCACTTAGATTTGAACTCACGCCTCACCAAACTCATAAGCTGTCCTCATCCCGATGAGTGGCTAATCGCTCTTCACCCTCGGTATCGAAGAGCATTGGGACATAAAATTTTTTTAAAATAATTAAAGGTCTTCTTTTTCTCTTTAATTAAGAACTTAAGGTTTACTCCGGGTGTATGACACATAGAATCACATATCTATGTGTTGGATCTATTTTCGTTATCCAAACACTAGCTAGCCTAAAGGTCATGCATATTGACCGATCACCCTTAGGTAAAGAGAGTTTTCGCACTAAACCTTGAGAGAGGAGGTGAGGAATTCTACCGTATTGGGTCCCCCCCCCCAATAGCAGGGTTATTAGCGTAAAGCGGGCATTAAGAGAAATCCTTCACCGAATGAGAGCTCGGTTGAATAGTCTTAATGTTCAGGTGAGCGATAGTCCTAGAGATAGGTGAGCTCATTCTTTCGTAACCTCCACGGCGAAGTTTCCCCTTTAATTGAATTGAAACCTAGGATCTCTAGTTATATAGATTTATTTTAGTCCTAACGTAATTCAATACCGAGCATTATTTCTTCATCAACTTTTTTCTAAATCTATTGTTAGCTCTTTCTTATAGATGCCTTAGTTAATTAATCCGACAATTTTATTTTTCAGTAAGATAATAGTCCTTCCGGGAGGAGTAGAGATAATCAACCCACCCCGGGAAATATATGATCTTGATATTCTCCCTGAATATCCTATATTATTTGTGATAGGTGTACTTGCCTCCTTTCATCGTGTGAAATCTGGACCCAGCATGCTCACTAAATAAATCAGAGTAGGGCTTTGTGCGCATCAATGGTCGTAGTAATTAGAGTGAATATGGGTAGAAAGTGATATGTTAAGATGTAGTTATGATGTCATATCATGACGTGGAAGCATCTATGCTAGCATTAGTTATGTTTGATGTGATCTTAGGTATGGAATATATCTTGTAGTAGTGTACCGGTATAGATTGCACCTTTATGGAAGTCACACTAGGATAGATCACCGAACGAGGGACTAAATTCGCTTGTATGCGGGGATCAAGCATGTCGGCTCTCCAAGTAGTGAAAAGTCTTCGGTTGTGCGCGAAGTAATTCTTCATGCCTATAGAGGCGTTTGGGCTGAAGCCCTGTTGAGTGGCGCTTCTATTGTGATGGCCCATACAGATGTGTTTCCTAACGATCTCCATGGGTGATGTCCCCATAGGAGGCCGACTGCACTATTTCAGTGGTGTCAGGTGTGAAACCTATGACCTACTTACCATATCAAATAACGCCAGAGGAAATGGAAAAAATGGATAGTTCAACTATAAGAATTGCTAAGATAAGGCTATTAAAGTCTAAGGGTGTCACCTTGAGGTGCACCAGCCCCTTTAGGGAAAATAAAAAAAGGATGGTAGCTTGCATCTATGCATTGATTATTGAAAGCCGAACAGCTAACGATGAAGAACATGTATCTGATTCCACAGATTGATAACGTGTTTGATTAGATAGTTGGATCAATGGTATAACCAAAGGTAGAGTTGAACTCTGGATATTACTAATGGAGAATACTGGGATGTGACATTCCACAAGTTGCCATGTGGAAAACGCTACGATCTCTATAAGTCCATGATATAATCGGTTGGGCGGACGAATGCGACATCTGTCATCATGGACTGAATACCTTAAGCTTTTAAGGAGTACTTGGACCTATTTATGTTGACGACATATTGGTGTACTCTTAGCTAAACAAAGATTTTGCAAACCACGTAAGAATGATTTTGCGTACCCTGCAAAAGAACAAACTCTATGACAAGTTCTCAAAATGCGAGTTCTGGCTATCATCGGTGGCTTTCTTTGTCATGTGGTTAGGGATGTAGGTATTGCAGTAGATCCTGCGAAGATAGTTAAGATACATGAGTGACCTTTGTTGTCTATTGTAGCTAAAGTCAGAAATTCCTTGGACTTGTTGGATATTATTCACGGATAGCCTTACCTCTCACCACACTGACGAGAAAAGACCAGAAGTTTGTTTGGACATCCGAGTGTGCACGAGCTTTTGAAGAATTAAAGAGTCGTATGATCACGACACTTATTTTGAGTTTGCCATGTTGTTTGGTTATCTGATGTACAGTAATGCATCAGAGAGTGGCTTGGACTACGTGCTTTTCAGTTTGGAAAAGTAATAGCTTATGGCTCATGCCAGATGAAAGTGCATGAGCGGAACTATCTCATCCAAGACTTGGAATTGGCGACGGTGATTTTGCACTCAAACTGTGGTGTCTTTATTTATGTGGCATGAAAGTTGTCATCTTCACGGACCATAAGAGCCTTAAGTATCTCTTGGGTCAAAAAGATATGATCATGCGATAGCGGATGTGGTTGGAGTTCCTCGGGGACTAAACCTTCCATATTCATTAAACTCCCAGGAAGGGATGTATAGTCGCAGATGCCTGAAGATGGAAAACTACGACAATCGCAAGGGGAGTTCAAATACGTGATGAATGTCTAATTCAAGAATTGGAAATTATAGACATTTCTTATAATGACAAGAGTACTACGGTAAATACGTGCTTGAACTATACGGAGGTACAATATGACCTTACGGACAATGTTTGAGAAGTAAGGGAATCGTGATGAGTTTGAAATGATATGCAAAGGATGGGTTAAATTCCTCAGTTCTCCAAGGATGCAGGCCTATTAAAAAGGACAGGTGGTGGTACATTCCCAATGTGGGTAAGCTAGGTGAGGAATTGATACATGAAGTATGCTTCATGAAATACTCCCTTCACCTAGAGAGCACAAAGATGTGCACGAACTCAATCCGGTACGAAAGTTCGATGCGGTCCCTGTGAAGTTCGTACACAGACTACCAAGATCACAGAGTGAAAATGATGTCGAGTGGGTAATCGTTGACTGATTGACAAAAGTATCTCCCTTTATGTCGAACAAAAGGAAGATTTCGTGGAAAGTTGGATACGTTGTACGTAGACAACATAATATGATTGTACGGTGTGCCTGTACCATCGTTGGTGACCGATATGGGTGTTGTACTACAAATGATTGGAGAGTAATCTATTAGTGGTTGGGAACTAGGCTAAAGTTCAGTACGGCCTTTCATCCTCAAATGGATGGTTAGACCAAAAGTACCAACAAAACTATGGATTATACACTCCTCATGTGCACCCTGGATTTCGGAGGAGGTGGGAAAACCATCTCTATTAGATTGAGTTCGTCTACAATATTAGCTATCACGCTAGCAAATCGACGATGCCCTGTGAAGCTTATACGGTTGGAAGTGTCGCACACCTTTAGCTTGGGCGAAAACAGGCAAGTCAAAGCAATATAAGCGTACGGAAGTCGAAATGAAAATTCGACCATACGTACTATATGAGATCATCTATTGGTAGCCCAAGATAGGAAAGCAAAGTGCTACGATGCCAGGAACCAAAACATGGCTTTTGCGGTTGGCGAGTGAGTATACTTGATGACTAAGCCATTCAAAGGCCTGTCCGGGATTCGACGTGTGGAAAAGTTGAAACTGAGGTATAGTAGTCCGTCTAAATTGGTTAAAAGAATTGGAGAAGTGGCCTATCGATTAGCTCTTTTGGCGGAGCTAAGTGACTGCCCGATGTGTTGCGCATATCAGTGCTGCGTAAAGCTGTGAAAACGCTAACGCAAGTGATTGCGGATGATCGAGTACCTGTCAAATAAAGGCTGATAACGAAGGTTAAGCTCACTTGAATCAAGTGTTTGGAGAGTGAGTAACTCCGAAAAAGGACAATCGGGATGGTCAAAGTCTGGTGGGACAACTGTGGCAATGAAGAGCTAATATGGGAGCGTGAGCAGACCATGTGTGAGGAATATCCCGAGTTGTTTGTATAGTGATGTTGTAACTTAGGATGTCGAATGTTATAACAAATAATATTTTGTATTTTTACCTTATAGATGTATAAAAAATTTCAGGACGAAATTTCTGTAAGGAGGGGAGGGTTGTAACATCCGAAATTTAACAGCATAACTTTTGGTCTCTATCGACCGGCGATAGTGGGTATCGCTCGCGGTGATAGTGATGGCACTCGACGCCATAAAGCGTTGAGTGAGCTAAACACACTCGATGTCACTTGATGAATCATTGCGTAGGAGACTATTGTGTGGCGATAGTGGGTATTGCGCGGTGATAGCCCAGCTCTCAACGCCTTGAAGCATTGAGTGAACTCAACGCACTCGACAGTGAAAGCATTGAGTGAGCTACTAGCTTTGTTAACGCAGGGCGACGGTGGGTATCCCCTGGGCGATAGCGGAAAAGAGTTGACTGAGCGCAAGGCACTCAACACCACAAAGTGTTGCACTCAACGCCACAAAGCGTTGAATGAGTTCAATACACTCAACGCCTGAAAGTGTATAGTGAGCTGTTGGCTTGATGTAGCGTGCCGACAGTGGATATTTCCAAGCGATAGTGCCCCGTAACATGGACACGTGTCAGATGGCTATTAAGTGGCCAAAGAGCGGTGGTTGACTGGAGTCAAGAGGCTGAAGTCGATGACGCCAGGCGACATCGATATCGCGCGGTGATAACGACTACTTTGACTTTTCAGCTAATTTTGCAGCCACTTGTTTCTCTTAATGGAATAAGCCTGTGGCTGGGGTTAATCCCGAGTCCACTTAACCAGAGGATTGGAGGAATGAGAAGTCATTCACTTCTTCTCACTCTCTCTCTTCCTTTCATTCAAAGCTCTTGATAAGAAGAAGCTAAGGAAGAGTTGGGCTGATCTTTGTGAGCGTGCTGGAGGAGATTCGGTAAACAGAAGTCAGAGCCGAGGCTAGATCCGCGAAGAGGGAAGTGAGTTACTCCTTTCCATCCAGGTAGAAAAGCTTTGGCATGGCTCTGAAGAAGACTACAAGGGTAAAAATCTTCCTTCTTGGACAAGGACTTCTTTTGGCATGTGCATGGAATCCCCCACCAAAAGGTGGAAGAGTTAAAGGAATTCCATTCGGGTTGATACGTGATGTCCCCGATAAATTTGCATATAGGTCTGGAAATAAGCAGTACGGAATAGGCATGTTGTGTGAAGCCCATCTGGATAGGTTGGTCTGGATTGGTGATGTTTTGATTTGCGTGCCAGAGAAGACTCTGTGGAAAAGCGTGTAGGTGAACGTATCATATCCGGGGCCTAGGGGTGTGCAGGGGATTACAATAAAGTACTGGAGTTAATCTCTGGGATAACCCCAAATTAGGGAAGCAATGAAACTTTATTCCTTATTACTAAGCGAAGTGAGTATAGCCCGGCGATAGCTCCGAGTGAGCTATGTAGCCTGTCTCTGGGAGACTCGTGGGCTACTAACGGTAAGGCCTGTCTCCAGGAGACTTGAGGGCCGTTATTGTTTGTTAGTGATGAGTCCGATATTTATAGGGTTTTTCGGAATCATCTGGGCTGGTTTTCTCACTTGTGCACTGCATTTCAACCTGATATCGGTTATTTTTGCATCGTTTGGTCATGGACCATTTTGTGCATTGTTTTGGCCCGAGGGTGTGCAATTTCGCATTCTATTATTAGGGGTATGCACATGGTGCTCCCTATGGCTCTTTTTGTTTGATTTTCTTTGCTATATGATTGGTGCTGGGCGATTGTGCTCCAGCTTGGTTTCTTTGCTATGCAGGTAGTGCGTTTTCTCCAAGGCAGGAATTCTGATTTATGGAAAACGCACGGTTGTGCGTTTCTTTCACGCACGGTTTGTGCCAGAGTGTGCGTTTTGTTCAGCTGGAAGAACGTCAAGTTGAGTTCGACAAATTTCGTCGAGCTGAGTTCAACGATCCTTACGTATGGTTGATGCACTGTTTCATTGTAACCGTGTGCGAAGGAAATGCACGGTTTTCCTGTAGCTTTCTAGTTTGTTCCTTTCTGTGGTTAATCATGCGCTTTGTTCACGCACGGGCAACAGTGCCCATGTGCGAGTAAAATGTACGGTTCCCCTGTAGTGTCCTGAATTCCTGCTCTCTGCCGCTACCCGTGCGATTTCCTTCACACACGGGCGGAAACGTCCGTGTGCGAGTAAAACGCACAGGTCAACGCTTCTCCTTCCGCAGGCTTGTTCTGGAAGTTAATATCGCACGGTTTGCACACGATCATGCGCCAAACCGTGCATGCCTATTTTTCTGACCTGCTTCTATTTAAAGCGCAGATTTCTTCTTCTTTTTTTGGGAGGGGGGTTCCGATCCAGTCCGACCCAGCCGCCCTTTTCTGCTCTTTTGAGCGGGGAAATCTTCCCTTAAACCACCATTTTCTCTCTCCTCCTTGGAGAGTTGATCTAGCCACCATTTCTACTCCAAGAGCTAGCAAACTCTTCATATCTGGCCACCAGTGTCATCTTCAAGCTCCAAGCTCCATGTCAAGCTCAAAGGTTGCTACATCCATGATGTTCTCCGGTTAGAACCAACTAGCGATTATTCACGAAGAAGATGTGATATTCGAAGGAAGTGAAGGCCCTTTTTGGTTCCCAGACGTCAACCGAAGACCGAGTTTGGACAAGGCCCGACAATCCTTGAATCCGGCCGTGAATCTCGGAGAGACTTCGTGCGTTTGGTTGATTCTCTCACCCTTCAATAGTAGCGTTTCCTTTTTCTGAATATTTGAAGAGTTTGAATGATGTGTATGAATATTATTAGCTTGAATATTTCAGCATGTCTAGTGTTGATTTATTTCAGTTCTTGATAGCTTGTTGAGCTCCATTTTCTCTTGTTCTATTTGTGATTGTGTCGTTCTAGCGATTGCTAGAAGCGTGTGTTGCGAAGAGCTGATATCGACCCTCATTAGCTCATCCATCTTCCCTATTACTCTCTTAAGTAGTCCTCCCAAGAGACGCGGTGGCGGCGACCCGCAATAGGATTTTTAGCAATTGATTTAGGAAAACCCCAAATCAAATCCCCCTTTGGTTACTTTCCCGCTTGCAATACCTTTTTCAAATAGCGAAATCATACTCCCTACTTGCACTCCTTGAGAGATCGATATTCGGGGATTCAACTCCTCACATTATTACTTGACTACGTTCGGTACACTTGCTGACGCATCAAGTTTTTGGCGTTGTTGCCTCGGAGTGAAACCGTTGTGTGTATTTATCTTTTGAAAAAGTTTGCAAGTGTTGTTGGTATTTTTGAAAGAATTTTTGTTTTTTTGTTGTATGACAGATCCCAACTCCAGTGAAAGGGTTGAAGATCTTGTGGTTGAGCTAGAAACTGCACGTGCGAGGTGAGCTCGCCTGCGTGCTGCTGCTGCTGAAGAAAGAATGGAGAATAATGGCCAAGGAGAACGGGTTGTCGCTGGCCAAGAGGTGGTCCAGCCACGCGTTAGGACAATGCGTGATTTCACAACCCCGAATGCAGGAAGTGTTTACCCTGGCTTCGGGCCGGCCATCGTAAACAACCACTTTGAGATAAAACCCGCCATCCTGAATATGATCAGGAATAATACGCAGTTCTCGGGATTGCCAAGTGAGGACGCGCAGCTCCATCTGGTGGAGTTCTCGGACATTTGTGGCACATTCCAGTATGCTGGAATTTATGACGACATTGTGAAGCTGAGGTTGTTCACATTCTCGTTGAGGGACAAGGCAAAGACCTGGTTGCATACCATTGTTCCAAGGACAGCTATTACTTGGGAGGCATTGTCCTCTATGTTCTTGGCAAAGTTCCACCCGGTGGATAAAATAGTGAATGCTCAGAGGGATATTGCAACCTTCCGGCAACTAGACCATGAGACGCTATCCGAGGCGTGGGAGAGATTCTCGGAACTACAGCGTCGATGCCCAGAGCACAGTTGTGATCCGTGGAATCTAGTTGAAATATTTTATTTTGATATTGAGCCTAATTTCAAGGAAATGATTGACGCAGCTGCTGGTGGCACGATAATGAACTTATCTCCAGAAGAGGCATTGAGGCTACTTCGAGATACCGCCTCCCATAGCACTTATTGGACCGAGGGGCAAGGACTTTGTTTGAAGTTAACGCTGTGGTGCAACAATCGGAGGCGAGCCATCACACTTTAGATGGAAGGAATATGTTGACCAGATCGGCCCCTCCTCCAGCTCGGTATATGGACATATCTTGTCAGGGTTGTGGTAACCCTGGACATCATGCCTACGAGTGCACCGCTGGAGAAAGCATTGCTGAGTCGTCAGGTATAATGTCTGATGAAAATCTGAATTTTATAAATCGTCAAAATCGTATTTTTCCTTTTAATAATGTTTATAACCCCAATGTGAGAAATCATCCCAATTTCTCATGGAATCAGAATGCTCCCGGTCAAAGATGGCATGGAGGCCAGCATCAGTTTGATTCCCAAGCCTCTAGTAGCCAGCCGCGACCGCCGCATATGGGTTATAATCCTAATGCGCAAGGAAATCATAAAAGTGATTTGGAAGAAATGATGGAGAAGTTTGTGGAGATGGCCCAATCAAATATGGCCACTCAAATCGCATCTATAAGGAACTTGAAGACACAGCTGGGTCAACTGTCCCTTGCGTTCTCCGAGTGTACTCGCGGCACCCACCCTAGTGACACGTAGAAAAATCCCCGTGAGCAAGGGAAGAGTGATGGGGATGCGAAGGAGTGCGATAATAATGAATTGGCCGTCAAATGTGAGATCAATGTAGTAGAGACGATAGCTCTATGCGATTCTGGATCATCCTGCAACATTCTTGCTTTGCAAGATGTTGAAAAATTAAATTTAAGTATCGAATATGATGTCCAGAAATCTCTAGTGCTAGCGGATGGATCGGTAGTAAAGACCGATGGTGAGATCAAAGATGTGGAAGTAATTATGAATGGGGCTGTTGTGGTCACTGACTTTCAGGTGTTAGGACCTATGGGCAACACGTCAAAACCCGTCTTAGGACTCCCATTCCAAAAAGCTAGTGAAGCTACCTTGCAATTCAATGCGAGTGGTGTCACTTTGGCTCCTAAGGTCAATCGGACTCTACCATCTTCACCTCCCCATATTAGTTCAAATGAACATGGAGAATTTTTTTCAATTAAATGATTTGTTATCTAACGATGTGTCCAGTTCTACTAAGACAGGTCTTCCACTAAAAGAACGCGAGCGGGTTAAGAAAGTGATCGAACCGCTGATGGTAGCTAAAGGAGAGATAGAGACAGAGTCACCTGACGTAGAGCAAGATTCCATTGAGAAGAAATGTGAGCTGAGCGCGCTTGTAGAAAGCATGCAAAAATCTGATTTGAAAACTTCTATTTATTATAACAAAGTTTGTAAGACTATTAAACAGGTAACTTGGGCTGATCTTTCACCCGCTGCGGGTGAGGAAAGGATGCCCCCAGTTGAGAAAGATAAACTCACTACTGAAATGGTCGGTGTGATTATACCACCCTGGCGATCCCCTTCTATGGATTTGAAACGAAAGGAGCTGTTCCTGCGCAAGGCGCAGAATTCTACCGGCCGGTGCGAGAAGGACGAGGTTAGGGGCAGGGTAGACTCATCTACCCTGGGCCCTAAAGCCTTCGCCTTGCCCTCATCTCGCGTATCTGGGGGGATCTATCACAAATCAGTTTTCAGCTAAGGAGTGAAAGATCTCTGGGGAGTGTTTTAAGTTTCTGCTTTCGGCTGTGTGTGGCTGTAAACTTTTTCATTATGTGTTGAACTTATGATTTGAACATTATATAAAACTGCTAATACGGGTATTTGGTCCACCTTAAGGACGGTAAAGAAAAGGGCGTATGGGAGACAACCCAATTTTGCTGCTTTTAATTTGCTCAATTATGTTGCTGTTATTATATTCTTGCAGTATGCGTGGTTGGAGATATTCTCTTATGCGGTGGAGTTCGTTTGGGTCGTGAACTGTCTGCTGAAATTAACGCTAATCTTCTGGTATGCTCATTTGCTGAGCATGGGGTAACCTCTTCCCTCAACTTTTATTTTTCTGTTTTTATTGCAAATCATGGATAGATTGTTTAGTATAAGTCTGGTGGGGGAAAGTTTTGCGAGTTACCTTTGCACGTACACTTGCATAGCACAAGAGTATTTTCATTTTCAGTTTTTATTTTATCATGACAGCATTGTGCCCCGACACCGCATGAGTGCGCACTTAAGCACGCACTCGGCCCAAGTTTAATTTATTTATATTATATTAACTTTAAGATAGTGATGTTGGCATAGGATTTTAGGATAGGGTACTGTGAAACTCGTGCAGTGCTCATAATCAAGGACTCATGGTGTGTAGAAATAGTATAGATTTAATTTTTCTTTATGCTCATAGATTTATTTTTTTCTGCATTTGTAAATAATGTTTGTACTGCTCAAAACTGTGGAATCTGGAGCAATCGAACGGTAGTGTAGGAATGTGTGTCGTTTCCACTGGTCTCGTATTGCTCGAGTCGGGAGGAAGGATCATCTTTCTCGGTGGCTAAGAACTTGCCTCAAGCTACTCTCGAAGCATTGGCGCAAGGTTAGTCTAGCGTGAGTGTGATGTAGGCCATCATTTCGGCCAGTTTGAGCTTTGTACCATTCCTAACGTCTTATCCTCTCTAGCCCCATTGTGTCTACCCCTTCTGTTGATTCAGCTCCACTAATAATTCACCAAAGCCCTAAAGCATATCCTACTAGCAGAACCAAGTTGAGCTTTAGTGTTTTTCATCTTCATTTTGTGGTAGGCGGTGCATGCCTGTATTTTCAAGTTTAAGTCTGGTAGCGTGGTGCTCCTGCTTGTATTGTTGGCAAGAGGATGTCTTTTAGTAGAGCTCATTTGGGTATGGTGCATAGCCTTCTCTTTTATCTTCGTTTACCTCACCGAAACCCAAGCCCCACTTCTACCCTAAAGCCCTACGGATTTACGTTTGAGTCATACTAGCGTTGTGGAGAGAGTGTGAACGGGCAATCGTATGGTCCCCGACATTGATGGATTTCTTTGGAGGTGATCTCGAGCCCCGGTCTTTGGCAATGCTCAACTGTGTGGCCTGCCTACTTTCTTCCTATGCATGACCGAACGATTCTCCGGGATTCTATTTTTGAGTAGTTACAATATTTATTTACACCTGTCGAAATTTATAAACTTCGTAGCATAATAACAAATATACCTATTATATTTTCTATGCCCATGCAGTATTTGATTTCTCATTTTACTTTATTTGGAAATTTCTAAGCTAGCTAATTGTTTTCTAGTTCATGGAGAGTTGATTTGCTCGGGACGAGCAAATGTTTAAGTTTGGTGGTGAGATGAGTCTGATATTTATAGGATTTTTCGGACTCATCTAGGCTGGTTTTCTCACTCGTGCACTACATTTCAACTGATCGGTTATTTTTGCATCGTTCGGTCATGGACCATTTTGTGCACTATTTTGGCCCGAGGGTGTGCAATTGTGCATTCTGTTATTGGGGGTATGCACATGGTGCTCCCCATAGCTCTTTCTGTTTGATTTTCTTTGCTATATGTTTGGTGTTGGGAGCTTGTGCTCCAGCTTGGTTTCTTTGCTGTGCAGGTGGTGCGTTTTCCCCAAGGCAGGAATTCTGATTTGTGGAAAACGCACGGCCGTGCGTTTCTTTCACTCACGGTTTGTGCCAGAGTATGTGTTTTGTTCAACTAGAAGAACATCGAGTTGAGCTCGATGAATTTCATCGAGCTGAGTTTAAAGATCCTCACGCGCGGTTGAAGCACGGTTTCATCATAACCATGTGCGAAGGAAACGCATGGTTTTCTTGTAGCTTTCTAGTTTGTTCCCTTCTATGGTTAATCATGCGCTTTGTTCACGCACGGACGGTTGCGCCCGTACGCGAGTAAAACGCACGGTTCCCCTGTAGTGTCCTAAATTCCTGCTCTCTTCCGCTACCGTGCGATTTCCTTCACGCACGGGCGGAAACGTCCGTGCACGAGTAAAACGCACCGGTCAACGCTTCTCCTTCCGCAGGCTTATTCTGGAAGTTAATATCGCACGGTTTGCGCATGGCCGTGCGCCAAACTATGCGTGCCTATTTTTCTGACATGCTTCTATTTAAAGCGCAGATTTCTTCTTCTTTTGGGATGGGGGGGGGGGGGTTCCGATCCAGTCCAACCCAGCCGCCCTTTTCTGCTCTTTTGAGCAGGGAAATCTTCCCTCCAGCCACCATTTTCTCTCTCCTCCTTGGAGAGTTGATCCGGCCACCATTTCTACTCCAAGAGCTAGCAAACTCTTCATCTCCGGCCACCAGTGTCATCTCCAATCTCCAAGCTCCATATCAAGCTCAAAGATTACTACATCCATGAGGTTCTCCGGTTAGAACCAGCCAGCGATTATTCACGAAGAAGACGGGATATTCGAAGGAAGTGACAGCCGTTTTTGGTTCCCGGACGTCAACCGAATACCAAGTTCGGACAAGACCCGACAACCCTTGAATCTGGTCGCAAATCTCGGACAGACTTCGTGCATTTAGTTGATTCTCTCACTCTTCACCAGTAGTGTTTCCTTTTTCTGAATATTTGAAGAGTTTGAATGATGTGTATGAATATTATTAGCTTGAATATTTCAACATGTCTAGGTGTTGATTTATTTCAGTTCTTGATAGCTTGTTGAGCTCCATTTTCTCTTGTGTTAGTTATGATTGCGTCGTTCTAGCGATTACTAGAAGCATGCGTTGCAAAGAGTTGATTGCGACCCTCATTAGCTCATCCATCTTCCCTATTACTCTCTTGAGTAGTCCTCCCAAGAGACGCGGTGGCGGCGACCCGCAATAGGATTTTTAACAATAGATTTAGGAAATCCCCAAATCAAATCCCCCTTTGGTTACTTTCTCGCTTTCAATCCCTTTTTCAAATAGCGAAATCACACTCCCTACTTGCACTCCTCAAGATATCGATATCCGAGGATTCAACTCCTCACATTATTACTTGACTACGTTCGGTACACTTGCTGACGCATCAGTTAGCAAGAACTTCAATTGTTCTGCTTGGGCACAAAGGAAATGTCAACCCGCGTCATGTCACTGCCATGAGGGTTTCGGCTTTCAGCGCATGATGGTTTGAGCAACGGGTTAGTTTGACCTGCACCCACCTTATGACGATCTACTTAGAGTGCATCACTAGATTGGATATCAAAGTAATAGAACTCCTTTGATGTTGTCGACTTATAGGAAGAAAAGAGAGAAATGCTCAAGTGTTTCCATCAAGTCACCAGACTGAGAATGGTTGTCGGGCCTGAAATCTCAGCACACCGATAATGTGCCCTTGCACGGGGCGTGTGGCTGCTAAGTCTGTGTTTTTGGTGAATGATTATTGCCACTTTGTAAATATTTTATGCCTGTAGGGAAGGAATACCACTGCCCCGAGAAAGGGGTAGGGTCATTATAAATTGGTCAGCTTAATGCTGATCGTTGCCTTGTTTGTCATCTTTGTGGTGGATTGTCCCTGTGCAGGTGCTGGAGAGCCGAGCGGGAAGTAGTTGGCTAAAGCCCTAGAAGCTATGCCGGCCCTCGAAGGCCAAGCGAAGTTTTATTACTTTCATGTGTGGTCGGACTACGTGTCGATGTCTGTAATCCACAGTTTGTAAAGAGTAAATATAAGGCCTTAAGGCCAGAGCAGTTTTAAACTACTGTTGGTTGTCGCTGGGCGACAGTGACTTTTGTTGGGAGATAGTAACATTTGTGTATTTTTGTAATAAATATTCCTATGTTTATATAGTGGATATTACTGTTGTACTTGAGTTCAAATCTTCACCCCTGAAGCTTCCACTAAAATGCTCTGAGTTACGATGCGTGTAGTTTTTGATATTCATATGTAATCCTGCTGCCTATTTGTTGAATATGGTGTGGGGCCCCGGCCAGACCCTCTATTATATTTCATGTGATGGACGGAGGCTTTACATGGTGAGTGCTCGAGCTCAAGCACTGGTACTCACATCTATCCTCCTCGCTGCAAACCACATAATTCATGCAACCAATAGTTCCATATACTGGGCGAGCGGGTTGTGCACTTGACTGGGGCAAGACTGATCATACTCGCCCCCTGTCCCAGCTTTCACTTTTATTGTCACGGAATTCTCTCTCTACTGCTCTCGTTTATGCATTTATATTTCTAGTTACTATCACCGTTGAGTGCCTCCTCCCACTCATCTTAGCGTGTTCATGCCACCAAAGTGATGGAGCCTACCTCATCGGCTTGTGAGAGCCAGCCCGGGCAACAGTCTTCTTTTCGGAAGTATTTAAACTGAAATGACTTTAATTCTTTCTACCACCCAAGTGAGGGAGCCCTTCTTGCCGACTCATGAGCACCCAAACAGTTTTCTTCTCGGGGCCCTTTAACTGAAATACCTTTATTCTACCTGCCACCTAACTAAGGGAGCCTGCCCTGCCAGTTTGTGAGAGCCCTAACAACCGTTTTCTACTCAGGGGCACTTTAACCGAAAAATCTTTCATTCTAGCTACCATCCGAGTTAGGAAGCCTGTCATGCTGGCTTGAGAAAGCACGGACAACGATTTTCTTCTAGGGGGCCTTTTCACTCTACCTGACACCCAAGTGTGGTAACTTGCCTTGTTGGCTTGTGAGAGGTCAAGCATTAGTTTTCTTCTCAGGGTCCCTTAACTGAATTACCACATTTCCCTACCACTTAGGTGAGGGAGCCTGCCCTGACGTCTTGTGAGAGCCCGGACGACGGTTTTCTTCTCGGGAGCCCTTTAACAAAAATAACTTCCATTCTACCTGCCACCTGAGTGAGAGAGCCTGCACTACCAGCTTGTGAGGGCCCGGACAACGGTTTTCATCTCAAGGGACCTTTAACCGAAATAACTTTCATTTTACCTAATACCAGAGTGAGGGAACCTGCCCTTACGGCTTGTGAGAGCCTGGACATTGAATTTCTTCTTGGGGCCCTTAATCAAAATACATCTTTTCCCTGCCACCAAAGTGAGGCAGCCTGTCGTACCGGCTTGTGAGAGCACGGATGGTTGTTTTATTTTTGGGGCCCTTTTAACAAAAATAACTTTTATTTTACCCGTCACTAGAGTGAGGAAGCCTGCCCTATGGGCTTGTGAAAGCCCGAACAATAGTTTTCTTCTTGGGGACCTTTAACCGAAATAACTTCCATTCTACCTACCACCCAAGTGAGGGAGCCTGCCCTGCCAGCTTATGAGAGCTCAAACAGTGGTTTTCTTCTTAGGTGCCCTTAAAATAGACAGCCAAACAGCGGAATTACCAATTCCTATGACAATTCATGTATTCAACTGAATAGCAGAATTTTAATTAACTTCAAATCCAATTCCTGCAGGAATTGAAATTTGTTCAACTCCAATTCCCTCTCCCAATTCCTACGTAACGTAAGGTGAAAAAGATATCCCCTAGTCCATTTGTAAGACCCCTTTTTTTCTACGCTACTGGGTCTTATGCCCAGAATCGTCGTTTCACGGTGACACCTTCGCTCGGAAGGTCGACACTACGAAACAACAACCATGTCGGCACACAGAATCACCAAAGATGCGGAAGCTTATAAAAGAAGACAGTAAATGCCAGGTCCACAAAACATACCACATATAAATATATAGTATGAATCACAGCATGTCCCAGAATAAAAGAGTATCGAAAAAGATGAACAGAAAGGTAAACAGGCCTATGCTCAGTACATCAGGATCCTCACTACAAGGTCACTCGCGGAAGCTAACAAGACTAAACACTCACGGAGCCAGAAGCGGGTGCTCCCGAGATAGACTGGCAAACCTCCATGTGCATCGTGCCCGGCTGGTGCTGCCTCTCTGACTGTTGCCTCTCTCTGATCCGGAGCCCCTGAAAAATAAAGGTCCACCGACCGTTAGTCAAAATACTAAGTCAACTATCATCCCCGCCTCCCGCCGTGACTCCTAGGCACCGTGCGGAAAGGAGGATATAGAAGATATTGAGGTGGTGAAGTGTCAAAACAGATGGCAGCGGACCTAAACTAGCAGTGATATAACAAAACTATAAATGTGTGCAGCAGTAATATGATAATACTAAAATAAGGAAGTAAAGAAAGAAAGTAAGAGAGCAAAGTATAATGAAGAATAATCTTAACTTATTTGAATGCAAATACAAACTTATAAGTTAAGGGGTCTTTTGCAAGGATCCCATCGTATAAGCTATCTCATACTAGTTTATACGATGGGGTGTCAGGTTTTATGCAAATATGAGTGTAGTGAAATGTTATGCGGATGAAATGAATTGAAAATGATTTAAGTTGTCTTACCTAAATCACCTAGAGAGGGTTGAATAGGTGAGTTGTGTGTCTTTTGCGGAATAAAAAATATAACGAGCTAAGCACAAATAATCAACCAAGCAATCACATAGGACACACAGATTTGTAGTGGTTTCCCAACCTTGGGTATAGCCACTTTCCACTCACCGATCTAGCAAAGCACTAGACTCGGCTACTCCACTAATCTCGGATTGAAACCAATCCTACACCTCGGAACAACGTTCCTATAACTTGATCTGAAATCTCGATCTACACTTAGAAGATGAAAACTTCCTACAATAACTCGGAGAAAACAACTCCTACAACTCGGAGAAAGATCTCCTACAAGAATAAAATGAAATAGTTTATACAAAAAATGTTTTATTCTCAGATCTAAAATCCTTCTGCATGTTTTTCTTCCTGATGAACTTTGCATCTTTATCAGAATATGTTGAAGAGGAATCAGCAATTTCTGGATCTAAAAATCTCTAGACTCACACGACTAATTAGAGGATTTGTCGTTGACAATAATCTCGATTAGTGAATCAATCTTCTCTGAATCAATCTGAATCGAAATCCTTGGCGATGAAGACGAAGATCTGCGGCTCTCGATTTGGAAATAAAAAAATGGATTCAGAAAACTTAGAATTCCTTTTCTTGCGGCAGCTGAAAAATTAATGACATCACGTGGACCAATCACACGTTAATGGTGTTTGAAATAATCATCTGTCTGGACTTAGCAAATTTCAGGAAAAAAAATAGACCAAGGTGTTCTCGAGAGGAAGGTTTCTACGCGAGAACAAATGAATTTAGTTCTCGAGAACAATAAGGACGTTCTCGAGAAGAAGACTTGGAGAAATATGATGTAGAGGAAGAAAACAGCTTTCTCGGGAAAGAACAAAACTCCTCGAGAAAAATAACTTATAGTTCTCGAGAAGAAACATTTTGTGCTCGAGCACAACAAGGTTGTCTCGAGAAAATTACTTAGAAAAATATGTGTAGGTGGAAATCTGCAGTTTCAAGAATGACAAGAAGTACACGAGAACAATGATGTTTTGTTCTCAAGAAAAAATATTTTGGTACTCGAGAACAATTAATCATCTCAAGAACAAAGTCCGGCTCTCGAGAAAAGTACTTTGCTCCTCGACAAATACATTCTGCATCTCGAGAAAAGAAGATAGTCTTCTCGAGAATAACTTTAGTCTTCTCGATAAAAAGACTTAGAAAAATTTTTATCTGGAAAACAAATATCCTGAGAAGAAATGTCATATATTACTCGAGAACAAAAGCCCTTCTCGAGAATAGCAAGAAGCTTTCTCGAGAACAACTTCTGTTACTCGACATGAAGACAAGTCTTACTCGAGAATAATCATAAGTCCTTCTCGAGTACAACTTATAGTATTCGAGAAAAAGACTTGGACATTTTCTAAAAAACTTAAAATTTTCATTCTTCAAAAAATTCAGCATCCATCTTTTCACTTGCCCTTAGTGCTTGAAAATGAAGTGTGTCCCACTAGAGAGGCTACACATGAGTCAACGCCATGGATCGCACAATGAGGGATTACATTGTATGGTCCTGTGTTTGGTGACTCACTGTAGACTGACATTGGTCTACACTTAGCAATTAAGTCCTGTAAACACTTAACAAACAGAGCATCAGATACAAACTTAATTCATCTTAGTTTAAGTGTGACTTCATACAAATCTGGGATATTGTGGATGCAATACCTAACAATCTCCTCCTATTTATAGAAGTCAGAACCCTCTACACTAAGGTGAATTACATTAAGAGAAAAACAAATAAAGATACTAATAGCATGAAAATTTGAAGAAATGCAGTAATATGTAAAAATCAGATCAAAATTAAAAGTTCATATAAGTAGAAAATTGTCCAAGAGAATTAAATTCTACAATTTCAAAAGTGAACTTCTATCATCTTCAGTTTACTGATCCTGTGAAGGTTTCTTTCCTTGTCTCTCAAGATTCTCTTATTGTCTTTTCTGATAATTGAAAGGCTTTGGGAGTACTTTGGTGGTCTAGGTGGAGCCTTGGGGTTGTTTCTGTCATGAATTCTATCATAGATCCTTCTATTAGTGAGAGACTTCTCATACAATTTCCATTCATCTGAACTGTAGTGCAAGGTTCTGTTTTCATTGAAGTCCACTACTAGCTTTAAGGTTTCAAGAATGAGAGACTTAGAAGTGGGGCTCCAAACTTCAGTATATTCTTGGGGTTTCTTTCCTTGAGCTTCTAAATGAGGAGTAGATCTACTTGCAGAGGCTCCATCACCATACTTTCTTCTCTTTGCTTTTTGAACTTTTGGAGGATGAGGAGGCAGTCCTGTTTGCTCAGATTCCCATACCTATTCATAGACATCAGGAGGAGGTCCTTCATAGTAATCTGGAGGAGGTCCTTCATAGTGTGCTGGAAGTGGTCCTTCAAAATACTCTAGAGGAGGAGAGAAAGTAGGCATGTTGACATCTAGATTTGCAGGAGGAGCATTTGGATCCATAGAAAATTCAGGGAACAACTGATTGTGCATCCATACAGAGGTATCATAAGTATATAACTTGGTGCTCTTGATTTCCTTGAGAACAGATGTCTGAATTTCTTTTAATTGATCTTCCCATTGAGTTTTCATAGTTGCAGCTTGTTTTTCTAGCAGTTCCTTTACTTTGTCTTCCCCCTTTCTGACTTCTACAGAGAGGGTGTGGATGATATCTTCTTTGAATTTATCAACTTCTTCACAAGTTTTAAAGTTTCTTTCATCACCTCTTTTGTCAAGCAAAATTTGATTATTGGCAAGAGTAACAGATTGCTCCATGACTGTGTCAATGCTAGTAATAGTGTGGTCAATGGCTTTGCCACCAATTTGCAGAAACCTTTTAAACTCATCTGTATTGTCTTGGATTTCAGCAAATCCTCGACTCATTTCTTTTTCCAAAGTTGTGACTTTATCAGTGACCACTTTCAGAGAATCATCAAAGTACATTCTCTGTTCAGCAAGCATAGTTTCAATTTTCTGTAGAATTGAACCTTCAGGGAAGACTTCTTTTTGAGGAGAGGGAAGAGGCTGTGCAGGAATAGTCCATGGAAGTATTTCTTCAATCACAACAGTAGAGGTAGAGGCTTTTCTTCTGTTTACTATACTGATTTAGTCTTCATTGATTGTTGGCAGCAAGGTAGGAATCTGAAAATGAAGACTTGGTAGTCTTTGTTTAGCAGCTTCAACTAGAATTTCTTCATCTGAGTCATGGATTGAGACTACATCATCATCATGGATATCTGCAGTAAGAGACTTATCAGCTTCATGTACTAGAGATTGATCAGCTGGGGGAGAGGATTCTTGATGTACTGGAGACTGAGCAGGGGTTGGAGATTTTTCTGGTTGAGCTGGAGACTTAGGAGAAGTTGTTGTAGATGGAGGAAAATCTTCAGGAATATGAAAAGGAGCTTCTTGGGAAGTAAGTTCCTCTATCATTTTGTTGATATCTTCTTCAGTAGAAAGAATCTCAGCTTGATTCTGGGCATCTGTCAGAATTTCAGCATCTGGAAATTCTGAGTCAGCAGCAGGAAATTGTGTATCTGAATCCAGCAGAGAAGAAGAGGCGGCAGCAGATGGAATAGAGGCTGGAATTCCTGAAACAGCAGCAATAGAGGTAGAAGGAAGATCTGTAGCAGCAGGAGGAATATCTATAGCAGGAATCTTTTCTGAATCTAAGTTAGCAACAGCAGCAGTAGCAGTCACTGAGATAGGAATTTTTGAAGTTGTGGCAGCAAGAATATCTTGAGGAGGAATTGATGAGGCAGTAGGAGCTGGAGGAACTGAGGAAGATAGAACAGGCTCCCCCTCAATAACTGAAATAGTTATTTGATGTGAATGAGTAGATGGGGTCTTATCCACATCTTCTATGTCCTTTGGAGTTTTGTCAGTCTTATGTAACTTGACTTCCCATCTCTAGATGGAGTGTATAAACACCTTTTTCATATGATGGAGGGTTGTGCCCTTTTTCATTGGAAAAGCAATTGGATTCATTTGTTTGAGGTATAGGGAAATTATCCTTCCATAGTTTGGACTTTTAATGCAGCCCTTAATCTTCTCAAATAGCATCATTCCCTATTGGAACTTCTTTCTACATATAACAGCTGTCATGAGATCAAAGAATTCTGGAGTAATGTAACTTATTGAACTGGTCTTACATAGAAGAACGTTTCCTAAGATGTCATCCAATAGTTTACTTTCTGCATTCATATACTATCTTCTGATGGTGTTAGAGGACTGAGGGATACCACAAAAGCAATAGGCTCGCTCATAATCACTGTCTATTATATCATCTTCTAAATCTATGACTGGAATTTGGAGAAACTGAGAAATAGACTGATCAGACATCTTAACCTTAATATTCTGAACCTTGGACTTAATGATTTTGCCATTTCTCTTAATCTTGGCTTTCTGGAAGAACTCTTCTACCTCAGAAGTGAAAATTCTGCAAGGGTGTTTAAGAATGAATGACAAACCGGCTGTGTCGGGCAGAAGAAGAACATTTCTGAAATCGTCTGATATCTCTGCAATCTCGGAAGAACAGAGTTCACTCCCGATCCCTACCTTTGAGGACGACGCCATTGATGTAGAGAAATTGATCTTTTGTCCGGCGAAAGGTAGAAATGGGCTTGCGGCAGACGGCGAAGATAGGGAAGACGAAACGGATTTTCTCGAGAAGGGTTTTGAAATCGAGACTAAAATTTTCTTGGACTTATTTCTATTTATATTTACCGCTAATTTTGATGATTAAACATATAAATAAACATTAAAAATACCTGGAAGAGGAGGCTAAGTGTCTGGGTGTCAATATGAAATTTTGGCCTTGAAGAAAATGACACCACATTTCTCGAGGAATGATTTTTCTCGAGAAGAAATCCAGTAGCACTCGAGTAGAATAAGCCTTTATCTCGAGTAGAAATTAGCCTTATTCCCGAGTGGAATACACCTTATTCTCGAGTAGAGATAAGTTGTTCTCGTGTAGAACACTTCTTCTCGAGAAATAGTTTCTTTGTACTCGAGAAGTGATTTTTCTGTACTCGAGAAGAAGTTTGATGTTCTCGAGTAGAATACTTGTACTCAAGAAATGAAGTCCAGAATCTGAAATTTTCTGATTTTTGAAGTAAAACCAGATCTTGACCTTGCCTGTTATCTTTGTCTTCATTCTCCTTCATCCTTGTTGAGCATACCAAGTTCTGTTTTGAAAAATGAGAACTTAGCATCGTCCAGCGGCTTCGTGAAGATATCTGGAATTTGCATGTCTGTTGGGACATATTGAAGATCTATCTCCCCATGCTCCACATGCTCCCGGATGAAATAGTATCGCAGCTCTATGTGCTTTGTCCGTTTGTGAGAGACTGGATTGTTGGTTATTGCAATCGCACTGGATGAGTTGCAAAACAAAGGGATGTTTTGGACTTGCAGATTGTAATCTTCCAGTCGATTCTTTATCCACAGCAATTGTGTGCAATAACTACCGACAAAAATGTATTGACTCGACCATTGAAATTGCAACATAATTCTGCTTTTTGCTACTCCATGATATGAGCCTCCTTCCAAGGAATTGGCAAGTCACGGAAGTGCTCTTTCTATCATCTTTACTACCTGCAAAGTCTGTATCTGAAAAACTAATTAGTTCGCTGTCATTACTTCTTGGGTACCATATTCAATATTTGGTGTACCTTTAAGATATCTCAAAATTCGCTTTGCAGTAGCGTAGTGAGATTCCTTAGAGTTCACTTGAAATCTAGCACACACGCATGTTGAAAACATTATATAAGGTCTACTAGCAGTAAGGTAAAGTAAGGATCCAATTGTGCTTCTGTACTTGGTTTCATCGAAAGGTTTCCCTTTCTCATCCTTGTCTAGAGACATAGTTGAACCCAATGGAGTCCTCATAGAGGTTGCGTTTTTCATTCCGAATTTCTTAATCAACTCCTTGGTGAATTTTGTCAGAGAGATGAAAATTTTATCTTCAGATTGTTTCACCTGAACTCCTGAGAAATACGTCAGCTCTCCCATGCTGCTCATTTCGAACTTCCCTTACATAAGTTTGGAAACCTTTTTTGCATAGGTTGTCGTCAGTAGAACTAAATATAATATCATCAACATAGATTTGCACTAGCAAAATCTTGCCTTTTATTTCCCTAAGAAATAATGTCTTATCTATCTTTTCTCTTGTGAACTTGTTCTCAAGAAGAAAGTTAGATAGCATCTCATACCAAGCTCGAGAAGCTTGTTTCAAACCATATAATGCTTTAAATAGAAGGTAGACATGATCAAGTAAGTTAGAATCAACGAAACCTGAAGGTTGTTCCACATACACTTCTTCCTTTATGTCACCATTAAGGAAGGCAGACTTCACGTCCATCTAATAGACGGTGAAGCCCTTAAGTGCAGCATATGCTAGGAACAATCTAATTGCCTCCAACCTTGCCACTGGAGCATATGTCTGGTCGAAGTCGATTTCTTCTTCTTGTTGGTATCCTTTGGCGACGAGTCTGGCCTTGTTCTTTATGATAGTTCCATCCTCATACATCTTGTTCTTTTAGACCCATTTTGTCCCGATAACGTTCTTGTCTTTGGGTCTTGGAACAAGTTTCCAGACTTGGCAATGCTTGAACTAATTCAATTCTTCTTCCATTACCATTATCCATGATGCGTCTGAGTTTGCTTACTCAAACTTTTTTGGTTCAACCTGTAATAGAAAACTCAAGTGTAAATTCTCATTAGTTGTACCTCTACGAGTTCTGACACCATCCCAGGGATTTCCTATGATTTGGTCCATTGGGTGATCCTTCAAGTGTCTGAGCTCTAAGTTCCTTGCATCTAGAGCTTCTTCAATCACAGGAGTGACTTCATCAACTTGAATGGTCTCTTATTCTTGATCATCAACCTCTCCAATTGGGGTTGGAGTGGTGATCTTGATGAACTTTTCACCTTTTTCTTCAATTGGCTCATCCAAGTTTAATTCTTTCAGCTTTGAACTTGCATCTTCAACAAATACACTAGAAGTGTTGTCTTGCAGCAAGCTCGTCTCATCAAATACAACATGAATAGATTCTTCTACAACCAGAGTTTTTCTATTAAAAATCATCTATGCCTTACTATGGCTACTATACCCTACAAAAATACCTTCAAAACTCTTTTCGCTAAATTTGGTAGTGTGATACATGTCATTGTTAAGGATGAAGCACTTACAGCCAAAGATTCTAAAATATGAAATAGTCAGTTTCCTGTCTTTTAGAGGTTCGTATGGTGTCTTATTGTGGTTCTTGTTTATGAGTGGTCAATTTTGCATGTGGCATGCAGTGTTGACGGCTTCAGCCCATAAGTATTCTAGTAGTGAGGCATCACTCAACATGGTCCTGCAGGCCTCTATTAGTGTTCTATTCCTTCTCGCAGCTACTTCGTTCTGTTGAGGAGTACAAGGAGAGGAAAACTCATGAAGGATACCTACGCTTTCACAAAATTCTGTCATGGCCCCAGACTTGAACTTTGTTCCATTGTCACTTCTGATTTTGACTACGGAACAAGTGTATTCATTCTGGACCTGCCTGACAAAATTAGTAAAGATGTCAAAGGTATCTGACTTTTGTTTTAGAAAGAACACCCTCGCAAAACACGAGTAATCATCAACAATAACCAATGTACAATCCTTACCTCCCAAATTTCTAACTTGCAGTGGACCGAACAAGTCCATATGAAGTAAATGTAAACATCTATTAAAATCTTTGTGTTGGGTACATTGGAATATATGTACTAGATTTGAAGAAGCCTCACCCTACTCAATGATATACATCAAGGTGTATTTGATGTGCTTTGAGTTAATTTGTGCAGGTTAAGTGATTGCAGGAAAAGTTTCTAAGTCCATGTGTCGACACCTAGAAGAAAAGTGTCGACACTTAAGAAGGCTTGTGTCGACACCTAGAGAAGCTGTGTCGACACTTGGAGTAATTGTGTCGACACCAGGAAGGCAGAGTCGACACCAGAAGAAATGTGTCGACACATACAGGCAGTGTCGACACACAGTGAAGAATTGTCTACATAATCAGTGTCGACACTTAGAAGCAGTGTCGACACCCAGGGAAACTTTGTCGACATCAAAAGTGTCGACACCAAGAGGCTATGTCGACACTCATCGAACTTCAACAAAGTTTAAGTATAAGTGTCGACACAAAGGAGATGTGTCGACACTCAGCAAAGTTTCAACACATAAAGAATGTGTCGACACAAGGAGAATGTGTCGACACTCAGCAAAGTTTCAACACATGAAGAATGTGTCGACACAA
The DNA here is from genome assembly GCA_039583875.1 of Platanthera guangdongensis. Lineage (NCBI taxonomy): Eukaryota > Viridiplantae > Streptophyta > Magnoliopsida > Asparagales > Orchidaceae > Platanthera > Platanthera guangdongensis. Next base: position 170,763,774 of record CM077150.1, on the reverse strand, counting down.
AGGAGATGTGTCGACACTCAGCAAAGTTTCAACACATGAAAAATGTGTCGACACAAAGGAGATGTGTCGACACTCAGCAAAGTTTCAACACATGAAGGCAAGTGTCGACACAAAGGAGTTGTGTCGACACACAGCAGAAATCAACTAAGTATTGAAGAAGAAGTACTTGTGTCGACACACTCAATCAGTGTCGACACATTCAACGGAAGGCTTGTGTCGACACACAGGATCAGTGTCGACACATTCTGAAGAAGCAGTGTCGAGAAGCTGTTATAACAACACAAGGAGTTATGTCGACACCATCAAGGCTAGTGTCGACATTTAGTCTACTTGTGTCGACACTTAGTCTATTTGTGTCGACACATAAAGACTATCTGTCTCGACACTTTCAGACAGTGACAGAGATTTCAAGAAGTGACTGGATGACTAGACAGCTGCCATTTCAACTGGTCAACTGTAACTGTCAGAGCTGTCAGAAAGTTGTTAGAAACCGGATCAGCCGGTTACCTTGGAGGAAGACTATTTAAAGACCTTTCTCCTTCAACAGAAGAGGGATTACAGATTGACAACAATCAATCAAGAGATTTAACAACACAAAGAAGACCTTCTACAGAAGATCTAAGAAGTTGGAGAGAGAGAGCTCCTTCTAAGAAGAGCAGCTATTGAACCAGGCTACAAAGTAAGATTCAGATTGAGATCTGAATCTCAAGACAGCAGTTGATTGAAGATCATCTACACAGGAGATACAACCCTACTGTGTTCTAATTCAAGAAGCTTTGAAGAAAGCCAAGGGAGGTTGATCTCTGCCTAGTTCTTCCAAGAACTCATCAAGAAGTCAGTTAACTCATCTCTCTCTTTTAGAGTTATGGTTATATACTTTGTAAACTTTATTTTATGTAGGATCCTTAGTGATCTGAGCTGTAAGCCTCTTTTATAAAGGCTGAGGTAGGGCTTTAGTGCCTGAGTGTAGGAGATTTTATTCTCTGAGTGTAGACCTTGATTGAAGGCTGAGGTAGGGTTGTTTAGCCTGAGTGTAGGTCTTGGTGAAGACTGAGTGGTAGGGCTTTATGCCTGAGTTGTAGGAGTGGGGTCACTTTGAGTTGTAGGAACCTGTTTGGGGTTCTGAGTTGTAAGATCTGAGGAGAAGTGGAGAAGTTAGGCCGAATCTAGTATACTACTAGATAGGCGAAAGGGGAAAGTGGATGTATCCAGACCTTGGGGAACCACTATAAAAATCTGTGTGTACTCTGTGTGTGATTAATTCTGTGACTGTTGTGTTATCTGTGTTGAATTGCTGTAGAGAATTACAAATACAGATCTTATAATTCAGTGTTTTTGCCTTTAAAGTTAAAAAGATTAAGTTTACCTATTCACCCCCCCCCCCTCTAGGTGATTAGGCACTATTTATTTCAAGTGGTATCAGAGCTAGGTTGCTCAAAAAGGGACATAACATTATGAGTAAGATCCTGTAGGCAGAATCATATTAATCAAGATTCAAGAAAATGGGTTCAACTGAGAATCACAAAGAGCTGGGGTTCATGAAATTGTCAATCTGTAGAAAAGAGATATTTGGCATTTGGAAAGAGAGGGTTAGACTTTTCATGGAAGCCTCTGACCCAAGAATATACATTACAGTCAAAGAAGGGTCATATGTGCCAATGAAAGTATCTGTTATGGATGCAAATCAGAGAACTCCCAAAGAATATTCAGAAATGACTAAAGATGAAATTATTCTGGACACTATGGACAAGAGGGCCCAGAATATTATTGTTAGTGCAATTAATGATGCAACATTTCAGAATTTAATTCACTGTAAAACTTCAAAAGAAATGTGGGATACATTAATTGTCTATATGGAGGGATCAGAAGAAGTAAGACAAGACAGGAAGTCTTTGTTAAATCAGGAATATGAAAGCTTCAGACAAGGAAAGTCTGATAGCATTAATGAATGCTACAAGAAGTTCTATAGGATAGTAAATGAATTGATGTCCTATGGAAGAGAATTCAGCAACTATGAGCTGAATGACAAGTTCTTAAGATCCCTGACTAAGGACTGGGATACCAAGATTTGTGTCATTAGGGAAATGGCCAAATTAGCTGATATACCTCCTCCAACCTTGTTTGGAAAACTGTTATATTATGAGATGCAGTTAATGGTTAGAAAGGAGGAAGAGAAGACTACTAGAGTGGAGCACAAGGAAAGAGCTGTGGCCTTCAAGACTGAAGCCACTAGGAAATATAGAAGCAAGTCTCCAACTCCACCTCAAATAGTTGCTGAGGCTGAGACAGATAATTCAGAAAGCAAGATTTCTGATAGCAGTGAAAGTGATGAAGACTTTGCTGCTTTTACAAGACATTTTCAAAAGTTTCTGAAAAAGAAGCAGTGGAGGTCTAAGCCATCCACTTCACAGACAAAAGATGACTACTATCAGAAAAGGAAGTCATCAAGGAATGACAGAAGAAAGTCCAAGCCAAGTAAAACTACATCCTCAAAGATTGTATGCTATTTTTGCAATAGACAAGGACATATAGTGGATGACTGTCCTGAAAAGAGGAAGGAGTCAACTGATAGAAAGAAGTCGCAGTTTAAGGGAAAAAAGGAAAAGTCCTTTGTTGCCAAGAAAGACAAAAGTTTGACTGATCAGTCATATTCAGAAACAGATTCAGAAGTTGAAGCCTATATTGGGTTGTTTGCTGAAGAGGAGGAAGATGAGTTCATGCAGTTAATGAATTAAATTTATGAGCATGAGGACAATCAGTGCAAAGGGCTGATGGCCTTATCTGAAGGAGACAAAATCCAGGATCAGCCTGAACCAAGTAAGGTACAAAATTGTTCTTCTAGTTCAATTTCTTGTATTGAGTCAGAATCAGATACATCTGCATCAAGTGATGTGGGTGGGTCTGAATCTGAAGGTGATATTCATCAGTTAATTGATGAATATAGGGACTTGTTGCAGGCCTTAAAGAAAAGCAAAACCTTGGCCAAAAATCAGGCAAAGGAGATTGCTAGTCTTAAATTGGCTGCTGCTGATTCAGATAAGTTGTTTGATCAGAAACTGAATGAAATAGCCAGGCTGAAGAACATTACAGTTATTCAGATGGGAACTATTACATTTAAGAATGATAAAATTAGGAATCTGGAGGTTAGACTTCAGAAGGAGAAGGATATTGTGGCTAGCTTTTCTAAACGCAAATCTGTTTTACCCTTGATAGATGAGTTTGTACCTCATAAGGGTAAGGCTGGATTAGGATTTACAAAACCTGTCTGGACTGCTAGGTCCAAGTCTAAGGGCAAAGCACCAGCACTAAACAAAAAGCCTGTTGTAGATACTTCAGCCAGGGTTGTAACTAAACAAAGGTACAACAGGTTTGAGTGCTGGTGTTGTGGCAAGATAGGCCACTTTGCCATAGACTGTTGGCACAATTCAAGTGTCAAGGAGAGTAGCAAACTACCTGCTACAAGAGCTACAGGTATTTTTGTTAAAAGTCAAACTAACCTGCACCAAGGACCCAAGAATTATTTGGGTTCTAAGGTTAAGTAATCTGTTTTGCAGGTGACTCCAAGTGGCCATGCCCCTATATGGTACTTGGACAATGGATGTTCCAGACACATGACTGGAAAAAGGGGGCTGCTAAAGGACTATACATCAATCAAGGATGGTCCTAAAGTTACCTTTGGTGGTTCAGAAAAAGGAATCATCAAAGGCTTTGGTAACATTTCTAGTAACCAAATTACAATTACTCGAGTGGCTTATGTAAAGGGTTTGAAACATAACCTCATTAGCATAAGTCAGCTGAGTGATTTAGGATATGACATCTCATTTGTCAAGTATGGTTGTCATATCAAAAGGTCAAGTGATCAAAAGATCATTCTAACAGGATATAGGAACAGAAATGTTTATTGTCTAGACATTATGTGTGAGAACATTATTTCTCCTATTTGTCTTGTAGCTGATGAGAAAGTCTCACATTGTGTTAAATGGCACAAGAGGCTGGCTCATCTTAACTATAAGACAATTGGCCAACTCTTTAGCAAAGAGTTAGTGAGGAATGCTCCTCAGGTTAAGTGTATGAAGGATGGGATATGCTCAGCTTGTCAAAAGGGCAAGCAGACCAAATCCACCTTTCATAGCCTTGATAACAAGGATTCTGTGAGGTGTCTATACCTCTTGTATATGGATCTTTTTGGTCCTATGCCAGTTCACAGCCTAGGTAGGAAGGTCTACACATTTGTGGTAGTTGATGACTACTCAAGGTATTCCTGGGTGTTCTTCCTAAGGCAAAAATCTGAAACTCCAAGTATCTTGTATAGTTTTGTTAAACAAATTCAGAATGAATTGGACAGTACAGTGGTCAAAATCAGAAGTGACCATGGTACTGAATTTCAGTCTGAAAGTATGACAAAACTGTGTGAAGAGTTTTGAATTTTTCAAGAATTTTCCTCACCAAGAACACCTCAGCAAAATGGTATTGCTGAAAGGAAAAATAGAACCTTGATAGAGGCTGGTAGAACCCTATTGAGTGACACTTCTCTCCCAGAATATTTCTGGGCTAAGGCAGTTAATACTGCATGTCATGTAATCAATAGGGCTACTATCACCAAGAGCCACAAGAAGACCCCATATGAGATTGTGAAGGGCAGAAAACCAAATCTATCCTATTTCAGGATCTTTGGTTGTAAGTGTTATATCCTTAACAATGGTAAGTCTTATCTAACCAAGTTTGCTGCCAAATCCCAAGAGGAGATCTTTGTTGGGTACAGCAATAATAGTAAGGCTTATAGGGTCTACAACCTGATTACTCAAGTTGTAGAAGAGTCAGTATATGTAGTTTTTGATGAAGCAAGGCTCATTAACAATGAAATGCCAAGAAGTGTTTGCAGCTATACAGGTATAACTGAGAAGATGGACAAGCTTACCTTAACAGAAGGTCCTTCTACAAGTCAGCAAGTGGAGGATGGTGGCCGTTGTCTAGGGGGACTACAAGATACTCCTGATGCTGAAGAAGACCAAGAGGTGCAGCTAAATGAAGAGACTGAAGGTGTACAACCAGAAGACAGGCTGCCTCCAGCAAATAGACACTTAAGGTATCATCCAGCCAATCAAATAATTGGAGATCTCAGACAAGAAGTGCAAACAAGGAGTAGAAATCTAAGTACAGTTCTTTACTCAAGTTTCCTATCCCAAGTTGAGCCAAAGAGGTTTGAAGAAGCAATCCTAGACCCTCATTGGATTGAGGTCATGCAAGAGGAGCTGAATCAATTCAAAAGATGCAAGATCTGGGAGCTAGTTCCTAAACCCAAAGACCATAACATTATTGGAACAAAGTGGATCTTTAGGAACAAGTTGGATGAGAATGGAATCATCATAAAGAATAAATCTAGACTTGTTGCAAAGGTATATATGCAAGAAGAAGGTATTGATTTTGATCAAATCTTTGCTTCAGTAGCAAGACTGGAAGCAATAAGGATGTTTCTTATCTATGCAACATATCAAGGATTTAAGGTCTATCAAATGGATGTTAAGTCAGCTTTTCTGAATGGAAATCTGAAGGAAGAAGTCTATGTAGAGCAGCCATCAGGTTTTGTTGATTCTCTAAAACCTGATTATGTATATAGACTTAGGAAGGCTTTGTATGTGTTAAAACAAGCCCCAAGGGCTTGGTATGAAACTCTGTCTAGTTTCCTCATTGAGAATAAATTCTGGACAAGACTCTATTCCTTAGGGAATCCAGAGGCAAGATTATCTTAGTCCAAATATATGTAGATGACATAATATTTGGGTCTACAGAAAGTAGTCTTTGCAGAAAGTTTGCAAAACTTATGCAAGGACAATTTGAAATGAGCCGTATGGGGGAGCTTAAGTTCTTCTTGGGTCTCCAAGTTAGACAGACTGAAGATGGATTATCCATATGCCAGTCTAAGTTCACCCTAGAGTTGATAAGGAAGTATGGTATGGAATCATCCACTACCATGAAAACTCCTATGGGGTCAAGCATGTCTCTATGCAAAGATGATGCAGGGAAACCTGTAGATGAAACTTTGTATAGAGGGATAGTTGGCTCCCTACTGTACTTGACTGCTAGTAGACCAGATATCATGTATGCTATATGTGTCTGTGTTAGGTACCAAGCTTGCCCTAAAGAATCTCATTTGATAGCAGTCAAAAGAATTTTGAGATATCTTAAGGGCACACCTTATCTAGGCCTTTGGTACCCTAGGAATGGAGATTTTGAACTGACAGGTTATTCAGATGCAGATTTTGCAGGCTGCAAGGAAGATAGAAAGAGTACCACAGGAACCTGTCAATTTCTAGGTGGAAGGCTGGTGTCATGGAGTAGCAAGAAGTAGACCAGTGTGGCTATCTCCAAAGTTGAGTCAGAGTATGCTGCTGCAGGAAGTTGCTGTGCACAACTACTATGGATACAACACCAGCTAGAATATTATGGTATTCAAGTAGTAGGACACCTTTATTTTTTTATTCTACTAGTGTCATTTCTATTGCAAATAATCTTGTCTCCCATAGTAGGACTAAGCACATAGAAATTAAGTACCATTTTCTAAGAGAACATGTGGAAATAGAAGACATTTCCCTAGAGTATGTTAAGACAGATAATCAGTTAGTTGATATGCTTACTAAGCCCTTAGATGAAACCAAATTCAATAAATTTAAAATTGAATTAGGAATGATAAACTTTGGATAGTTTACAAAAATTGGCTAAGTAAAATAGTGTCGACACACAGAGTTGTATGTGTCGACACATAAAAGTGGTGTCGACATTTCAGAGAAATGGTGTCAACACATCTAGAAAGTCTGTGTCGACACTTCAGAGAATTTGTGTCGACACATGCAGTGTAGGTGTCGACACATCCAGGGTGGTGTCGACACTTAGGATTTACACAGAATTAGTCTAGTAGAGTCTCGACTAAGTGTCGAGCTGAGATACATAAGTGTCGACACATATATTTTGTCGACTATATTTGTGTCGACACATAGTTGTCGAGACATTAGTAGTTAGTGTCGACACTTTTCAACAGTGTCGACACATTTCAAGTAATTTGACGCGCCTTTTCACCTTCAATTTCAGAAAGGTATAAATATGTTTTCCTCATTGTTTGCCGACACGCACACCTTAGTTTCGAGACCAAACTTGTGTGTCGACATCTCTCTTCTCTAAATTCAAAATTTCTTCAAACCCTAATGGTTCCCAAGCTAGAAGAGAACATTAATGAAGGATATGAGCTCGTGTGACACGCCTATGATGACGCGGAACCCGAAATCCAAGGTGTGGTAACCCTAATTGCAGAAACTGGATTAGATTATCTTGTTTCAGAACCTATCAAGATCTGGAAGAAGGAAGTCCTCGAATTCTTGAGTGCAGCAACTCTTGATGAATCAGGACTCAAGATTAAGTCCAAAGTTCATGGGGCAAAGGTGAAGGTCTCCCATAAGACTATAAGAAAAGTTCTACATCTCCCTAGAACTAAGGAAGAGGAAGATATATCTGCTTCAAAGACAAGGGAGGCACTAACATGGTGTGGACTTGATTCAAACCTGAAGATTGGATTAGTGTTCAACAGGAAAGGAATGAATATACAAGGAAAGTTCTTATCTGAGATAGTTGGGAAGGTGATACTGAGCAAGCCTGGTGGGCATGATAGAATATCTGCTCACATGTTCAGTTTGATGACAAGGATAATATTCAAACTTGAAACTGATTGGTCAGCAGTGATGTTTGACAAGATAAAAGAGAGTCTGAAGAAACCCAATCTGGGTAGAATTCTGAGTCTATACTTAGCTGGCAGTATTACTGAAGTGATGAACCAAGCTGCAGGTTCAAAGATAAACCACATGAGGAGAATGGATGTAAGAATTTTCTCAAGGTGGGATAGAGTGCTGACAAAGGAACTGCCAACTCCAGAAAAGGAAACACCTCAGAAGAAGAAGAAGAAGAAGACAGCCATTGTGGCTCAAGAATCCTCAAGTAGCTCAGAGGAGCAAGTGGTTTTCAGTTCTGATGATGGAGGAGATGACAATGCTGGACAGTCACCAGCAAGACAAGAAGATGCTCAGAGGCAGGGGGAGCTACCCTCAGCTAGCCCAATTCACCTGGATCCACTCCAGGGGGAGCCTCTACTTGTGGTTGAGCCAACTCCATTAGAGAGTGAAAGGGCTACCCAAACCATTCTAGAGGTAATTACTGAAGTTAATCAATTAAATTTCCCTATTGAGGATGAAGTTTTGTTTGAACCATTACTTGATGTTGATCAGCAAACACAGATACAACCTCAACCACAAGATGTTGTCATGGAGGACACATCTATTACTGATAAAGTGGACACAGATGCTCCTGAGATAAGAGATTCTTCTGAACAACCTCAACATGAGTTTACACTAGAAGAGCTGTTCCCTGACTTATTACAAACTGTCATTGAGGGAGAGAAAGCAACTGTTGAGGGGGAGCAGGTAGATCTTCAGGGGGAGCATGTTAGGTCTCAAGAGGAGACAGCAAGACAAGAGACTGAGGAGCAAAGAATTGCTGAGGAGCTACCAAGGACTGAGAAGGATTTACATCCTAGTCCTAAGGATAGAGTAGATATTGCTAGTACTTCTGCTTTAGAGGATGAAGAGGCTGCTAGAGCCAAGAAAAGGAAGTTCTAGGTCTTCAAGAGAAGAAGCCAGAACTATAAGAAAGCATTGCAGACAATTGCTCCACAGCCTGCCACAACTACTGATTATAGTTCTCTGATGGTGGCATTACAAATAAATCTAGATGAGCAAAGGAAGGCTTTACAAACTTATATGGATGAAGGCCATAAATCGCTTCAATTTGATCTTGCTCAAGACATAAAATCTATAAGATTTGAAGTGAATCAAAACAAAAAGGAAATGACTGACTGCTTCCATAAAGGAGGAAATACAGTGGTCTATCTGGCTACTCATCAAGAGAACATCAATAAACAGGTTGATGACATGGCAGTCAAACAAGGATATGTCCTGGAAAATCAACTCAGAATGAATGATAATCTGACTGCTTCTCATAATGTCATTGTCACTGAAATGAAGAATCTAGCTATTGCCCAGACTGCACAAAGTGCTACTGCCAAAGCTGAGTTTGATAAGCAACTCCAAGAAAGCCTACTTGCAGTTCACACTGCTATTGCAGATTCTCAAAAGATTATTACTGACAGACTCCAAAGGTTAAAACCTTTTTATAAAGATGGAGTTAACTATTTGAATGCTCAGATAAGATTCCAAAAGGATGATCTTAGAGATCACATAGAAAGAGAAGTCATAAAGGGGGAGAGAGTGTTAGTCAAAGCAGGCTCTGATCATGCAAAGTGGATTTCAAACTCCATCAGAGCCACCCATGGATATCCACCTTTATGTGATGATGATAATATTGCAGAGTCTGGCATCAATCCTGCATACTTTGGAGGAGAGCAAGCTGAAGTGGCTCAAGTGATATACCCTCCTGCTGATTTTGACATGATACATCAGGAGGTACAGTCTATGTATAGTCCTCCTGAGGGTAATCAGAATGTTATTCTTGAAAAAGTTGTACAGCCTGTGCCAGAGGCAGTTCTAAAAGAACAAGAGGCTCAATTATCTAAGAAAAGGTTCAGAGAGCAAGCTGGATTAAGGCCAGATTTTGAGCAATGGAGCCCAACCTCTAGGAATATCATATTAACTGCTTGGAAGGCTGCTAAGGATAATTTCCTAGAGAGAGGCAAATGGTATTCTGACCAGGAATGGAAGAAGCATGAGGCTAAGCAAGAGGCCATAGTACAATATAGAAGGAAGGCTAAATTAGGGAAGCTACCTCCTAATGCACAGGAGCCTAGCAAGTATTTCCCTAAGCCTTATCACTATTTTGAAAGACAGAAGATAAGAACTGAAGAACAGAAAAAGAAAGATCTTAAAGGGAAGAAGCCTGCTGATGACAATGAAGCTCCTGTTCAAGCAAAGATTCAATCTGGAAAGGGCATTGTTATCAAGGAACCTGAGCAGCCATAGGATAGAAATTTTCTTAAGTTTATAATTTGTAATCATTTGCATTTAACTCTATGTAAACTTTTGATTAATGAAAATGTTTGAAGTTATAAGAACAATGTTATATTTTCAATTTATTACATTATTGTTTTGAGATAATTGATTGTACATGTTTTGTTTATACATGTTTAGTATTTTCCCTATCATTTAATATTGTTATACATCATATTGAGTATTTGTTATATATGGTGTATATCATTGACTAAGGGTTATGACTTCTCCAAATAGGGGGAGATTGTTGGGTACATTGGAATATATGTACCAGAATTGAAGAAGCCTCGCCCTACTCAATGATATACATCAAGGTGTATTTGATGTCCTTTGAGTTAATTTGTGCAGGTTAATTGATTGCAGGAAAAGTTTCTAAGTCCATGTGTCGATACCTGGAAGAAAAGTGTCGACACTAAAGAAAGCTTGTGTCGACACCTAGAGAAGCTGTGTCGACACTTGGAGTAATTGTGTCGACACCAGGAAGGCAGAGTCGACACCAGAAGAAATGTGTCGACACATACAGGCAGTGTCGACACATACTGAAGAATTATCTACATAATCAGTGTCGACACTTAGAATCAGTGTCGACACCCAGGGAAACTTTGTCGACATCAAAAGTGTCGACACCAAGAGGCTATGTCGACACTCAGCGAACTTCAACAAAGTTTAAGTACAAGTGTCGACACAAAGGAGATGTGTCGACACTCAGCAAAGTTTCAACACATAAAGAATGTGTCGACACAAGGAGATGTGTCGACACTCAGCAAAGTTTCAACACATGAAGAATGTGTCGACACAAAGGAGATGTGTCGACACTCAGCAAAGTTTCAACACATGAAGAATGTGTTGACACAAAGGAGATGTGTCAACACTCAGCAAAGTTTCAACACATGAAGGCAAGTGTCGACATAAAGGAGTTGTGTCAACACACATAAGAAATCAACTAAGTATTGAAGAAGAAGTACTTGTGTCGACACACTCAATCAGTGTCGACACATTCAATAGAAGGCTTGTGTCGACACACAGGATCAGTGTCGACACATTCTGAAGAAGCAGTGTCGAGAAGCTGTTACAACAACACAAGGAGTTGTGTCGACACCATCAAGGCTAGTGTCGACACTTAGTCTACTTGTGTCGACACTTAGTCTATTTGTGTCGACACATAAAGACTATCTGTCTCGACACTTTCAGACAGTGACAGAGATTTCAAGAAGTGACTGGATGACTAGACAGCTGCCATTTCAACAGGTCAACTGCAACTGTCAGAGCTGTCAGAAAGTTGTTAGAAACCGGATCAGCCGGTTACCTTGGAGGAAGACTATTTAAAGACCTTTCTCCTTCAACAGAAGGGGGATTACAGATTGACAACAATCAATCAAGAGATCTAACAAAACAAGGAAGACCTTCTACAGAAGATCTAAGAAGTTGGAGAGAGAGAGCTCCTTCTAAGAAGAACAGCTGTTGAACCAGGCTGTAAAGTAAGATTCAGATTGAGATCTGAATCTCAAGATAGCAGTTGATTGAAGATCATCTACACAGGAGATACAACCCTACTATGTTCTAATTCAAGAAGCTTTGAAGAAAGCCAAGGGAGGTTGATCTCTGCCTAGTTCTTCCAAGAACTCATCAAGAAGTCAGTCAACTCATCTCTCTCTTTTAGACTTATGGTTATATACTTTGTAAACTTTATTTTCTGTAGGATCCTTAGTGATCTGAGCTGTAAGCCTATTTTATAAAGGCTGAGGTAGGGCTTTAGTGCCTGAGTGTAGGAGATTCTATTCTCTGAGTGTAGGCCTTGATTGAAGGCTGAGGTAGGGCTGTTTAGCCTGAGTGTAGGTCTTGGTGAAGACTGAGTGGTAGGGCTTTGTTCCTGAGTTGTAGGAGTGGGGTCACTCTGAGTTGTAGGAACCTGTTTGGGGTTCTGAGTTGTAAGATCTGAGGAGAAGTGGAGAAGTTAGGCCGAATTTAGTACACTATTAGATAGGCGAAGGGGGAAGTGGATGTACCCAGACCTTGGGGAACTACTATAAAAATCTATGTGTACTCTGTGCTGTGATTAATTCTGTGACTGCTGTGTTATTTGTGCTGAATTGCTGTAGAGAATTACAAATATAGATCTTATAATTCTGTGTTTCTGCCTTTAAAGTTAAAAAGATTAAGTTCACATATTCACCCCCCCCCCCCCCTCTAGGTGATTAGGCACTATTTCTTTCACTTTGCCAATAATGCTTTTAAAAGTAGCCATTGTTTGCTTGCCTTTTACACATGCGTGACAAGATCTATCTATAGTGCACTTGACATTTGGGGCATCACGCACTAAATTAAGTGAAAATAATTTATTAATAGTTTTGAAATTAATATCTGTTAGTCTCTTGTGTCATTGGTCACCAAGAGATGCACTATCTTTATCCAAAAAGCACATTGGTGTAGAAGAGTCTATACAAATTAAATTCAAACAAAATATATTTCTGCTTAGGGTGTCTGATAGAATCATTTTCAAATTATCAACCGATTTTATCAAGCACTTATCTGCATGAAATTCTACTGCATATCCTTTATCGCAGAGCTGACTTATGCTTATAAGATTGTGTTCCAATCCTTCAACATAAGCCACATCTGAGAAGGATATACTGTTGTTAGTGATCATACCATAGCCTTTAGTAATCCCTCGGTCTGAACCTCCAAAGAGGACCTTTGGCCCGTTCATGACTGGACAATAGTTCTGAAGAAGGCTTCTTGTCCCGGTCATATGTCGAGAGCATCCACTATCCAAATACCAGATAGGAGTTTTGGTGGCCTTTGGACATACCTGCAATCACAAATCAATTTGCCTTAGGAACCCAAACACGTTTGGGCCCTTGGTCTCTAGTTAGAACACTCCCCCTACGAGTATTAGCATTACGAGTGGTCTTTCTCATATTGTTAACTTGTGGAGTTACAAAGTTTCTGGAATTAAACCAGCAATCAATGGCAAAGTGACCAATTTTTCCACAGCACCAACAGTAAAACCTGTTGTATCTTTGCCTAAAATTCTCCTGCTTGACCTTTTGAGATTGTGGTCTAGCAGGGGCAGCAGTCTTGGAGGAAGAAGCTTCATGGCGATGGCAATCACATGTCTTCTTCTCCTTGAGTGGCTTTTCCACAATAGGCTTTACTCTTGGTGCCTTATTAATATTATGACCATGATTATAAGGGCCATAGCTCTGAAGAGTAATTTCTTCGTAAGGTGCCTTAAAGACACTTTCACCAAATTTCTGGGGATGAGTCCACCCTTGGTAACGAGACTTGGGCTCTACATATGTAGGCCTAGCAAAGTGACCATAGGACGAGTCAAGATCAAACTCGTTCATTGGAAATATGACCTTAAAAGAAGTCTGATCTTGAGGAGTTTTCCCATTTTCTTTGGCCAAAGCCATCTTAGCCGCCTTATTCATTCTCTAAGCCTTATTTCTCCTAGAAGATTTACTAGGAGCCTCAACATGGCTTAAGCCAGCACCTTTGGCCTGAGCTGAGAATTCAGCAATGAAAGGAAGGACAGTCTTGGGCTTTGAGAAACTTTCAACAAGCTTCTTTTCTGCTTCAAGTTATGCTTCCAGTTCTTTTATGATCTTCTCCTTCAGATCTAGGTGCTCGAGAGCCTTATTGTATTCTCCAATGGCAGCATTGAAGTTCTCTCTAAGTGAGTCCGTCTTGGCGACTTCCTCTCTCAAAGTGCTCTCTTCAGCCTTGAGAGACTTTATCTCTTTGGCTTGAGTTTTCACGACTCTATGACATTTGTCGTAAGCCTTGATCAACTCCTTATACTAGGCCATGAGTTCAGACTGATAGTCAGAAGAGCTGTCCTCATGATCATGATCAGAAACACCAGATTCAGAAAGAGGACTATGAGAATTTACCTTCCTAGTGAACTGGGGTTCTTGTTCATCATCAGTTTGATCCATTAGCCTGAAGTAGGCTTCCTCTACTTCACTTGACTCAGATGAGTCAGAGACGCTAACAGTTTTTCCCTTCTGGCTACAAGGATTCTTTCTGTCCTCTTCTTATTATATGAGGATTTATTTTCCTCTCTCTTTCCACCCTCCTTCTTCTTTTGAGGGCAATCAGCGATGACATGACCTGGCTTATTACAACAGTAGCAAACAATGTCAGTAGAAATATGTTTATTCTGTTTAGTGTTATACTTGTAATGGCTGCTTGAGCCTTTTCTGTGTCGATCACTATCATGACGTGATCTTCTATGTGAGGCATCCTTGCCTCTCCATTGCTTCTTCTTGTTCAAAAATTTCTTAAACTGTCGTGAGAGTAGAGAAAACTCTCCTTCAGATAATTCTAAGCATGAAATGCTTGGCTCTAAAGTTTCTTCTTCATTGTCTTCTTGTGCAGGAGCAGGTGAAGCAGCTTTAACTTTCCTTGAGCTTTCTGCCTTTAGTGAGACAGACTTCTCCTTGGAAAACGACCGACACTTCCCTTCTTTAGCTTTTCTAGAATTTATGTGCAGCTCATATGACATCAGCTTCCTGAAGAGATTCTAGGGGTCAGTCTCATCCAACTTCCCAAACTCCCTAATATCACAGACTTTATTGTCTCACTCCTTAATCAGGGACCTTAGAAACTTATCATTCTGCTCACCATTTGTGAAGACCCGGCCATATACTCTTAAGTCGATCACAATCTTGAAGAAATTTTCAAAGGTGTCTGCAATTGAGTCCTTTGATCCTTGTCGGAAAGCTTCATACTTTTGATTCAATAGGGATCTTCTATCATCCCTAACTTCTTCAGTGCGTTCACTAAAGGTGACAAGAGACTACCACATCTCCTTAGCAAATTGGCAATGTATAAGATTTTGCAACATAGAATCATCGACTGCACTTTTTATAATATTTTTAGCTTTCTTGTCCAACGAGACAAGTGCAATCTCATCTTTATCTAGATCCATCAATTTCTTAGGAACCTTTTTGGTAGGATCTATAGTGGAGATAGTCATTGGAACATAAGGACCTTCTTCAACAATCAAGAAGATCCTCGGATCCACAGCTTCCATGAAGAACTTAATCCTTTCTTTCCACATGGGAAAGTTATTCTTTGTGCACAGAGGAAGCTTTGCAAAATCCTTTGCCTTGTTCATGCTTGGATAAATCTAAAGACAACTTAGGGGCAAATCTGTTCAAGGTGTTAATCTTTTTATGAACAACCTGGCTCTGATACCAATTGAAAATATTTTAAGTTGTCTTACCTAAATCACCTATAGGGGGTGAATAGGTGAGTTGTGCGTCTTTTGTGGAATAAAAAATATAACGAGCTAAGCATCAAATACAAACTTAATTCATCTTAGTTTAAGGGTGACTTCATACAAATCTGGACTATTGTGGATGCAATACCCAACAAAATGCTATGTTCACACAATTGTAACTCATACACACGACTCTATGCGCACAGACCTTTAGTTTCCCCATTTTGGAGTTAGCTAAACTCTCAGGTACCTCACGTTGTGGCAAACGGAGGCAGTGGGTCGGGCCACCCCACTACTAGGCCGGCATTCACCCCACCCATCCTAGACCCTTGTAGGCCTCAACGTGAAGAACACACCACGGAGCCTCTGCGTACCATGCTGGCAAATCCACCAGTCTTTCTTTGGCTATGTGTGAAACACACTCGCCGAGTCATCGTACCGACGTCGGCGTGAACGACCATCAAGTAACAAATACCCACCACCTTATGTTATGTACATGCAAACCAAAACTTCCGTGCTATAGGCTCCCCGAACTAACCCATCCGTCAAACCACCTACCGAGCCATCGGCTCGCTGGGCTAAACTGCCCACAACTAAAACAACCGAGCATACCACTCGATTGACCAATCTGAATTATCAACTCTAAAACTAGAGGTGAGTGTAAGTGGAGTTTCAGTAACGACTAATTACTCTTGTAATCAATTTTACTCTTACAGTTTACGTTAACCTTGGAATGTCCATTTCCCTGAGAGGGGCTCTCGAGGACACTAGGAACTACAATGGTTGAATCCCAAAGCTCCCTTTCGCGAGGTACTAATTATTATTTGTATCTACCTAAATTAAACCACATCGTAAGTTTACTTAATCTAACCCTAGTGCCTTTGACTCTTGAACTATTCCTAAGTGTAGTTGTACTCTCCACTAGGGAAAGACGATCACTCGCCGCTCTCAGGTACGACCTTAACCTAGACCACCAGGCTCTCACAACCTGGCCCACGTTGATGACCTCATTCATACTCTATAGGTTAAGTATACCACATACCCCTTTACCCCATACCCAAATTTCTCAAAATTCCCCGATATTGTTGTTTTCTATGTGCAGACCTAGTGAGCTGAATGACATGCAGGAGTGGTGACCCCCCCATAAACATTCATCTGAGTGTGCTAAGAAAATTACTTGGGGTCTATAGTGACAAGATTAGACTAAGTCCGGAAGATTGCAATTTTTCTAATTTAATTGGCATTCATTTACTTTTTCCAAATCAAGGTCATAGCTGATTTTGAACATGATGTACTAGATTTACATGAGTTAAGACCACCCAAAAATTATGAACTCCATATGATGCCAATAATCGAAGAATAACAAGTTTCATATTTTTTCATAAATGTTTTAGCCTCTAATTAATTAATCCATAATAAATTTGATAATTACGGGTAAAGAATGAAGTACTAAAATACATCTTCAGAAAATTATGGAAAAATTACTGAATCTTAAGTGTGACCAGAAAGGACCTCTGACCAAAGATCATAATTTTCCAAGCTAGTTAGGCACCAAAATAAAATCAATTAATTTTACTTAAAAACAAGCACCTTGTGAAGCAACCCCTGTAAACAGACTTCCAAAAATTCCACAAAACTTTGCAGAGCTTTATAATGACATAAAAGGTCCTCTGACTAAATTTCATGAGTTTCCAGAAAGAGGTTAATTCATAATAAATTTCTAAATAGAAAGAGCAACTTGATGGGCTGTGAATGATGTACTCCAAATATTGATCTAAAAATTCATACTAAAACTTCTAGAGCTTTGTTATGGTCTTACATCATAACTGACTAAATCTCATGCAATTTCAAGGTTAGAAGGTCATATATAAAAATTCTTCAAGCAAACACATGATAGTGCATTTTACGAAGGAACCTACTTGTAATCTCATCACAACAACATGTAAAATATTCCAGAGATTAATAAGACTATAAAAACGACTCCTACCATCATCCTATGAAAATCTAAGGTCATAGGACCCCTAAATTATTCCATAATGTACTAGGACATAATTAAACATAAAGTTATTTTAAGTGTGGTGCAAGAGTCCAACTACCACCTTAAACAACCCTAGTGCATTACTCCACCCTAGAAACCCATGGGGTAAACCCCAAGTCCAAACAAGGACTAAACACCATAAGTCCTCCACAAACCCTAACAAGCTCAAACCAAGGCTTGAACTAGGGCACTAGGTCTCAACCACCTTAACCCATCCCAAACTCTAAGAGAGGGTGACCCTACTGACCTTGGGACTCTGGCCAGAGCCCCAACCCATTTGGGTGAGGATTGGCCCCTCCATGCCCCAAGAATCCTAAACCCTAAACTCACTCTTAATGGACCAAACTTTAGTCACCATCAAAACTCAGTCAAATCATACTCAAATGGGTTGAGATTTTAACCAGTGACTCATGGTGACCACTAAGACCATTCACCAAAGTTTTGGGGGTGGGTGATGTCATTAGGCCCATTAATTAAGCCAAACAAGGATTATTAAATTTTTACCAACACTGAAAATGTTCAGTTGTCTACCTAAATCACCTAGAGGGGGTGAATAGGTGAGTTGTGCGTCTTTTTGCGGAATAAAAATTAAGATCTATGCACACGATTATCTACCAAGCAATCACAGACGAAAAAAGATTTATAGTGGTTCCCCAACCTTGGGTACATCCACTTTACCTTACCGATCTAGCAATCCACTAGACTCGGCTACTCCACTATCTCGGATTGAAAAACCAATCATACGCCTCGGAACAAAGTTCCTACAATCTCGATCCACAAAACGGATCTACACTCGGAAGATAAAACTTCTACAACTCTGAGGCAAAAGCTCCCACACTCGGAGAGAAATCTCCTACAATAATGAAATAGAAAGTATATAGAAATACAAACAGTACAATTTTGTCAGATCTAAAAGCAGTCGGCCTGAATCTTCTTCTTGGAACGTAGCAGCTTTATCAGAAAGGTTGAAGAAGAGTCTCGGCAAAAGTAGATCTGAAATTTCTTGGCTTCACACGATCAGATGGATGATGAATAATTGAAAGACAATGTCGATCAGTGAATCTTCTTGATCTTAAATCTACTGGATCGAAAACCCTAGCCGGATGATCACGATGAAGGTCGACGGCGGTGGCTTCCGATATTTTTTTGGAGAGAGAGAATGAGATTCAGAAGAAACTTAGAATAATATTTGACAGCCCCTGTTAGGGTTTGTCGGTTTCAGACAAGACTTTATATAAGATCTTTCCTAATAATCATAATTAGTCTTAATGATGTACACGTGGACCAATCACGTCAAGGATATTTGAAATTTTTGTCAAATCTGGACTTAACGATTTTTCAGAAAAGATAGACTAAATTACTCGAGTGAAGGTTTAACCTACTCGAGTACTATATAAGATTACTCGAGTAAATAGAAAAGGACTACTCGAGTAGATAACTTGGAGAAAATCCAGAAATGATGAGCAGCTACTCGAGTACACAAAGTCTTACTCGAGTGCTAATGCAGTTACTCGAGATGTGGAGTTGAACTGCTCGAGTACAAGAAATACTACTCAAGAGAATAGAGATTAACGACTCGAGAGGTAGAGGAACTACTCGAGTCAAGGACTTAGAATAATTTCTGGAAGAAAAATCTGGGTTACTCGAGTAGTGAAACTGGACTAGTCGAGAGGATATAAACTACTCGAGTATGTAGATATCGCTACTCAAGCAATGGACTTAAAAGAATTTTAAGGGATGAAAATCTTATTACTCGAGTATTAAACATGGGCTACTCGAGTAGTAGATAGACTACTCGAGTACATGAACTTGACTACTCGAGTGAGTTAAAATTACACGAAATCTTATCTTCTGTAACTTGAGACAAAAGACTAAACTACTCGAGTACTTATATGACTACTCGAGTAATTTACTTAGAAAACTTTCTGGAGAAGAAATTATGTTAACTCGAGAATGAGAGAGGATCTACTCGAGTAGTTGACTTAGCTACTCGAGAGCTATAATTTGGCTACTCGAGAGCTAATTACTTTACCCGAGTACTTATAATCTTACTCGAGTATTGACTAAGTATTTCGCTCGAGTATATAAGTAACTACTCGAGTAAAATACTTAGCAAAAATTCCTTCAACAGAATTTTCTCTTCTTTGGTGAGTTCAGCAACAAGTATTTCTCCAATTAGTCCTAGTGCTTGAATATGAAGTGTTTCCCAATAGAGAGGCTACACATGAGTCAACACCATGGATCACACAATGAGGGATTACATTATATGGTCCTGTGTTTGGTGACTCATTGTAGACTAACATTGGTTTACACTTTGCAATACAGTCCTCCTGCACACACATAACTTAAACAAATCATCAAATACAACTCAATTTATGTTAGTTCAAGGGTGACTTCATCAAATCTGGGTTATTGTGGATACAATACCCAACAATCTCCCCCTATTTGTAGAAGTCAAAACCCTTTATACTAAGGTGAACTATATAGAAATAAAAAGAAATATATGTGAAAATAGAGAAAGCAGTGTAAGCAAGCATAAGAATATGATCAAAAGGCAAATGATCTAAATTTAGAAATTATATAAATGTGATTGTCCAAAAATATCATTTCTACATGTATCATGTCCATACTTTCATAATCCTTAATTCTTCAACTTAGTGATGATGCTTGTCTTTCTTCTCTTGTTATCTCCTTTGGTTGCTGAATGGCTTGAGATAGTACTTTAGTGGCTTTTGAGGAGCATAAGGGTTGTTCCTGTCATGTTCTCTATCATAAAGCCTTCTCTTAGTCATAGAGTTTTCATATAATTCCCATTCCTGGGAGCTGTAATGTTCATTCATGCTTTCATTGTAGTCAAAAACAAGCTTGAGAGTATCTAAATGAGATATTTTGAAGTAGGAGACCAGATCTCTGCAAACTCAGGAGCTTTTCTCTTTTCTACATCAGGAACTGGGATTGACCTGCTGGCTGAGGCACCATTACAATATTTTCTGAAAGATATGGTACCTAAACACCTAGAGGGGGGGTGAATAGGTGACCTAATCCTTTTTTAACTTTGTTGGCAGCCACTCAGTTATTTCACAGAGTTCTAACTACTTTTGCACAGCAAACAGCAATAACCAAACATACACAGCACATCCACAGCACAACCACAACACAGCACACAGTGTTTATAGTGGTTCCCCAAGATATGGGTACATCCACTTTCCCCTTCGCCTATCTAGCAGTGTACTAGATTCGGCCAAACTTCTCCACTGTCTCAGAACCCAAATTGGTTCCTACCTCAGGCCCAAAGCCTTACAACTCAGCTTTACCCAAAGCCTACACTCAGCCAATCAAGGCCTACACTCAGCCAATCAAGGCCTACACTCAGAGATCTCAATCTCCTACACTCAGGCCAAATGCCCTACACTCAGCCTTTATAATTTTAGGCTTACAAATCACTCAGATCCAATGGATCCTACAAGTTAAAAAGATATTACAAATGATACTTCTACAACTCAGAATAATAAGAGAGGAGTTGAGAGATTCTTGATGAGTTCTTGGAAGAACTCAGCTGGATCCAATCTGACTTAGCTTTCTTCAAAGCTTCTTGAGTAGAACTGAATAAGACTGAATCCTCTGTAGTTGTTCCTTGACCTCTGCTTCTTAAGAATCAGAATTGAATCTGAATCCTTCTTCTCAGCCTAGTTCCAGAGGCTGATTTCTTGGATGGAGCCCTCTCTCTCCAACTTCTTAGATCTGCACTTGTACTGCAAGATCTTCTTGTGTTGATACTCAGTATATCACTTTTCTGATTACTTGAATAATCTGTACCACTTGTTAATCACTTGATCAACTCTTTCAACAACCACACCCACTTTCTGTAAACTGTGGATGCCTATTTATAGGCCTTCTTCATGGTAACCGGTTGGTCCGGTTCATAACTGACTTCTGACATCTCTGACAGTTGCTGTAGACCGGCTGGATCGGCAGCTGTCATGTCAACCAGTCACTTCTTGAAAATCTCTAACAGTCAGTAAGTGTCGAGACTTTCTGTCTTTAAGTGTCGACACTTATAGACCAAGTGTCGACACATGCTTTGTAAGTGTCGACACAAGTCTACAAGGTGTCGACACATATCTTTGTATGTCTCGACACAGATTCTTCTTCATGTGTCGACACTGAAATTGAGTGTCGACACAAGTACTTGTTCTTCTAGCTTTTGCTGAATTCTTCTATGTGTCGACACATCTCCTTTGTGTCGACACATCTTCTTGTGTTGAATCTGTCAAGTGTCGACATTGCTTCTAGGTGTCGACACATATCCTTTTATGTTGAATCTTGCTGAGTGTCGACATAGCTCCATTGTGTCGACACACCTTCTTGTTGTTGAGACTTCAGCTGAGTGTCGACACATTCCCATAGTGTCGACACTTGTACTTAGAATAATTTGTTGTTCTTTCTGTTCTTTGCTAAGTGTCGACACAGCTCCATGTGTCGACACTTTCTTCAAGTGTTGAGTCTTCAGCTGTGTGTCGACACATTGTTCTGGGTGTCGACACATACTTCAAATGTTGACTCTTCTGTTGAGTGTCGACACATTGTGTTGAGTGTCGACTCATGCTTCAAGTACTGACTCTTCTGCTTAGTGTCGACACATTGTGTTGAGTGTCGACACTTGTACTTAGACTCTGCAGACTTTTGCTGAGTGTCGACACAGCTCCAAGTGTCGACACTTTCTGGTGTAGACACAGCTTCACTGGGTGTCGACACAGCTCCTTGTGTCGACACTTTCTGTCTGCACTTTTCTTCACTGAGTGTCGACACAGCTCCAAGTGTCGACACTTTCTGTCTGGTGTCGACTCTGCATCCCAGGTGTCGACACAATGACTCCAAGTGTCGACACATCTTGTCTGGGTGTCGACACAAGTCTTCTTAAGTGTCGACACTTTCCCTCTGGGTGTCAACACATGGACTTAGAAACTTTTTACTTCAGTCCAGTACTTTCTTAACCTGCACAAGTAACTCAAACATACATCAAATACATTATGATGTATATCATTGAGTTGGGTGAGGCTTCTTCAAATCAGGTACATTTGACCAATGTACCCAACAATCTCCCCCTATTTGGAGAAGTCATAACCCTTAGTCAATGATATACACCATCCATAATTAAAATTACAAAATGATGTACAGCAGATTATATTCAGCAGGGTAAACATAAACATGTAGAAATACACACATGTATACACATTCATCATTTCAGAACAATCAAGAAATAGACACATTTACAGAACAATCATGAAATATATTTATCATATATTGTTCTAACATTTTTCTTATACATCTTTAATGTTTTACAAAAATGTTTTACATTAAAAAGGATTGCAACATAATCTTCAAGTAAAATCCTAATCTATTTCTGATCAGGTTCCTTGATAACAATTCCCTTTCCAGCTTGGACTTGAGCTTTGACAGGGGCTTCAACAGTTGCAGCATCAGCATGCTTCTTTCCTTTTAAGTCCTTCTTCTTCAGCTCTTCTGCTTTGATTTTCTGTCTATCAAAATAGTGGTATGGCTTGGGGAAGTACTTGCTAGGCTCCACAGCAGTAGGAGGTAGCTTTCCCATTTAGCCTTCCTTCTGAATTGTACTATAGCCTCCTGCCTGATCTCATGCTTTCTCCATTCTGCCTCAGAGAACCATTTGTTCCTGTCATTCATGTTGTCTTTGGCAGCTTTTCAGGCAGTTAGAATTATATTTCTAGAGGTAGGGCTCCATTGTTCAAAATCTGGCTTTTGTTCTGCTTGTTCCCTAAACCTCTTTTTAGACAACCTTGTCTCTTCTTCTTTGTTCAGAGCCTCTTGCAGAGCTTCAGAAATAGGTTGAACAACCTTCTCAATATGAACATTGGCCTTGCCCTCAGTTGGGCTATACATTGTGCTGACATCTGCTTGAACCATGTCAAAATCTGGAGGTGGATATATCACTTGAGCTACTTCTTGTTGCTCACCTCCAAGATATGCAGTTTGAATCCCTGATTCAGCAACATTATCATCATCACAGAGTGGAGGATAGCCCAGTGTAGCTCTGATGGAGTTAGATATCCATTTGGCATGGTCAGAGCTAGCTTTGACTAATACTCTCTCCCCCTTTATGACTTCTTTGGCCATATGGTCTCTGACATCATCCTTTTGAAATCTAATCTGACTATCTAAGTACCTGATTCCCTCTTTAAAGTAAGGTCTGAGCTTAGTGAGCTGTTCAGAGATGGCCTTCTGGGAATCTTGAATTGCAGTCTTGACAGCAGTAATCTCATCTTGAAATACCTTATCAAAGTCAGCCTTAGCAGCAGCAGTGGATGTTGAAGGTTCAGCAGTCTTATTCTTCAACTCAGTGACTATAGCATTATGGGAGGCAGTCAAATTATCATTCATTCTTAACTGATTCTCCAGCACATATCCTTGCTTTAATGCTATATCATCTACCTGAGCCTTGATCTTCTCCTGGTGAGTTGCCAAATAGACTACTGCATTCCCACCCTTGTGGAAGCAGTCAGTCATCTCCTTCTTGTTCAGGTTCATTTCAAACCTTATAGATTTTATATCTTGTGCAAGATCAAACTGTAGGGACTTGTGCCCTTCATCCACATAAGCCTTTATTGCCTTCCTTTGCTCATCCAACTTGATTTGCATGGCAATCATCAAAGCACTATAATCAACTGTTGGAGCTTGTTGAACTATAGGCTGTGGGGCAATGGATTGCAAGGCCTTTTTATAACTCTGGCTTCTCCTTTTGAAGACATAGAGTTTCTTCTTTTGGCTTCTAGGCACTCTCCTCATCTTCAGAGGCAGAAGTGCTGGCAATATCAACCCTGTCCTTAGGGCTTTGAGGCTTCTCAGGTTGCACATCAGGTGCTTGCTCAGTTTCTAGCCTAATAGGCTCTTCCAGAACTGTCAGTTGCTCCCCCTCAGCAGCAGCACTCTTATCTTCAGCAGCAGCATCCTTGTCCATATCAAAATCTTCTTGATCTAGATTTAGGAATAAATCCTCCATTGTATATTCAGGTGGAGATGGAGCTGGAGACAGTCTTTGCTCTTCAACCACTGACTCAGGTACCACTTCTTGTTCAGCAGATTTGTCTTCTAAAACAACATCTGGAACTTGAGTATTCAGCTGAGTTTGCTGAAGATCATCAGACAAATTAGCATCTTCTATAATATAGTCTAATGTTTTTAGGTCAGTGAGTACCTCTTGGATAATGATGGTGGCTTGCTCACTGTCCAGAGTAGAGTTCTTTACTACTGGAAGCTCCCCCTGGCTGTGATCCCTATGGATGGGGCTAGCTTGAGGCAGTCCCCCTGGATCTCAGCTTACATCTTGAGCAGCAGGGGTCTGCTCTGCAAGCCACTTCCTCTTGAGCCTCAGGAGTGAAGATAACATGTTTCTTCACTATCAGCAACTGTTGAGGACTCTGGTGCACAGCAGCAGTCTTTCTTTCTTTTAGGAGGAAATTCTTCTCT